>JAZKJV010000708.1:90310-635123 GCA_037367405.1 Ottelia alismoides
TATATATTTCTTTTATTTTTCTGATGTCTTTTTATACACTTAATAAAATATAAGTAGTAATTATATAGGTATATTTACGGATATATACCAATGTGTCATATACATGTATTTTTCTTTTTGTGTTTTCTTTAGGTTTTATTATGATTTTAATGTACAAATATATTATAAATAATATTTACAAAAGGGAAACATGGGGCTGCCCCCTAGGGGTAGCCAACATGGCTGCCCCCACCTCATTTTTCGTAATTTTTTTTATTTTTTTGGAAAAATATTACCATGTATATTCATCCCTATATCCCTCCTATATATCATTCGAATTTCGTCAGAAACAGAGTCTCCTACGGCGTCCATCTAGACGTCATTTTTTTACCGGTCACAGGATTTTTTAAATCGACCCTGTCTGGATGGAGGCCGTAGGAGTCTCTGTTTCTGGCGAAATTCGAATGGCATATAGGAGGGATATAGGGATGAATATACATGATGATATTTTCAAAAAAAATAAAAAATTTGCCCAAAAATGGGGCGGGAAGCCCCATCAACCTAAATTACAAAAATATAAAATTATAAAAATAATGAATAAATAATAAAATGAATATTTTAATCTGTACAAGTATACAAGTGGGGTCCAAAACTCAAATTTCAAACCGTAACTCCGGAAAATACGAAACTGCCTTTATTAAATAGCTTATGAGAAATTATATACAATTAAAGGTGAGTTTGGTACATTTCGAGTTTTTTTTGAGAGATACAGGTCTGAGAAGTTGGGATTCTGGAATCTTATTCATATCATAACTTTTTATCTGTACATTATTTTCGTATGAAATAAATTTTATATTTTTCTATATTTAATTATCTACAACTTTCATGGCGAAGTTTCTTTATTTGAAGTACAAAAGGTGGGATTAAAAATAGGTCCCAAAATAATTAAAGAATGAATTAAATAAGAGGTATTTTTATTGTAGTTTGATCCTTATCTCCCTCTACTTTATTCCTTGTCAACCTATTCATCGCGATGCCTAGATCTCGAGATTTCGGGTCATAAAATATTTACAATATTTTATTCCTTTTCTTTTCTTTTCTTTATTCTATAATTTTGGCTTTAAAAACTGTATTTTGTACACCATTTACATACACATGCATGAATACTAAGATGCAAGAATTAAGGGTATTTACAAGCATTTGTCACGGTTTTTGAGGCCAAAATGACAAAATAAAGATGATAAAATGTGGATTCATCACCTGGCACGTCTTTTTCTCGACAATTTCCATCCGGTCCAACTTATGGCTGATGATACCCATGTCGGCAATTGAAAACTCTACTAGTGTTGCAGCCACAAAATTGGAAGAAGGACCAGCCTTAATGCGTGTTATCCTCTGGTATGAAGTCGCCTGATGGGGAGGCTTCCCTTGAGTGTAAACCCAGGTTTTGGACATCAAGATGTTGTTTTCAATCATCTCCTCATAGATGGCCTAGAACTGGTCTCCATCTTTGGCGAAGTAGGAACCTCCACAAGAGGCGTTTACTAGCCCATGCAAATCAGATGTGAGCCAAGAGAAGAAACTCTGGATGAGGTTGGGCTTGTGATGAACGTAAAATTTGCCTCAATAATAATGATGAATAATGATGTAGTACAGGAGGCGAATTTTGTTCAGCAAAAACCACAGTCTTTGAATGCTGTGGAATATTTATGTTTGGTAAGTGTACCAAGGTCGAACACAGGGATATGGCAACCTAATCTAAGTATTGAATTTTGATTCATGAGGTTCACTGTGATTTAATCTCAATTTCAGGTCCAGATGCAAATTATGCAAAACTATGTTATTTACAAGGCGATGCCATGATGCATGCATTTTTAGATATTTTTATGCAAGTTAAGAGATGCATGTGCGAATATGCAAGAGAAATTATACACAGATTAAATACTACAATTATACCCTTAAAAATTATGAGCAGCATGATAAAAATGAAACTAGTGGTAATTTAATCGCAACAATAAAGAGTGATCATCAAATTCAAGCAAGGCAAGGAGGGCAGGGTCCGTTTGCCACGTAAAAATTCACTTTAATTAAACAGGAGCAAATAAGAAAATTAAGCATGCTAGAATGTAGAGGACAAAACAAGGATCAAAACGACACTAAAATCATGCAATTTGGACCTACGATGCTCAAGTTATGCTAGAAACAGTGCAAGGGCATAATTGTAATAAAAATGCAATAAAATAAAGGGATAAATATTGCATTTAGGTCCCTGGAGGGACCTAAATGCAAATAAAGAAAACCGCCTGGGCCTAGTTATAATTTTCCAAATGCGCGCAGGGGCATATTTGTAATTTCAAAAAACCTGAAGGGCGTCCCTGTAAATAACCCAGGCACACACGTGAGGCACGTGCCTGGGGACCAAAGTGTAAATATCAGTTCTTTCGGGGTCTGACGTGCAAATGACCCAACCCCCCACGTCCAAGGCACGTGAGTGCTAGGCTCGGGTCGGGCCGCAGGTTCGGGCACACGTGGCAAGTGCTGGAGGCTTGGCCATAGGCTCGAGTAGCTCGAAGCAGCTGGATCAGAGGGAGGCTTGGGCTGCCACGCGTCGTCATCACCGCCGTCCGATCGTTTCGATCGGACGGCAACTGTATCATCATCTTCCACCGCAGCCCACCGGAGAAGGCGGGACTCCGGCGAGCTGCCCTTGGCTCCGCCATGCCTCGCGAGGCACTCTGAAGGTCGGGGAAGACTTCTGGTGGGTCGGCGAAACTCTGAAGGTGCGGCGAAGCTCCGAAATTGGTCGGAGGGGGGAACGGTGGAGCCTCGTCGTCAGAGAATAGCTCGAAGGAGCTCCGACACCTTTTCCCGGCCATTGAAGGTTCCTGCATTGGTCAGTGATAGCCAAAGCGGTTACTTGTGCTTTGTGAAGTGCATGAAGTGAGATGGGGAGCCGTCGGAGGTGGAGAAGGCGATGGCTCAGGTGGGTCCTCCGCTAGAAAGACGGAGGCACTGGATCGGCAGTGGAGAGGTTCTGAGGAGGAGTAGGTGATCGGCGAGGTTGTTTGATGGATGGAGAAAGTGTAGAGGTGGTCGGACGGTGTTGAAGATGATCGTAGAAGGTGGGAAAAATTCGGAGAAAAAGGAACAGAATTAACCTCGCCGGAGCGAGGTGTTGGCGGGGGAAAGCAGCTTGGGCAGAGGCACAGGTGGTCCTCGGGTCGTCGCCCGCGAGGCCAGCTGCGGTCCTCGGAGCTCAGGGGTGGCGAGAGCCACCGATACGCGGCGGAGCTGCCGCGGGTCGACACCGAACTCCAGCCATCGCTGCCTCGACGCCCCGCCCTCTCCGCTGTCACCGGAGGAGCGGGGGAGACTAGGCTGGAGCCCAAAAATGGTGGACGAGGCTCACAGGTGGCGGAGGTGGCGCTTTTATAAGCGGAGGAGGACGACGGTTACCTGGGTAGGAGGGGGGTTTCGATGGGGGGTTTAATGGTGGAGGAGTGATGGCGGTGAGTGATGACGGTCGCGCGAGGATGGCGGAGGGAAGGGCGATGTGGGGCGGCCGTTAGAAGAAGGAGGGGTGGTAGGAGTCACCTTCCGAAATAGGAAGGGGGTGATGGAATCGCGCAGTGAAACGGCTGGGAGGAGGGGTTTCGCGAGGTGGAAGACGACTTCCTGGCCGTTGGATCTAGCGATCCAACGGCTAGGATGCGAGTGTTGGTGGAAGGCTACGATCAGATCCAAGGATCTGATCGAACGGTGGAGAAATGGGCGCTAACGGGCGGCTATGATGGAGGGAAAAGAAGGATCCAACGGCCTGAGGGAGAAGGAGGACGTGGAGAAGGGAGAGGCGTAGGATAGTCGCTTGATCGGATGGCTGCGGTGAGGGGATGACGTGGCGTAGGGAGAGGCGCAGGATGGAGGCTGATCCAATGGTTGTAGTCGAGGCGGTAAGAAGAGGTCGAGATCAGATCTGGGGATCACATCCGACGGTTGCGAACAAGGCGGTGATGGACGGCGGAGATGAGGGCGGGGATGGCATGATCCCACGGCTCAGGAGAGGGCCGGGTGTCGAGAGGGGAAGGGGGCCACGTGGACGCTCAAGAGAGCGCCACGTGGCCCAATAAGAAAATTCAGAGGATAATTACAAAGAAAAATAGAAAAGAACTAGTTAGAGGCCGAATTTGGAAAAAGTCAAAACATGAAAGTTGCTCGTCTCGACGAGATCTACAACTTTCATGTTGGTCAAAAAGCCAAAAGAGGTCATCTGTACAAAAGCTATTTTTGGGGGTATTTTCAAGGGAATAAAAACACCGATTTTGTGGTTTTGATTTGTTTTTGTATTTTAAGTGGCTTTAAAGGTCAGTGACTTATCTACCTAATTTTAAGGGGTTTTTAATAATAAAATAATTACAAGAAGAATAGAGAGAATTAAAAACACTAATTTAATGGTAAAATGTATACAATATAGTACATGATAAAAACAAAGAATTAAAGGTGATTTTATTGGATTATTTAAGACAGGGGTTTTAATATGTGGCTTTTAGCATGATGAATTCGAGATTCATCAGCTTGCTGATATCATGATGGGGACACCTATCAATGAGCTCTTTAAAGTGATCCTGATCTTCATGAAAATGATCATTAGAAGTTGCTAATCATGGCTCTAGTTGCATTGGTCCGGTCGAGTGGATAATGGGAAGGCTGTCAGCTTGATGTTGTCCTCGTCCACCAGCCTATCGTGGAAGGTGCTGCAGATCACATCAAATTTTTGCAGATGGAGGTAGGTCTCCTCGATGGCATGCCCATGAAATTTGGGCAATAGCTAATTCATCTGGGGCGAAGCTTGAAGTCTCCCAAGATGACTGGCAACTGGATCGGTGAGTGAGGGTTGCACCGGGTTTGTGCAACTATCTCATGGTGTGTGCTAGCCTCTGTAGATATCACGGCTCCTATTGGTGTCTGTCGTCTTCTCGTCACTCATGTCTAGGTATTTCTGTCTCTTCTCTCCCAGTTCTTAACTTAGTAATCTCTCTCCTTACTTTTACCATAAATATTCCATGGTCCCTGATCTACCTCTGCATGGTCTCGAGGGAGGCTAACAGTGTGTTGTTGACGGCAGCCTGGTCTAATACAAATGATGAAGTCTGAGGTTGTTCATCGGTTCTGTCATTGTTGGCCATCTCTCTGATCTATGCAAAGGCAAAAAACCCTAACTTAGGTGCTGTCAAACGAATGTAGAGTTGTGTTGCCATGTTTGCCTATACCTTAGGGATGGAAGAAGGTGGTTGAGGAGGAACATGGTGGAGGAAACTTAGGGTTCAAAGAACGGGTTTGAGCTTTCTGAAGCCTCCATAGATGATCGGGTAGGAATGCTAGAAAGCGGTGCTACCAGAGGCAGCCTAAGAGACCTCTTGCCCATCATCTTGATGTGGGGATTTATGAAGAGTAGATCTGGACTGAAAGAAAGTTTAGAAAGCAAACCTCCTATTCACCAATTCAACACAGTGTGATGATCGTAAAAGCTCGGTCGTTTATCTTGTCAAAATTTATTCAGTGGTAATATAATCTTACAGAGCGAGTTAGCAAGTTGTTATGAGCTGGATTCTCCTTAGAAACTGGCTCATATTTTTACGACTAGTTGCACTATTTCCATCCAGTATAAGTACAAGTATGGATCTTTTCTGGTTATCCGATTACTTGGAGACGGAGCCTTACAATATCCTCTAAACCACCCACTCTACTAAGGAAGTATGGGCCATTTATAGGCTACCCGTAAATCCTCACTAGAGAATAGCTAATCATTTTTCTTAGAACTGATAGTCTGAATAAAATCCAGGCATAGCTCTATCCGAGTGTGCAGTCGCTCAACTCTCAGCAAGTAAAATCAGATAAGGACGGGGTTACTCTCCCCAAAACAAGATTTCGTCATAGGTCAATTGTGCCTTAACAATCCCAATTTTATTGGTTATCTGTGTTTACATATTTTTTTGAATAAAATAACGTCTAAATTTTTTTGATGATTTCCTTATTATTTTAAGCCTAATAAAACATCTGGAGGAATACAGAAAAGCAGATGCGCAATGAAAATTCAATGATGCATGCCGAGTCAGAAATGCATACCTTACTCTAGTAGTCTATATGCATAGTGTTAAAAAATAGGATTTAAAATAATCTAAATGATGCACGAGGAAATCTCCCTAATACATTAGCTTCTATCAGCAAGAAGAACTGGTGCTAATTAATTAGAAGAGAGACATGAGATCGGTATTAGAGGTCGCTCGGTGTCGCCACAACGGGTCCTGCTAGCACTGTATGCGACCTGTCAGAACACATTGTCTCTAATTCAATTAAATTAGATTTTTATTTTGACTAAGTGCAATCGTGATCTATATGAACATATACTTTTGATAAGGGTGTTTCAACCTTAATTATTTACCGAGCTCAATCAAAATAAACCCTACATCTAGGGGGCTAAAACTTAGGAAAACAAATAAAAATAAAATAAGGAAAAACTCGAAAAATCCGGTGAGGTCCCCTGAGTGCACAGACACTCAGCGAAATAGACCCATAATAAATGTCCAAGTGTCTAAGAGAAAGTCTAAGAGTCTAAGCTATTACGAATATTTCTGCAAAAATAAAGACTGAAATAAATCTATCCAAGATAACTGCCTTATGCTCCTCCTCAGGTGTTGGTCCATCCAAAGCTGACTAGGTTGTGCTCCAGCAGTCCCTCGCACAAAAAGCAAAACATAAGAAGGTCAGAAACAGTTATACAAGATGGACACAAATAAACTATAAGATGAATAAATGAAAATTCTAACTACTTAACCATGCTCCGCGACAACGATGCCATTATGATGAGGGCAAGATTCGATTCGAATTAAGTTGATTAATTATGTGTTGTTGTGACACAAATCTGATTGGTGATCAATCGAGAAATTTATTCAAACCACTAAGTATCAAGTAGTGAAAATGAGAAGTTTTGCTACTTTTATTAACCCGGTATAGCGACCAGGGTCGAGCTCAAGAAATACAATTAAAACCAAGTAGATGATTCGAAAATCAAAGGATTTTATTTATCTTTTTAATGGCTTTTAATTTTTCATATTTTTAATTTTTCAATATAAGAAAAATATGCACAAGGGATAAAAATATACACAAGCAATATTTTTATATTTCTCAAATAGGTCAAAAATATTGAGAAAAATTAAATAAAAATATTTTTGGGTTTAATATATGTTGTAATGTTTTGGGAATTTTCGGGGAATTTTTAAATGTTTATGAGATTCTTTAAAAATCAAAACTTTAAAAAACAAAAAAATAGTGCATATCCAGGGGTACTTTTCTAACTAAAAATAGATAAAATGCTAAAAAAACTCAGAATGGATTTTAATGATAAATTATAAAAAATACCTACAAACAAGAACTGGAGATGTAATTTTTTGATTTTCTTTCAATTTTATATGATTTATGTAAGTTTTTGAGTATTTTGTAAAGTTTTAGGTTTTTATAAGATATTTTTCAACAAAATTTATACATGAGATAAAAGAAGATAAAAGACAACTATAGAAATGTTTATGGAATTTTCAAAGGCTTTTTCAAAATTTTATGAATTTTCCAAGACAAGTAGGGAATTTTTCTACTTTTGGTTTTTTATTAATAGAAAATAAAAGCAAATTAATAAATGAAAAATACCATAAATAAAACATGCAAGCACGAGCTACAATTGTTTTTTAGGTAATTTTTTAAGTTAATTATCTAATTATTGCAGTTAATAAAAGACAAGAATTAAAAATAGTGCACGAGGGACCAATATGCAAATATTTAAGGTTCCGGGGCCTACTGGATAACACAATCAGAAGCACGAGGGCCACTATGCAAATATTCCAGATGAAAGCGTATGCAACACATGATCAGTATTCACATGGGCAGAAATGCAATTTCCAAAACTTTTAATTCATTCCATAACCATTTCAAAGCATATAATGGAACATGTAAATACATCAATTAACATGTGAATCTACACGATACTAAGACTTAGCTGGACTAAAGTGCAAATAAAGAAAGTGGAAGGTCCTTAATGAAAATGTTTTTAACTAATTATTACATTTAATGTACTACATCAAAAAAAGTATAAAGTGCACGGTGAAGGGTAAAAAGTAAATATACCCTCGTGGGCACGTGCGCGGTGCGTGACGTAACTAATGGCTCTGATGTTGCGCTGAAAGGGATCTAACGGTTGGCATACGTGAAGCAGGTGTACGATCTAGAGCGACCATTACTAGCATAATCTGACGGACGTGGAAAAAGCGCTAACGTGCAACTCAGATTGCAGGCTGAAAAGATCTGACGTCTCTGGCTCAAGCTCGACCGTGCATGTCATATGGGATCTGGCACGAGTTCCTTCATCCAACAATGGATATATGGTCTGCAAGAACTGGGAAGAAGGGGTTGGCCGGAGAGCTTTAATCATGTGTGTGGTCTGCTCTAGTGTTTAGATTGGCTTGTAAATGGGTCCAACATGTTGGTATGAGGACTCCACGTCGGACCGAAGGCTCAGATGGAGCTGGGAACGTGCGGATGAGTGTGATGATGGAGGTGCTCTTGAAGCAGCTCCACCCAGCTAAATGGAGGTCCAAATCGGGTCTGCACATGCTCTGTGATCTGCAAAGTATACCCTGACTCAGAGACATAGCTCCGATCCGGTTATTGTATGAAAAAGTAGAGGGAAGCGGTGGGGTAGTGGAAGTGACATCGATGAATCCCTAATTCATGATACTAAAAGATGAAAATAGAGCTTCATTCCTGAGTAGTTAGCTGTATTTCATCATTTATTTTGCTTTTTTATCATTCAATCATGTAAAATTAATATTTGCATTTTAGCACTCATAATTACATTCATAATCATCTTCACATTTGCACCCAAATTCATGCATTTTAAACTAATTCTTGTTAAATCCAATTGACCTCAAACCACATCCATTATGTACATATTCGTAACAAGATTAAATAGAAAACTCAAAAAATATTATTCAAATAGTTGGCACGTGAAACAAAATCCCAATTTGAGACTAGACAGACTAAAACACTCATATCTTCCTCATGCAGTGTCTGATTTAGGGTCTACTCACTTTTAAAGTAGCACATAGTCAAAGACCTTCAAAACAAAATCAATTTCATAAAATTGGAGCTCGTATGTGAAAGTTGGGTTTTGGGACTCTTTTGTGCATTTTAAGTTTTACCTGATTTTCACCTATTATTTTATGTGCATAATTAACTCTTTTTATTTTTTTTATTTTTCATATTTATTCTTTGATGAAAGTTTCAATAAAATCAACAAAAATCTATTGAAAATAAGACTGAAATAAAAAAATTGATCAAGTCTGAGTGTTCCTTGAGAGTTTGTACACATAACTCACTTTTTCTTCTTTATTTTATTTCCTTATTTTCTTAATTATTAAAAATCCAAAAAATATAGATTATTTTGTAAATATTTTATCTTTATTTTTATCATTATTTTTTATTTTTTTCTTGATTAAAATCACCAAAAAATTGTAAAATCCAAAAAATCAAGGTATTATATATATAGAGTACCCCAAAAATATCGTTTTGCATAAATGATCTCATTTGCTCTTGTCCCTTCATGAAGGTTGTAAATCTCTTCAAGACGAGCAATTTTCATGTTAAGAGACGAGCAATTTTCATGTTAAGCACTTTTCGATCCGAGGTCATTTGCTAGTTATTTCTGATTTATTTCAGTCTTTTTATTTTTAAATTTTCTAGAGTTGACACGTGACGCTCCTGGAACCACAACGTATCACTCATTTTTTAACCCCCTTTCTATTTTGTTTTATAAAAAAATAAAAAAACTTTATCTCTCATCTCACGTACCATGCACATGAGGCCCTTTTCCTCCCACTTTCTCTCAATCATCGTACAACAACCCCCTCCACAACATCCGCTCCTCTTTCACGCTTGCAACCTCCCAATAGCACACGCAACCATCGGTAAGCGATCCCCCCGTATCTCACGGCCACCACGCCAACCACTGTTATCCCCTCTTCCTCCTCTCTATATAAGGTCCACCAATCCTTCCCCATGAGGACATCCTCCATAGCCACCAAAATGGAGAGAGAAAAAACCCGAGGCACGACTGGTGATAGCAACCTCCCTCGAAGGCAAAGACATTCTCCATGCAAGATCATCAAAGTCTCATGTGCTTCCGCTGGCACGTTGAGGCGATGATGAATCCACGATTCATCGTCTTTATTCTTTTATTTTAGTTTTATTTACTTAGTGAAATACCTGTCATTACCACTAATTTCATGGAATTACCATGTTGTATGCATTTGTTAAATATACATTTTTAACACTTTTTATACTAAAATAAAAGAATAAAGAAGAAAAGAAAAAGAAAAATAAAGAATGTATTTATGAAATAAATGCAGATTGACCCGAACCCTGAGAGACGGTCAAGACTTGACCTGATCGATCAGGAATAAAGTAGGGGGAGATAAGATCTTTAATCCAAAAATATTTTGTAAATATTTTTCCCTATATATTTGTACAAAACTTACATTATTTTATTTGTATACAAATTGAACTCAAATTAAATATTTTTCTAAACAAAAGTTGTAAATAAAAATATTTTATAAATAATAAAAATAATGTACAGATTACAAATAATAACACTTAGAAAAAGTCATAAAGTGATAATTGAAAGACCAATTCCGACTTCATATTAACTCAAATTGAATCAAACTCACTTCCATTGTACTCTAAATTAAACTATCTTTAAAATGACTATGGGTTCATAAATTTTGGAATTATGGTTGAAAAGTTGATTTTTCAGGGTGGTTTGTGCAGTTTTACCACTCACTTATTGTATATATTTATTCATATTTATTTTTACATAATGTACATAATTCTAAATATAAAAATAAATAATAAATAATAAAATTAAAATATATATTTATAAATAACTTCCTTTTTTTCATGTGTATAATGTACTATGTGTATGTATCATATGTATATAAGATTTTTCCTTAAATAAATATCTCAAAAAAATAAAAAAATTAACCTTTATTAATTAAATAAATAAAGTTACAAAAATAATTCATTTAATTAATTAATTGTATATAAAAATACCATGTGTGTATGATTAAATAATTACCTTCATTAACCACCGTTAAGATGGCTCTTTAATTTTAATAATTATTAATTATTATTATTGTAATTACAAAAATTCATTTTATATATTTATTTATTTTATTAATTCCACCACTAAACACCTTCCTCGTCTGTAAATATCTTCCTTTTTGGATTTGATCTTCTTTTTAGTGGGTCTCCTTTCCTTCATTATTCTTTGATCCATCTTTGGTGTAGAGGAGCCCGATCTCCGAGAGATTCTCATCGCAGAAGGATGCGTAGCCTCCGAGCTGGTCGGTGACAGCAATTCGATCTTCGTTGAGTCCATCACGACGTGTCCAAACCGAAGGTGAGATCCAACTTTATTGTTCATCATTATTCTAGAGTAATTTTAGATATTTTAAATTACAATCCTTCAGTTAATTTTTTTTTAATCATAGCTAATTCTCCATCCGGATTTAATCTGCCTCCGAACCCGATTTTTCAACTCATATTGTCCGATACCTACATTTTCTTTTCTACGTCACACAATCTTCCAACTCCGACCGCATACGGTGGTCGGAGATCCGGATCCATCTCTCATCTCGCCGGATCCGCATCCACTCACATCTCCGTTTGGTTTCTTTTGCATTTTCAATAATCGGGACCGAGTCATCATGCTCGTGCCCTCATTTATTTATAAAAAATTAAAAAATACATAGTTGTTTTTATCTATAACATTTGTTTTGCAGAATCACAAATAATAATAATAATATAAACAAAAAATTGTTTATAGTTTCTATTTAAATTCAAAAAAATACAAAAGAATATATATATATATATATTTGTTTACATTTTTCAAAAAAAATAAAAAATTCTCTCCAACGGCTCCGTGCGCCACAGCCGGCATTGCCCACTTGGGAGCCCCGTGAATCCGCCGACCACCTGCGGCACCCGCCGTCCCATCATCACCCTCGGCACGGGTAGCTTTCCTAGCCAGTCGTCTGACTCCACCACGCAAAGCAGCCATGCCCAACCCGATGTTCTGCTATCGCCTCGTATGTCCACTCGACAGTGAGAAACTCTTTTCACTCCCATGGACCGTCGTGAGATTCGTTCTACTGCCGCTTACACCCAGCTGACCACCATCGAAGCCTGCGCGCGTCCGCGACCAGTAGGCACCTCTCTCGCCCCAGATCTACAATCGCACGTAGCCCGTTGCCGCCATTTACGAGAGAGGAACAAGGGACGGTGCCCCCCCCCATTTTGTGGATTGGGAATGAGGAAGCCCTAGGGGGCATTTTAAAAAAAATGGAGAAATTCAAAAAAGCCCTTGGAGATTTTTAAAATTACAAAGATGCCCCCTGCTGATATGAAGTCACATGCATCGCACACAATGTTTGGGTAATTTGCACCATCTTCCTAGATGTTCATTATTGTTATATTTTCTAAAAAACTTTTAATAATTACGTTTCAGTCCGTGTACTTCAAACCTTGAATTTCTTGCTATTATCATTGAAATAAATATCATTCGCTATCAATAAATTCTAAAAAAATTTGTAAATTCCTGTAACTTTTAATTTCATTTCATCGCATTTTATTTCTTTTTGCTATTTTAAAATTTTAAAAACAGTGTTATTTTCTCTGTTTAAACTTTGAAAAATCATAAAAATTCTAATATTTCTCTAAAATTCCAAAAAATAGATTTGTTGTATTTTAATGTCTTTTACTTTCTATCCAATTTTTATGCATTAACTATTTATAAAACCCAAAAAATTGCAAAAAAAAACTAAAAATCTTAGAAAAAAAGCATAGAAAATTTTGAAAACCCCCCAAAAATAGTTATTTCAGTTCATGTGCGTAGATATTTGTATATATTTTTGTATAAAAATCATTTCCAAGAGTTTTGGGTACTTAAATTAATTTTAAGTTGCAAAATACTCTTGGTTGTGCATTTTTTTCCTTGTTGCCACTATTTAATTTTCATAAAATCACAAAAACATGAAAAAAACTTGAAAATTACCAAAAATATTTGAAAACCTTTAAAACCCAAAAATATATTTTCTACAATTTTATGAACACTTTTTAATAATTTGAAAAATATAAAAAGAGTGTGTTGTGTATATTTCTTTCCTTGTGTGCATTGACTTGTGCCTTGTTTGAAAATTAAAAAATTCAAAAACTAATAAAAATTCATTATTTTCGAGATTTGACTGCCAAGTTTTTCAATCTTGCTCCTTGTGTTTGACCTTGATCGCTATACAAGATAAATTAAATAACGAAAGCCACTTACATTTCATTGATTCATATTTCATTAAGTGGTTATACATATTTTTCTCGTTGACCGAAGTGATTGGTTGAGAAGACCGATCATTGCATTATGTTTTTATCTTAACCAATCAGATTTCTGGCTCATCAGGCAACAACAAAAGAGGGACTCCGTTCTCCTCGAACCCATGCGACCGTCTATCCCATTCTTCCCATTTTCCATTCCTCTGTTATTTCCCAAATCCCATGTTCTTCCTATCGCACCCATCATCTCGCCTTCAATCCACTCCGTGCTCGACCATCGAGTCCATCTCGGGCCTGCAACCTTTGATTCACCGTCATACCCCAGCCACTCGTGTGGCCCACCAATTGCCCTTCTCGCGTGTCTCCTTCCAACATCACTACTGCCTGCGCTACTCTGTATCGCATCTTCATAGAAGAACACCCAGCTTCACCGACCCTAGGCCACATGCAGCCACCAGTCCACCATGCGTACAGTTGTGCCACGCACCAGCCGTGGGTGCAGCAGCCCACCGCAGCCAACATCCATCGATCGTCAACTCGCATCGTGCGCAGCCGGTTGTGTGAGCTCCACGTCGCCAACCGCCAGAACCGTTGCCTGGCTTGGGAGAGAAGAAGGAACACAAGGAATGGTGCCCCCCTCCTCGGCTGCGAGAAGAATAGAACGATTAATTATTTTGGGTAAATGACAATTTCACCCTCTGGAGTTCCTAGTTTTTCAAAGAATCCCCTACCATATCCATCTCTAGCATGTATGTTGCATGCATCCTGGGGTAAACTACATTCAAGTTCTCTGGAATTTATACAAATTGCAAAGACGACCCCACTAGATTCTAGTAACGTGCTTAGCACACTTCTTCAGGGTAATTTTCACTTTCAATCCTCCGTTTATTTATTGTTACATTTTGAGTTAAAAACTTTAAATGTCCATATGCATGTTTACTTCTTCATTTTATTTCTGTAATATTTCGTTTAGGCCCCTATCTTTGGGCATCATTTTGGATTGTCATTTAATATCATTTCAAATTCTAAAAATTGCATATTGTATAACAGCTTTTTCTTTATTATGTGGATATTTAATTACAATTTTACGCGTAGTGTTTGATCTAATATAATTATTTTTATGGAAAATAGTATATTTTACTTACATGTTATTCTAAAATTGATATTAAATTAATCCTTGACTAAATTTGTGAAAAATTCAGAGTAAATAGAGTTTGTGTAGTTCTACATTGTGCCTAAGTTTCATTTCATTTGTATGCACATCAAGGTCTGAATAAATTAATTGGTGATTCTTATAACTAATTTGTAATAGGTCATAAATCATTTGTTTCTAGGATCTAATAATTTTTTCTGAATTTCTGTCACATAGACTAATCTAGGATAATTTTATTCCTGCAAAATAAATTGGTTTTATATTTATTAAAACTAATTTGCTTTAAACCACCCTACATTCATATTTAATTCATTGTTAATTCGTCCTCAGTCAAAAAATTCCAAAAAAATCACAATAGCTTCATTTCATCATATTTCACATTCTGGACAAGTTTGAAGAGTTTTAGAATTCGTTTCATCAAAATTTGTAATTTAGCCCATGAACTTTGTCAAAATTGCAAGTCTCGCATTTATTGCACTTAAAAATACAAAAAAATCTTCTTTGAAAACAAGAAATTTGAGATCAACTTTTAACTAACCTAAGGAGATAGTTGCCTCCCTGAGTTTAACATTGGACTTACCAAGTAAAAAAAATTTGACCGCTTGCTTTAATTTGACACATTAATTAAATAGTGGCTTTTGATTAACTCTGAATTTATCTGCCTACAATGCATTAAAATGACACAATTAAAAGGGTAAATTTTTGGGATTATCAAATACCGTTGTTGCCTGGGAGGCATGACTTAGGTTGTTTTAAGAAAATCATTTTTTAGGTTATCTATCCCTAGGTAGTCTGACCCCCGATTTTTCTTGTAATTATTTCTCCATTTTCCTTCTTTTTTCAGAATTTTTATTTCTTATATTTTTTGTATATTTTTCTATGAAACTCTCTCTAATATTAGATCTTCTATTTTTCGTGTGAGGTACCCAGTGAACTTGGAGCGACTTTCTTGGAAACGGGTGCATCTTGGAGCGATCGAATACACACCAAATTTTTAACTTTTGGAGAGAGAACATTTTTAAATAATTGATCATTTCTAGCGGTTCCCGATTGGGTTCTCGCATGTGTAAAAAAGGACTAAACATTTTTATGTGGTGTGTCGGCCTGTTTCACCCTCCTGTTAGGGTGGAGTCCGACTTGAGTGGCAAAATTAGGATAGGCATGCGGTAGTGTAAATTCAAATTTGTTTGTGCCTTTCATAATTTAGGACCACACTTACACTATAATTACATGCACCATAGATCATTTTCACTTAGTCAAATTAAACTCACTTCTTCTCGCTAAGTAGAACTATCTGTTAGGTGTGATTTCATCGCTTGCATTTCCTATAGTGTAAAAAATTTCAATTCTGTCTAGCATATTGCACAAAGATTGCGAGGAGCAATATAAGTATCTCAAACTCAGCAATCATCATCATGTTTCCCGCTGCATGGCTTTTCGATTCTCCCTTGGTTTTTGGGAGAGTAACCCCGTCATTGTTTGATTTTATTGCAAATGAGAGAGAGACGACACTAGGATAGAGCCAAGCCAAAATTTTCTTACAAGACTACTAGTTATTTATTTTTTGGCTATTAGCTACTTTTTCGTGAGGATCGACGGGTAGCCGGTAGACGGTCTGGATTTTCTTAGAAGAGTGGGACGTTTAGAGGACAATGCGTAAGGCTCCATCCTCAAGTAATGGGTAGCCGTATTTATACGGTCCGTACTTACTCCTATACTAGCTAAAAGTAGGTCCAACTAATCGTAAGAATCAGGCTAGTCTGTAGGGAAGTACGGATAGCTAACTTCTCGTTAACTCTTTCCAAATTTGTATTTTTCGCCAACTAAAATAGACAACATAATTTGGTCGAACCTTCACAGCTTTCACAGAGTTGAGTTGGTGAAATTGGGGTTTGCATTTGTGTATTGAATTATGTGACAGTGCACTTGCACACACAGGTCGTGGTTTCACGGAATAATATTTTCCATTCCGTTCAAAGATGACAGAATGTTGGCATTCATACCCAAACTCCATTGGTCATTCTCAAATGACAAATTCCCAATCTTCATATGCACATACTTTTCAGAGGAACCCTCTCTTTGAGGTAGTTTCTCCCCTGCCACCATTCTCTTCTCCCACCCACCCACCCTTGGTTGAAAATTTAAGATACAAACCGCTCCCATAACCAATCATGTTCTATGAAGACACAATGGAGCGAGCGGATTCGAGGATGAATATAAGTGTAATCAACTTTGATAGAGGAACACGATTCCCGGTTACATATGAAAATTCATTGTTTAAACCATCCTCTACTCGAGATGACTCTCAACCCGAGTATGACCACTTTTTCTTTGACCACAAAGATGAAATCCAAAATCAAGGAAATTAGACTCATGACCAAACCCTAATTACATAAGCTTACTATATCTCGGTTCAAGTGAAAATGCCAACGTCGCGACACACCGAGCATAGTCACTAAAATCCAAGTCATGAGACGACAATGGATGACATAGCTCGGATCAATAAGAGGAGCAAGATTTTGACTGAAAAATTTGATACTTTCATCAAAATAGTCAAAGATATGATAATCAACCAAGAGGAGTAAAAAAAATCACAAAGCGAACCCAAAACTCATAATGTGCCCGACACCCACACACAAACACCACAAATCACTGACCCTCCTACTGACTTCAGCAAAAACTATAAAAAAATAAAAATCAGAAAATTCAAAAAAAATGGACAACATAAATATGGAAGCGTTTTCTAAAAATCTGATCTTAGAGATTACATTAATCAAGGCCATAGAGTATGTTCACGATCTTCAGAGATTTGTGAATAGTCAACTATCACTTAAGAAAATAGGAAAGAAAATATCTCGAACATGATACCATTTAATCACTATGACTAGTTCTATGGTGCTGATCCAAACGAACAAGGTCCAGAAAGTTAAACAATTGACCATGGTGATCTGTGAAATTGAGAATACATAATGTAATAATGTTCAGATTGACGACGATTTTACACTTAATATCATCCCAAAGTCCGTGTTTGACAGACTCGAACTCGGACCGCTATGAAAGACTCGAGTGATCGTTCAATTCTCCGATCGATCCACAAAAATATCGAGAGGAATCATTTCTATCGTCATTAATTTCCAAGGTGTCGCACATAGAGAGGACTTCATTGTCCTGAACATCGAGGTATATATATATATATATGAAATATTTCAAATGAGGTGCACCTTTCCTGGGTGCATGGAAAGCCCGTCATCCTAACCGTACGCAATCAATCCGATGGTTGTCATTAATAGCTCGTTATTAACATATTTTTAATGTTGAAAAACCCATTATGGTCATTTTAACATATTCTAAATTTAGAATGCAACAAACACTCCACAATTATCTCCTCTCTCCTCTCTCTGTTCCTCTCTCTCTCCCCCCGTCTCTCTCGATCTCGATTGTCGCACGAGGTTCCTCTCTTCCATCTCTCTCTCGACGACGGTATGAGGAGAGGAGGTTGCTGCTTGTCGCTGATGGCGTGCAAGACGGTGGATGCAACGCGCTGCTCTACGGTGGTCGGTGATGGCGTTCTCCAAGGCTGTTTTCTTGTATGTAATAAAGGCGGCGTCGTGTGAAGTGATGGCTACACGTGGAGGAAGTGGATCATGGAGGAGAAGGTTGAAGGAGTGCGTGAATGGCGGTGTGTGGGAGGAGGAGGACGTGCATGGAGGAGGTGGGTCGTGGAGGAGAAGGGCGGAGGAGGTACGGGTAGAGAGGATGCTGGAGTTGGAGGGCATGCCCAGTTTTTTACAATCAGAGATCCTATTTTGCAATCTCGAGTATTTTTTTTACAATCTCAGATCGTGTTTTACTATCTCATATCATTTTTTTTTACAAATTTCAGGTGGGTCGTGGAGGAGAAGGGCGGAGGAGGTGCGGATAGAGAGGATGCGGGAGATGGAGGGCGTGCCCAGTTTTTTATAATAAGAGATCCTATTTTGCATTCTCGAGTATTTTTTTTACAATCTCAGATCGTATTTTACAATCTCATATCATTTTTTACAAATTTCAGACTGTTTTCTTACATTTATTTAATTTCCTGATATGGCAAACACTATTTACATTTATTTTACAATGTAGGATGCAAAATTATAATATGGATTCAAATTTTACAAAGATGCTTAGCATTCTGCAGGGCGCGAAGTACCGTACATTTTTGTGAAAAACGCACATAATTGTGAGTGCGGATTTACAATCTTCATACAGATTTTACAAAACATGCATGAATTTTTACAATAGTGTTATCAAAATTACAATTATAATAATATTACTATTACTAATTGTGATTTCATTTTACAATGCAAGATACTGTTTTTACAATATCAACGGGAATTTGACAAAAAGATCTGCTAATCTACATTGCGGGAAATTGCTACCACGTTGGCAAAACTTCATTAACTAAAAGGCAAGAAAGTACCAAATTAGACACGCTAAAAATGGAAAAATACAAGAACAAAATAAATTTCAAATTCGAAATTAAATTCAAATTTAAAACGAAAATGTATGGACTAAAATACCCTTTTGGATGAAGAACCGCTAGATCGAGATTTAACAGATCTCGTGATGGGCTTTCCATACACCCAGGAAAGGTGCATCTCATTGGAAGGGCCCTATATATCCATATACATACATGAGTCTCCAATTATTTTGGGAAAGTCGTTTCTAGCTTCCCCTAGAGCGACTATTAACTGTGAGACTCAAGACATTATTTTCTCGAACACAAACCAAATTGATAAATTGAGGACACACCAAACCCTGAGACAACCGAACTAAAAACCACCAGTCGTGACATAGAAGAATCTTCGTTTGTTCAGACCTCTCCACTTATCACAGATTCAAATGAAGGAGAGACATCTTACAAAACGTCTGACGAACCTACGAAGGTGAATGAAATCAACAAAGACACACCCAATTCACCAGAACCAGACAAGATTGTGTCGGATCCCCCTGACTCCACAAACGAAAAGACAACAGAGAGTAAATACACATGGCGTGTGTTGATCCTACAAGAATATTACTATTTATATTGAAACTCATCTGATAGGGAACTCATGATCAGCACCTCACAAAGAATACCTCCTGAACCAACTAAAAATATCACTTTCAATATTTTAGATAAAGCATCTCCAGAGGATTACTCATCAAGTTAGAAGGATAAGAGTAGTATGAGAGAGCTCACTTCGGAGATTCTGCAGCATGATCAGAACAAAAAGTCATATGTCGACCCACGTCGGACTTTCCATGTCCCTCTCTATTATCCGTCTAAGGCTGACTCCCCTAGTCCCATTCAATATACTGGAGCAATACGTTATGACCAGACTGACACTTATTCATCTGAATATTCAAAGGAAGAAAAGATTGACCCAAAAACTTAGTGAGCTTTGAGAAAAAGTTCAAAAATAAGAATAGCTGGAGTGATGTGATCTTTGATTATTATTCCGATGACAGTTCCGACAGTGACCGGGAATCTTCTGATTCATCTTCTTCCAATCAATATTCCCTTCCACCACATTTTCTGAAAATGATCGGCCATAAACCACCCTGATCATTGGGCAACCTTTCCCTTGCCCCCATCGGTTCCCTTGTATATTTTCTTCCTAAACTTATGCCAAGGCTAAGTATTGGGAGGGACCCGATGCCATCTGTATTTATTCATCATTCCACTCCTCATTCGATTTGTTTATTCTCCAGATCTCATCGGTTCTCATGCTCACTCCTGTCCTATACTTAGGCTGACCAAAGCCTAAGGATAGGGAGGGAACGATACTGACCCTGTATATATTCAACCATTTCTCCTCTTGACCTCAACCACTCCATTTCTTCTTCTTCTATACTTAGGCTTATCAAAGCTTAAGTATATGGGAGTGGTTGATTTATATACTCCTTTTTATTATTTTTCTCTCTACGCTTAGCACGAGCTATGTCTTCTTGTCCCTTATTTTGCTCTGAGGATATAGCACACACTAAGTATAGGGAGGCTTGTATATATTACTTATATACTTTACCCATGGCTCGTACTGTCACGTATTTTCGTATATATTAATTACAGGATGGGTAAAAGTCAAAAGAAAGTGAAAACGAAAAAATCTCTCCTGTATATCTTCCTTGCATACAAAAAAAACACAAAAAATGTGCATATCATCCTTGCATTCATATAAAAAAATCATCTTGCACCTCATTTGCATATGCATTTCATTTTGCATATCTTGTATATGAAAAGCGGAAAGTTGTTGGGTTCTGAACCGAGTTGTGAGTAGAAGTGGAGAGTGGTCTTGACTTGGTCTTAATCTACCTAATTTTCAAAGGAAGTTCCCCGAGAAAGAGGATTTTAGAAGCTTCAGGTCTTTTGACTTAATTCTTCGAGTTCTGCATGACAATGTGTAGCCTTTGACTCTTTGTGTCTAACATGGTCTCCTAATTCTGGGTATAGCTTTTGAGTAGGGAATTAATCTGTTCTCTCGCACTATGTAGTTAGCTCAACTCAGAATTCAAAGATCTTCAAAACAAGACCAATTTATTAAAAATCGGAGCTCGTATGTGAAATTGGGTTTTCGGGGTCTTTTGCGCGCTTTAAGTTTTACATGTTTTTGACCTATTGTTTTATATACATAATTAACTCTTTTTCTCTTATTTATTTATCTTTATTATTTGATGAATGTTTTTATAAAATCCATAAAAATCTAAATTGAAAATAAGACTGAAATCAAAGAAACTGACCAAGTCCAAGTGTTCCCTAAGAGTCTATACAAATAACTTACTTTTTCTTCTTTATTTTATTTCCTTATTTTCTTATTTACTAAAATAAAAAAAAAAGATTATTATGTAAATATTTATCTTTCATTTTATCATTATTTTTTGATTTTTCACTTGATTAAAAATGACCAAAAATCTACAAAACCAAAAAAATCAAGGTATTCTTTGTACATAGAGTACCCCAAAAATATTTTTTTGCACAAATGACCTATGTTTCTCTTGGTCCCTTCATGAAAGTGATCTCTTCGAGACGAGCAATTTTTCGATCCGAAGTCATTCTCTATTTCTTTATGATTTTTCTCGATCTTTTTATTTTTGAATTTTCTGGAGTTGACACGTGGCAGCTCCTGGAGCCGCCACATGTAACTCATTTTAAACCCCTTTTATATTTCATTTTTATAAAATAAATAAATTAATTAAAAAAAACTTTATCCTCTCACCTCACATGCCACACACGTGAGGCCCTTTTCCTCCCCCTTCTTCCCAGTCAACGCATAACAACCCCCTCCGCAACCTCCGTTCCTTCTCTTTCGTGCGTACGACCTCCCAACAACACGTGCAACCATCGGTCGGCGCCCCCCCACCCCGTATCCTAGCGGTCGCCGTGCCAACCATTGTTATCCCCTCTTCCTCCTCTATATATAAGGTCCACCAATCCTCCCCCCATGAGGACATCCTCCATAGCCACCAAAACGGAGAGAGAGTGAGAGAAAGCTCGAGTCGCGACTGGTGATAGTAGCCTCCCTCGGAGGCGAAGACATTCTCCGCTGAGATGGTTGATGCGACAATAGAAGAGGGCCTCCGTCCTCCTCGAACCCAGGCGACCGTCTATCCCATTCTTCCCCTTTTTGCATTCCTATGTTATTTCCCAAATCCCATGTTCTTCCTATCGCACCCATCATCTCGCCTTCAATCCACTTCGTGCCTGACCATTGAGTCCATCTCCAGCCCGCATCCTTCGATTCACCACCGTACCCCAACCGCTCGCATGGCCCACAAGTCGTCCTTCTCGCACGTCCCCTTACATTGTCACTGCCACCCGTGCCGCTCCATATCGCACCTCCATACAAGAACACCCCAGCTTCACCGACTTGCAAGCCACCAACAACCACCAGTATATGCGCACATACGGCCGCGCCACGCACCAACCGTGGGTGCGGCAACCCACCGCAGCCATTGTCCACCGATCGTCAACCCATGCTGCGTATAGCTGGTTGCACGACCTCCACGTCGCCAACCGCCAGAACTGCTGCCTGGCTTGAGTGAGAAGAAGGAACACAGGGGGCGGAGACCCCCCTTCCTCTACCGCATGAAGAATAGAAAAATTAATTATTTTGGGTAAATTACAGATTCTCCCTCCAGAGTTCCTGGTTTTTCAAAGAAGCCCCAGTCATCTCCATCTCCAGCATGTATGTTGCACGCATCCTTGTGTAAATTACATTCAAGTTCCTTAGAGTTTATACAAATTACAAAGACAACCTCACCAGATTCCAATAACATGCTTAGCACACTCCTTTGGGGTTATTTTTATTTTCAGTCCTCCGTTTGTTTACTTATTCATTTTATTTATTGCATTTAGGCCCATGTCTTTGGGTGTCATTTTGGATTATCATTTAGTATCATTTTCAAATTCTGAAAATTGTATATTGTAGAACAATTTGCTTTATCACGTAGATATCTAATTGCAATTTTACGAGTAGTGTTTAATCTAATATAATTAATTTTATTGGAAAACAGTATATTTTACCGACTAATTATTCTGAAATTGATATTAAATATATCCTTGCTCTAAAAAATACGAAAAATTCAGAGTAGAGAGAGTTTGCCTAGTTCTACCATATGTCCAAGTTTCATTTCATTTGCACGCATATCGAGGTCTAAGTAGATTAATTGGAGATTCTTGTAATAATTTTTTAAGGTCATAGATCAATTATTTTTAGGATCTAATAATTTTTATGGATTTCTCTCACATAGACCAATCTAGGATAATTTTATTTCTATGAAATAAATTGATTTTGTATTTATTAAAATTAATTTACTTAAAATCACCCTACATTCATCTTTAATTTATTGTTAAATCATCCTCAGTCAGAAAATTCAAAATAAATCACAGTAGCTTCATTTTATCATATTTCACATTCTGGTAAAGTTTGAAGAGTATTGAAATTCGTTTGATCAAAATTTGCAATTTAGCCCCTGAACTTTGCCAAAATTGCATATCGAACATTTATTGCACTTAAAAATACCAAAAAATCCTCTTTTGGAAAACCTAAATTTGAGATTGACTTTTAACCATCCTAAGGAGACAGTTGCCTCCCTGAGTTCGACCTTGGACTTACCAAGTAAATAAATTTGACCGCTTGCTTTAATTTGACATATTAATTAAATAGTGATTTTTGATTAACTCTGAATTTATCTGCCTATAACGCATTAGAACAACAGAATTAAAAGGGTTAATTTCTGGCATTAGAACAACAGAATTAAAAGGGTTAAATTTTGGGATTGTCAGACGTCCAGCGAGAATGGAGGAGGAATGTCTAGCCTAATCTCGCTCCGATGAGCGAGATATAGGTGGTTCAGGGTACGTACGAAGGATGATGATAGAACGAGGGGTCGATTTATGCGGGTGAGGCGAAGGATGGAGCTATGGTGGCATCGACCAAAGCTAAGTAATGGACGATGGAAGTGATGTATTATTCGAAATAAAATGTGAAATGTGGGAAGAATGGTGGTACATGCCGTGCCTGATGTGCTCAGTGACTTCAAGCGACGGCGGAGGGGGGTTGTGGCCTCAACCAAGTGGCGAAAAACCTTTGAGGATTGTCACGGCGGAGCTCTGAACACGAGAGGAGCAATGTCCAATACTATACCAATCCGAGTCTCCAAAAGCTCCTCTAAAATGTTGTCACTCTCTTGAAGGTAGCAAGGGGGAAAGGGTGACACGAGGGACGATCTACCCACAATGGAGGTAGAGGTGAAGAATTTATAGAATGCCTATAGCGTATAGAAAGATCGAAGGCTTGCTCAAAACCCTAGGAGGATCTGGCTCTACATAGGGATCTGCGAGAGTCACATATCCTTGGAAAGGAATCAGGCGCAGAAATCGAGGGAAACGATGGTCAGACCTGGATTGGGGAAATGGAAGAAAATGGTTTCGACGAAGCCTAGTTGGTTTGGACCTGGAAAGGGGAAGGGTTGACCTGGGTCAACGGACTCAGGCCAACCAATAAGAAAAATCAGATTTTAAAAATCAAAGAATATTAAATATATAATAGTAAATGAATTTAAAATAAACAATGATTAAAATGAAAAATGTTTATAATTTTCAAGCTATTTTTTTTGTGATTTTATTATTTTTATGAAATTATATATACAGTATATGCAACATAGGGTACTATGTACAAGTATAGTAGACCTATAATTTTTATTCTTTTATTTTTTTTATTATTTTTAACAATATCCTTTATTTTATATTTTATTTATTTAAGAATAAATTAGGGAGTATAGAAGATTTTTTATTTGGCTTATACAAATTAAATAAATGCACTAAATAGGCATTATGTACAATATACACAAGTTTGGCTGGTATATATTGAATCTTTGATTTTATTTTTAATTTATTTTGTGTTTTATAATTTTTATTTATTGTTATTTTATTGTTATGAGTTTGTACAAGTGTTTAAAATACAATATGCATAAGGTATGAATTAAAATAATTAAATGTAGATATTTACAAGTATAGGTATCCGTGATTATACAAAGCACCCAAAAAGCCAACTTTTATACCATAACTCCAAAATTTATAAAACACCCTCATCTGAAAATAATTTAACTTAGAGTCTAATAAAATGATTTTGGAAGAATTTGAGGTCATACGAGTCGAAATTGATCTGCTAAGTTCCTATTTTGTGGCTTTTTGTGAGTGGTATTATTTACAATATGTACAATAATTTATTTTACAAATATTTTTATTATTTAAACAATATTTTCATATACATCGTCTATTGAGAAAATAATTTGTTTTGAGGTCTTTTTATTGATGAATAAAATATATGAATGATATATACATATAATGCACAGTGATGAATTATACTAGGACCCTATATCCCTCCTACTTTATTCCTTGTCGATCAGGTCAATGATTGACCTTCTCTCAGGATTTGGGCCAGTCTGTACTTATTACATAATTGCATCCTTCTTTCCTTTTTCTTTTCCTCTTTATTCTTTTATTTCTGGAAAAAGGTGTTAATTATACATTATTAACAATAGTATGTACAATTATAATTTATTAGATTCACATATATTCACAGGAGTTTTTTTAAAGGATAAGGCTAAAATAAAAAAATAAAGAATGAGAACAAGAGATTCATCAAGGGTCCATCAGATGGACCCTGGAGCTCTCTAAAAATGGAGGTCAATTCTAAACCTCGAGATGAGGTTTCAGATGTTGTTGGAGGTTTGATCATGCACAAAAAGAGAAATGTATGAAAGGGGGTCATTTTCGACCCTCTCTTGAAGTTGCGCATGCAGGGGATGAGAAAATGGAAGAGCTGCGTCAAACGGTGGAAGAAGGAGCTCTGGTGGACTTCCATCTGTGTAGGATCGAAGGGGAATGGGTGGAATAGATGAATAAGCGAATAGGGAAGGAGATGAGGTGGAAATGGTAGGCGGAAATAGGTGAAGAACACATGAATTCAAGCTGGAGCAGAGGCTCTAGCAGATCCAACAATATGAGACTACGCAACCCTACGAAATAATTAACTAAAATAATATTAAATCTAAGATAAGGGATGCATAATGCATGAAATAAAACTACTTAGCAGATCAAACAGGCGAAGTACTTAGAAAAGATGATGCCTTGACGAAGGTTCTCTGGCTGACCTTGGATCACCCAATTCTATCCCTTTTCCACACCAACAAGGAGGGGAAGATGAAGCTTTAACTGACATCTTACAACCCTAGAATCTATTGAGGTTATAAGAACAAAATGGGGATCAAAAAAGCAAAAGAGGTCGGCTGGGCTTATTTATAGAACAAGGAACGGGCAAAAGGGGCCAGTCAATTGCGTGGAGAACAAAAAGGGATAGGTGGAGTCTACTATGTGAGCAAGTAAGAGGGATGGTAGGGTTGTCGATTGGTGGAGAGCTCGATGGAGCATGCATCATGGAGGAGTGAAAAATCGGGGAAGGAGGGTTACAGGTCTGACACAGGTAGGGGATGAGGGTAGAACAGTTGACCCATCCGGTCAACAAACAACACATTCTGATTGGTCTACATGGACAAACTAGAAAATTAAGGTGGTTAATTCCCTTTTTAATTCATTTAAAAATAGTAGACGATTTTATTAATTTAGGTTAAAATATAAAAAAATATTTATTATTTTATGTAGTATTTTATTATAATTTTTATTTTTTTTCAAGTTGATTTACTATGTGTTAATATTTACATGTATAAACATGGGTAAATATGCATGTATTTGGCATTTTTATTTATATTTTAAAATTTATTATTTTATATACATATTTTATATATTTATAAATTATTTAATTACATATTTTAGTTTATTTTCTAAAATTATTTATTTACTTAGATAATTATGTATATATATATGTACATTATAATATAGTTCATTTATATATTAAAGTACAATATTTATTTTAATGTATTTTAATGGTCTTATGTTATTTTTATTATTTACATGTATTTGAAATAATATTTACATATATAAAAATGTAATAAAGTAAAAAATAAGGAATAAATATATTAAATATTATTTATATGTATATTGCACAATGAGGATCCTAAAGCCAATTTTTGCATCTTAACTACAAATTAAGTGAACCCGCTTTCATTAGATAGATAATTTAACTTTATGAACGATAAAGATAAGTTTGGTCAATTTTGATTTTTTGGACGAAGATATAGGTTTGTAAATTTTTCTTTCCAACTTTTCATTCTGTATATCCTAGGGATACTGTACATTATTTTCGAATGAGATCAATTTTATATTTTTCTTTATATTTTTATCTACAATGTTCGTGTTCAAAGTTTATTGATTAGAGGTATAAAAATAAGAAAATAAAATAGGTCTCAAAAGCATGTTGTTGGGCTATAGAATCGGTGTTTCTGAGTTGTTTTTCTGTACAATTAGTATCCCTATCTTGCCTTACTTTATTCCTTATCGACCAAGTCATCATGATGACTGGGTCTCGGGGTCTAGGGTCCACTCTGTGTCTTTGACACTTCATTCTTTTTCTGGTCTTACTTTGTTCTTCTTTTTGGTATTAAATATAGTATTTTTATAAAATGTTTAAGTGTATATAATATTATTGAGTGTTATTTGTACAATTTAATATTATATACGTACATTTAGCTAGGGATTTAAGACCAAAATGAAAGAATAAAGGTGAAGAAATGAGGACTCATCACCCACTAAGATAGGTTGTGTTGCTAATGTTGAGAAACTTCCATTGGTTTCAGTAACATCCCAAGCCTATACTTCTGGAATAAATATCTATCAAATTCTTTAATCAATAGATCTATCGTGTTGTTTTTAGATCCAAAAAATCCACAGCTAACACTCCTCGAGACACGATTCCCTTAACGTCTTAAGTCTGATTTGCATGTCTCCTTGTTTTCTGATTGAACTTTGAACTCTAGATCTTGGCAATTGTGGTCATGTTGTCACAATGTACCGAGATCGCAGGAATTTGCTGACCTATCATGGGAATTTCAAAAAGAAATGCCCTTATCCATTCAGCATCAATTCCATTGGTTTCTAAATCACAAAGTTCGGCCTCAAAGGCAAATAGATCTAAAATGGTCTACTTCACAGACCTCTGGGAGACTACATTGCTTCCAAGGGTAAAGACATACCCAATAACATCATTACTTCCATACTCCTATAATTTCCCTATCCAACTTGCATCACTATATCCTTCTAGTACAGATGGATGTCTACCATAATGCAAACTAAGGAAAATAGTTCTATTCAATTATTTCAGTACTCGATCTAGATCCTCCAAGTGAGTATGGTCATGACAAATAGAGTATCTACTCAGTTGTACAATCAATAATGAAATATCAGGCCTCGTGTAATTTATAAGATATATTAAGCTTCTAATCACATGTGAATGCCTTAGTTGAGCTATAGGTACTCCACTCTTATTTTTAAAAAGCATTTTAGATGAATCAAAAGGAGTGCTACAGCTTTACAATCTTGATATCCAAATTTTCCAGGTACATTCTCAACATAGTGAGATGTAGAAACTGCAATCCCATCAACTAATCTTGTCAATTTGAGTCCCAAGATCACATCAGCAACACACATGTCTTTCATCTCAAATTTGCTACTTAAGACTGCTTTAGTCTCATTAATAATCCTCACATGTGCTCTAAATAATAATATGTCATCAACATACAAGAACAAGATAATACACTCATCACCTTCCACCATGGAAAAGACACACTTGTCGGATTCATGAACCTGAAAGCCACACGACAAAATAATTTTGTCAAAATTTTCGTGTTACTGCTTTGGCGCTTGTTTCAATCGGTAAAGGGATTTAACAAGTGAAGAAGGAAAGTTTAGATATGTCACAAATCACGATAGACATGAAGGAAGAACTTTATGTAAGATAGCTATGTTATCACAGGTAAGAAGTAGAAGAACCACCATCACTCTAAGATTGTTGGTTCTTTAAGGAAGAATGAAAAGGGTAAGGGAAAATGTGGAGTAGGGAATGTGTGAGCATGTGAATAAGTGTAAGGTGGAGAACTAGGATAAAAATGTTAAATATATTTTCTTTCCTAATAGACTTTATGGATAACACTTTCTACTCTATTTTTAATGTTGGATATTTAGTCATTAACGTCTACAATATATGCATATGCACGCACATGCAAACATACATGCATACATACATTTATTTACATTTTGTATGTATGCATCTATTTATGTCATATGTAATATGTACATACATATATGTATACATATAATACATATACATATATACACACACATAGATATGAATGTATATGTCTATATAGAGATATAAACATAGATATGTATCTTTGTACATATGTATGTATATATGTATATAATATCTAACCGAATCAAATTATTATCGAACAAATTAAAGTTGATTCAAATATGACTTATTAGCGACTCGAATGCACAACTCAAATTCATATTCGATTAATTTTATTTTGAAACTAAATTTTTTCGAAGTATTATCGAATGAATCTCAATCGAAATCGAGTGATTCAGTTTGATTAGCAACCTACATATTGTGCATCTTTAACATTCACAAAGACTATATATATCGGTAGTGTTCTCCAACAATTCATGCCCATATGTGTGTATGCATACGTAGGCCCTTCAAATGAGATGGAGTCTTTTCATGGTGGAGAAAAGGCCACCATAGTGGCCTTTCGATCTCAATCTAAGAATTTCATTTATTTTTCTTATACAAAATGATATTTTTGTCATACTGATTTTAATTTAATTTTCAATTTTAACGTATCGACATAATTTTTTTGGTGGTTTGATTTGCCATCTTTTTATTGGTATTTGTAATTTATTTGGTATGACATTCAACTAAAGTCAGAGCAAATTTGTACTCTATAAAATGAATATCATGCTTGCAAAGATCGGATTCCTTCATATTTTTGTATGCTGCTATGTAAAATTAAAATGTAGTTAGTAATAATTGTTTAGTTTTACGTTCTTAGACAATAATTTTAAGTAAAATGTATATTCTCTTTGTATATTTAGTATAGTGGTATGCCAAATGAAATTCAATTAATTTGTTATAGATTATTTACAAGGATTTAATATGTAAAAATAAAAGAAAAAAATTATAAAATATTATAATAACAATGTAGTAAACTAAATAATTATGTAAAATACTAATCAATAATAAAACATTAAATTTTGTATCGTGCCACTCTACCCTCAACCACGTCTAACTGCAACAGAACACCATTTTAGGGACATGAACATGGAAAAGTCAAGTAGTAACCGTCATGTCAGTATTTGGACGGGATGTCAAGATTCGGTCGTCTTGCCTATTATTGGAAGAGAAGGTCCAATCACCACCGGCCTTAAAAATGACATACATGGGATGATGAAAGTAGCGATTGTCCCGTCTGCACATGGATGGGACGGTCGTTGTATGATCGTCGCTTCATGGTTTAATAAGGTGGTACGATCGCCAACAATGCCATCCCACCTAATCTGCCATTCCTTTCTGGACAAAAATTGTGTCCATGAGGACTTTATGGGATGGTTTTGCCCATCCCGGATAGTCATTTGTGCCCATCGTGTTAGGGATTGCATGTTTTCCAGTAACACAGAGGTGACAGGTATAACACCCATCACATCTGGTTAACATAGCTCCTTGCTTTGGAGAAAGGCTTCTAGATGGGTTTATGGGATGGTCCTAATCGTCACATAAAGGCTTCTGTGAACGTCCAGTGTCACTTGATATGTTGGAAGTATAGGGGACTGCCTCTATGCTTGTCCCTCAACATCTCCTGCTTATTGAAAATTGGTGGGGTTCATTGAGGAATGGATCGTCATTCCTGCAACTGTCCCACCTGAGTTCCCTCCTACTGAAAAAGAAGGCATGCTTAGCAGTGGATGGGACGGTCTCACTTATGACTATCTCAGATCCTCTCAGAGTATACGGTCGTAACGATCGTCTCATTCAGTCGAATCGTTGAGACCCCTAATTCCCTCGATGCCATGCCACATTTGATCCATAAACTCACTCGACCACTGCCACCGCTCACAACTTGCCTTGCCCCCATGCACTTCAACGGTCTTCTTCCTCCGCCATGCGATTTTGCTTTCTCCTCCTACGATCCGCTTATTCCTCATGTGATCTCTTCACCGTCAGTGGTCGTGAGATAACTCTTTTCCTTCTCCATGTTCCACCCATAATCGAATCTATCGATAACTATCATTAAGTTTATTTAGATGTAATATATGATCATGTGATTATAATTGTATGCCCTATCTTTGTTTGTTGAATGATTGCAATGCATCCTTCTCCATGTACTTATATGCACATGATGATTCCTTCTCCTTATTTGATACTCTATATTTGATACTCTATCATATTTATTTGATATTCGTAAATGATTCCTTCTCCATGTGATTATATGCACATGTTTATATAGGAAATGATGTTTGTTGGTCAGAAGAGATGACATATATATATATATTTGATTCATCTATGATTGCTTTGAAAGTGCTGATATAGGAAATTACATTCGATATATAACTGTATAATTGGCAATGCTATGAATGATATTAGTAGCACCAATTAGGGTTGCTGTAGATTGAGTTAGTTAGGTAGTCCTAAGATATCTTTGAATCGGTGAAATATGATTCACATTTGATTTAATGCAGAAGTATGGATAACTCTTGGATGAACAAGAAATATAATGACTTTCAAACATATAAGAATGGAGTAAATGGGTTTTAGACTGGGTATTTGAATGTTTGGATTGAAAATCAAGTATAGTTGGTGAAAAATAAGCTTTCCTTGTACTAGACGTAAGAATAGTCGAAACAATGATCGGGACAAGATTTATGAACATCTACTCATAGATGATTTTTGGTTACATTACACAACTTGGACAGAACATGTGGAAGAAATCAATCGACCTCGTATTCAACTTGAGAAAAATAATAATATGGAGATGGACAATGAAGGTGATAATCTGGCCGATGTTTGATGATATAAATAGAAATGACTCGAATGAAATAGAAAATACAATAAATGATGATTTTAGGAAGAACCTCACCGATGTTGAATGTATGTTAGCTCTTGGAGTGGTGATGTCACGATTGCAATTTCTATTAGAAATGCTTAAAATAAAGTCAAGAATTGTTTAACAACAATGATGGCAGATGTTATGTCCTTGATTAGGAGATTACCCAAAAATCCAAAAAAAAATCCCAAAGGATTGGAAAGATGGTAAAGTCAAGATTTTGATTATTGAGATCACAATATAAGAAGATCGATGTATGTCCAAATGGTTGTGTTCTTTTTGTAAGGATAACACAAGTTTAACTCATTGTTCGGAATGTGAAACATCAAGATACAAAGATGAAGACAATAATAATAAGAGGAACAAGTCACAGAAAATATTATGTATTTCCCTCTTATTCCTAGATTGAAGTTATTATATAGTTCTAAAAAACTGCAAAATGGATGATATGGCACGATAATAGAAGGAAGAATAACTCAAATGGTTTTATGTTGTATCCTGTAGATATAGAGGAGTGGAAAATATTTGATGAAAACTTTCCTGAATTTTCAAAAGATGCTTGAAACATTAGATTAGAACTTACAACTAACGATTTTATCCCATTTGGTAATCTGAGCATGAGTTATTTGTTAATTTGACTTGAATCCTAACCACTTGTTGGGTTGCTGATGTGGCTGATCTGTGTCCTGCCTTCTGATTGGCTGAGAGCTATTGGGATATGATTGCTGACAAGTCTGATCTGTGTCATGTCTTCTGATTGGCTGAGAGCTGTTGGGTCAGGATTGCTGACAAGTCTGATCTGTATCCTGTCTTCTGATTGGCTGAGAGCTGTTAGGCCAGGATTGCTGACATGTCTGATCCATGTCCTGTCTTCTGATTGGCTGAGAGCTGTTGGGATGGATTGCTGAATACAGATGGTATTCTTCTGTTGCAGTATAAAAAGGGCCATAGAGCCATCAGATACTGTAATCCTCATCATTTCTGATCCTGTTTCTCATCCCATATCTGTACCTTCTCAGTACCATCTGTATTATATTTTCTCCTTATAGTGAAACCGATCGCCGCCGCCCAAGGACGTAGCCCATTTACGGGTGAACCTTGTGAATCCTTGTGTTTGCGTCTTGCTTGTTTGATCGTGTTTGTGCATGTTTGCTTCCGCATTCGCAACAAACTGGTATCAGACCTTCAGCTTTCTGTCCGGATCAACCAGTAAGTTGGCATCGCACAATCTGAAGATTGGTAAGTTCACATGGAAGAATGAATTTAATCTTTGGTAGATCAAAATGCATGATGTAGTCGTGAGGACAGTGACAAAAGTACGCCATGTTCCTGATTTGAGGAAGAACCTGAAATCCCTTAGAGTCTTGGACTCTAAAGGATATAGGTACAACGTTGAAGGTGGAGTCATGCAAGGTGCCAAAGCTGGGATTGTTGTCATCAAAGGCAACAAGCAGAAGACCTTGTATATCTTGCAAGGGTCTACAGTTCCTGGGAGTAAGTTCAAGTATTGTTTCGACTTGTTCAATATCGATAGTTAGCAGTAACCCCAAGGAGGGGCTGGCGGCCGCAAGGTGAAGCTCGGTAAATTTTTTTTGGAGAAATTTTAAGGTGAATATTATTTATAATTCCTTGATTCCCATTACCTGAATTTCAAGTGGTGAATTATAGTAGTGGTCAATTCTGCTATATGAGAATTCAACCCCAGTGGAGTCTAGCAGTGGTTAATTCTGCTAGTGGAGAATTCAACCCATGGAGGAGTATAGTAGTGGGTAATTCTACTATATGAGAATTCAACTCCGGTGGAGTATAGCAGTGGTTAATTCTACTAGTAGAGAATTCAACTCATGGTGGAGTGATAGTAGTGGTTTATTCTACTATACGAGGATTCAATTCAAGGTGGAGATTGTTAATTTGACTTGAATCCTAACCACTTGTTGGGCTGTTGATGTGGCTGATCTGTGTCCTGCCTTCTGATTGGCTGAGAGCTATTGGGCCAGGATTACTGACAAGTCTGATCTGTGTCCTGTCTTCTGATTGGCTGAGAGCTGTTGGGTCAGGATTGCTGACAAGTCTGATCTGTGTCCTGTCTTCTGATTGGCTGAGAGTTGTTAGGTCAGGATTGTTGACATGTCTGATACATGTCCTGTCTTCTGATTGGCTGAGAGCTGTTGGGATGGATTGTTGAATACAGATGGTATTCTTGTGTTGCAGTATAAAAAGGGCCATAGAGCCATTAGATACTGTAATCCTCATCATTTCTGATCTTATTTCTCATCCCATATCTGTACCTTCTCAGTATCCTCTGTATTATATTTTCTTTATATAGTGAAACGGATCGCCACCGCCCAAGGACGTAGCTCATTTACGGGTGAGCCTTGTAAATCCTTGTGTTCGCATCTTGCTTGTTTGATCGTATTTTTGTGTGTTTGCTTCCGCATTCGCAACATTATTTGATTTGGCCAGTTATAATTGTATAACATGCAATCTCCCACCATGGATGTCAATGAATTCATCATTCAAGATGATGTCGTTACTAATTATGGGTCCGAAAAGTCTAGAAAATGCAATCGATATTTATATGGAGTCATTATTTGAAGTAAAGGTGCTTTGGAATTTAGGGGTTAAAACCTATGATGCATTCAAATAAGAGACATTAATTATGTGTGCTACGCTATTTTGGACTATAATGATTTTCCAGCTTATGTGAATATATCAGGATTGAGTACCAAAGGAGAACTTACATGCCCCAAATATATAGATGATACTCATTCTACTTGCCTTACAACAAGTATAAAGCATTTTTATCTATGGCATCGTCAGTTTTGCTAATCGAACATCGATGGCAAAGGAATGAATACAAAATAAATTTGACAGATTGTCTTATGGTAGACCAAAAACTTTATCTAGAGTGGCTAGAACAATTTGGTAGGATCAACAGATGGAAATTAGGAGAGTTTCCTTGGGATGACCTTTTAAGAAGAAAATGCTAGGAGGGTAGAGAAAATAGAGTATTTTTTCGTGGGTTACCTTAGTGTAAGGATTTACAAATTCGTCACAATCTTGATGTAATGCATTGAGAAAATACGATGGAAAATATTTTAGGAATTATAAAAATAATCTTTCTGGAAATGACAAAGATACATTGAGAAGTAGACATGATTTAGCCCTGTTAAATATACGTAATGATTTGCATCCAATTGAGATAGAAAATGGGATCATATCAATATCTGGAGCAATGTACATATTATCAAATGAAGAATGGAATAAAATATTCAAATTCTTGAAAGATATTAAAGTTTATGATGGTTTAATCTTCACAATTAGGTCAATATGTTAATGAAGAGAAGCGAAAGAACAACAGTATGAAAATCCATGACTATCATGTGTACATGCAAGTGTTTTCCATTGGTCATTTAAGGTGTTTTGGGAGAAGATATTGCTTAACATTTGACTGAATTGAGTCATTTTTTCAAGATAATATGTTCAAAGATATTGGATCCCACAGTGTTATCAAGACTAGAAAATGGTATCGTTGTTACACTATGCAAACTCGAACAAATATTTCATCCATCTTTTTTTGATATTATCGTGCATTTGATTGTTCATTTGACTACTGAAGTAAAATTTGTTGGACCCATTTAATATCGATGGATGTATTACATAGAAAGATATTTGATAAAGTTAAAAAATATGGTTTTTAATAAGATACAATCAGAAGGGTATACTGTAGAGGGATACCTTTGTAGAAAATATATTAATTTTTGTGACATGTATATGAAAGGGAGAAGTACATGTTTTGATAGATTCAAAAGGAACGACGATGATCAAGTAGAAGAAGTAAAATACCAAGATAAATTATAGATGTAGAAGAAATGTGGTAGACCAATACTGAAAGGGATAAGAAGAACCATATCGGACACGGGAAGGGATCTTATTCATTACTACTTACTCATGCATATCAATGAAGTAGATTGCATATTTGATGAATATAATATGTTAGCGGGTTCTAATACCTAAAAATCTAAATTTATTAAATGGTTTAAACCTTATGTTCATACATTAAAGGACAATGGTGACAGTCGTTTCACCAAAGAAATTGAGATTCTTACACGAACTCCGTACTCAAAAGTTGTTTCTTAGTCGGGTTATATTATTAATGATTTTTGCTTTATAAAGAAATCAATTGATAACATTAAAACAACACAGATATTATGTGTTATTGTAAAAGTGGAATTGCAGTTAGGAGTTGATGGCTACTACGGTCAGATCACTAATATAATAGAAATTAGTTTCTTACATGACATGCGATGTGTTTTGTTCAAATATCTTTGGTTCGATATGGACATGAGGGAACAGTTATCAGAGAGATAAGAATGATAACATAAGTTTGAAAGAGAATGGTCAGTTACAGATAAATGAACCATTTACATTAGCAAGTCAGGTCGAACAAGTCTTTTATGTTTCAGATAACTCCCGCATCAGATGGATTATTCCTATACATACTATTCCTAGAGATTTTTGATATGCTTGAAGATGAAGATTTGTCTTATATCGAATATGCTTCTCTGGAAGGCACTTGTAAGAGTTCAGCTACATTCATGGATATAAACATAATAACTCTAAAGTTTGTGATAATACATTGATTGACTAAAAGGTATAATGACATAAGTTTTTATTTGGAATTTAGTTACATTAATTTATACTTTATATATAGGAATGCCTCCTAGGCGTGAGCAACGTGTTAGAGAGACACCTACTTCAATGCCTCCATCCTCAGACCCTCCATAGGCCACTACTTCCATTAAGCGGAGAGGATCTCGTAGTACGGGGCATTAGACCGTATCCCTTCAGGCACGACGGTACGTATTCAGATTGTTGGTGGGATGCAGTAGGGGAGAACTCCACACTCTTTCATAGTTACTTGGGATAGGTGGCACGTTCTCGTGTTCCTATCAGTGTTGTTGACTTTAGATAGGTTCCTCAAGCTGTTAAGGATGCCATTTTGCGTGACATAGAAGTAAATAATTGACACAGGTATTTTTTCCTTGTTATTTTCATCAAAATATCATTAGTAATAATGGAAGATTTTGAATCCTTACAAGCTAGTTTCATATGGGATCGTAGCGTCGGGTTTATACACATATTTTAACTCATACAGATAAAATGTGTCTTTGTTATCGAGGACGCTTGAAGAATACTGTGAGTGAATTTATGTTTCTTATAATAATTATGTGTGTGATATTAATACATTGTTTTTCAATATTTCTATCCATAGCTTCCATCGGAGCAGTTGTTTGCGAGAGTTCCACCAGGCATTAATCCCTTCCAATCAAGGGAGCTTGTTGTATATTGGGTGGGGGAGGAAATGTGGTACGTAGTAAGCCTATTTTATATTTTCTTACTTCCTTCACCTTATTAACAATTGTGTATTATAGAAGATTTCAAGGAGGAATACCGACAACAGGAGAAAGGGATTCAAGGCTACCCACATGATGGCAATTGAAGAACAATTTTTTAATTACTCTCTTGTTTAAATGATTTATACTTATTTTTGTTATGTAGATAGTTATCTTAGTCTTAAATTTTATTTAGTTTGGCCTGATCGGGTACCAAATAGGATGGAGGTTTTTTGAGAAATCCAAGAGTCGTGACATTAGTAGGATTGTTGAATGGGTGGACCCATCATATGGATCCCTTCATGTAAGAAAACCATAGATTTCATATTTTGTTTTTCTAGAGTATTTATAATGTAAGATAAATATAGTGCATGTCTTTCAGGAATAGATGGTGATACTCACAACCAACCCCTCTTTGGATAGCACCGGTGTCACTCAAGTGCCTATCACTCCGGATGAAGCATTCGTCCAAGCAACATGTCTAGAGCAATCAGGACGTATACGATGAGATGGTCATAGAGCAACCATTTGATCATAGTATCATGATGGTAGCAACTCGCCCTCTTAGAAGTCAGCGAGGGAGAAGGAGTTAGTTAATAACTTGGTGTGGTTGAATGAGCGGGTGTCGAGCCAAGATGACACGATGTGTCAATATCAAGATAAGATTGCGAGACTAAGGGGGACATGGCGCAATTTCATGTGTTCATTTAGCTTCATGGAGGAGGAAACCTTTATCCACAAGCTCCACCACTGCAAACAAATGAGGAGGGTGAAGAGGACAGTGATGAGGAAGATGATGATGAGAACGAGGACGATGATGGCGAAGATGGGACGATGAGTAGATGTGGATGGAATGAAATAATTTTATCTAAGTTAAAAATATTCGTACTTTAATATTAGGTAGATGAATAGTTAGTACCTAGTAAGAATATTTCATATTTGACGTAAACTATTTTTGTTTGATCTTTATTGTTTGATATTTTTTATCTTTTTTATCTTGTTTGATCTTTATTGTTGATGGTGGTGTACTAATATGTATTGTTATTGTGAAGTCATACATGTGGCGAAGGAGAATAGGTCGGCGATGAAACAACAAGTATTATTTTTTTCTATTTGTGCCTCGAATGGGACGGTTGCGATCGACCTTATAGTTTTTGGACCCATACCATAAACTTAAGAGGTATTAAATGGGTCGGTTGCATCAGACAGTTGTGACCTCCTTTATACCTAAAACTCATCTCAGTAATACACTAGAAACTGACACAAAGGAGTCGATGTGATGACTGTGATCATCCCATATAGCCTAGATAGGATAGTCCCTCCCATCCCATTTAAAAATTTAGGTGAGACGGTGGTGATCGCTCCATAAATCATGATGGAATGGTGGTGACTATCTCATCTAAGAGCTTATATGGGACGGTCGCTATTGACTCACATATAGTGACCTAGATGGGACGGGCACGCTCGTCCCGTCTGACCTACGGGATGTGATGGATTGTGTTCCTATCCCATCCAAATAGATGGGACATGACCAGATGGTACAGTCTGTCGCCCGTAGCATTGCTCAAAAGGGACGGTTTCTTGTGCAGATGGGACGGTAAGTGATTGTCGCCTGTTGCCGTCTAGGTTGTAGTGCCTCCTCCATCTCCATGTATCATCCTCTACCTCTGATTCTACACGTCACCCTCTACCTCCATGCACCAGCCCCACGTTCATCTCCACGATCCACCACCCTACCCTCCACATTCGCTTCCATGCGCCACCACCTTCTCGCATCACCTCCTGATAATGGTTTGAATCAATGTTTAAATATGTCAATTATAGTAATCAATTATAAAAAAAAGTCTTTTTAGGATGTGTCCCTTATGTTTGATTCATCATGCATGCTCATTAAAAAGAAGTTAATCAATCAATATTTGCTTTTTAACCAGGCAAGTCTACTGGGGTGACAATAGGAGGCGAGCATCACTTGAGTATGTGAGTGAAATATGGTCAAGTTGTGTGGATTTGTATGAGCGATTGTGCAAGTACCTCAATGTCCATCATACTACTTATTATGTTTTTGTGTTTTTAATTCTATTTAATTTTTATTATAATTAATTATTTATTAAAGAAATTAATCATATAAGAAAACAAAATAAAATACCCATATGAGAAAGAAAATGAATTTTGTTTAATTAATAATTAAAAATATGACTTAATTAATAATATTTTAAAAATTTTGTTGTATATATATTTTTTCCAATTTTTTTGCAATGACATTGTTCGACAGGGGCACATGTGAAATTCTACCTTTTTTTATCTTCATGATTTACTTTGATTTGAATTCTGCAGTTTCAAGTGGAAAAACGAACAAACAATATAATAATTTTGTTTTATCATATACCCGTGTGAGAAAGGACATCAGGATAATGCAAGAGGAGCATCATGGTACTGACTGCTGACAGCCATCATTGTCTGTTGAGCTGCAAGGTCAGAATCGACAGAATGACCATCTCCATGAAGATATACCCTCAATGATATGAATCTCTGACACACATGGTTGGCCCTGCATTCTCTTATCCTCTGCGAAATTGGGTTTCCGTCGCAATAGGCTTCGTCCTTTTGAGAAAAAAAAGCAGCAAATACTTTAATTTACTTCTGGAAATAGATTAAATGTATGTCAACTAGAAGCATAAGATACACGCAAACTCTCCAAATGGATGTCTTACATTCAATTATTAGGAGGTGGAGTCCCATGTGGGGGAGGGATGGGAAGGGGAGGGCGATTGACGTGGACAAGAGATGGTAGGATGCTGACCTTTCCCTTGCACACAAACGAGAGAGATGGAGAAAGAGCGTGTGTATGTTTGGTCCTCTCCTCTTTTCTTTCTCTTGTTTGGTTCTCCCCGATGCCGATGGGGCCACGAAAACTTGCGATGGTCCATGTGAACCAGCGATTGACAGCTGCGAGGGTGGGTGATGCCTCTTACCTGTGTCCACATGATTGCACCAATGGGTTTTCTTTCTTAAATATACTCGCAGAAGGAAATATTTATTTTATTTTTAGCTATGGGGCATACTCACAACAACTAATCAAATGTGTTTATACCCATATTGGGTCGAGAATCCTTGGTTTATTTATACCTAAGTTGCCATGATGAGATCAAAAGACTTGAAGATGGGGGTGAGAATCTTAGCTTGTCATGACTATCCTCTATCAATAACAAATGTACAACGATCGGTAGGGACGCAAACATATACAAATATGTTCGTTTCAGATACGGCAATGTATCTATTTTATACAGATTTTGACATCCAAATATGTATCCATTTTAAAATGGATACGAATACATACATCACTTTGATATGTTAGATAAATCATTAATAATATCTATATCAAAAAATTGAGAATATCACCAAAATACGGAAGTGTACCTTGATTCATGATTTCTATCTTGCTTATTCCTTTTGTTGTTGTCTTCCAAGAGAGCAAGAGATAAAAAAACCAAAATTACCATTTTTAGAGAGAAACTTCCTTTTATATTTGTATCCTCATTTTTGTGGTTTACTTCTTGGATGGGAAGAAAAAAAAAGTAACTTATGTAACTTGCCTTTTGGGGACCATAGTCATCTCTTTTGCTATTAATGGGTTGTAATTTGCATTTCCGTCCATCAAAGGCTGCGAACTACGATAACATATATACATAATAGTGTCCCATACATTAACCAACATCCATACACCACTTTATTTTATCCATAGTTGATCACTTAATTTTGGTTTAGTTGTGATAACATTAAACTTATGTTAATACAACACATATGATGGACCAAAATTCCAACATGATATCCACAAATATCTGTGTTGATGTCCTTATATCTTTTTCATATATGAATATAGTTGTAAATTTACTTTTAGTCATCTTTCAACATATTTGGTATAATTATTAAGATATAAATATATTTAATATATTTGTATCATGTGTATTTCATTCAATACTTATATGATCTATAGAGTATTCCTAATATTATTCGTACAGAGTTCTTATCTCCTTTTACGTCTTTGTCCTTTTTTAATGATATGTTAATAGAGTTCTTGTATCCATTTACGCATTCGTATTTAGTATTCATATCCGACTGTTTGCATCGTAATAAAATCAAAACAGTGTATACGGCTAAAAGAAGATATTATAAGAACAAGGAAAGCAAATAAACTCTTGTTGAAGTAACAAGATAGATCCAGCACCTGTTAAACTGTGCAGCATTTTATGATTCAAAGAGATCTCCTCGGATTATAACCCAAAAGCTACCAAACCAAACACACAAATGAAAGAAAAAAAATAAACCCCAACGAGACATATGACAGTTGTTTTGGCCATGCAACCAATCAGCCCCACCCAACCAACAACCATCCATTATCACCAGCAGCGCTCTTATAGTTGAACCCTACATATATCCATCCTTCCAACATCACCATTATCACCACCACTTCAATTGTCGACAAGTGGATGAGATTACACCCAACGCTGCCCCTTTTGTGGAGCCAGCAGCCGCCATCCCCTCCTATTCCACACCAACTCGCTCCCTTTCCCCAAATCTATACATGCATATATGAGCAGTTGGATGCAGAGGTCATCCAACAAGATGCAACAAGGGGGTCAGCAAGGCCTCGGGTCAATCCATCAGATAGGTGGGAGCAGCGGAGGAGCAACATCAGATGAGAGGAAGCTGCAAGAACAGGAGATGACTCAGCTTCTCAAGGCCGAGATAGCCGTGCACCCCTTGTGCGAGCAGCTGCTCACCGCCCACGTCGGTTGCCTCCGCGTCGCAACCCCGATCGACCACTTGCCGATGATCGATGCTCAGCTCAGCCAGTCACACCATCTACTGAGGTCCTACGCGTCTCAGCACCGGCCGATCTTGGGGCATCAGGATAAGCAGGAGCTTGACCAGTTCTTGGTAATTGTTGGCTTTTGAGATTGTGTCAAATTATGTAGGTGGCTGTTGCAGGAATTGGATCCCAAACCCTAGTTTTTTTTTCTGGCGTGAACATGCAGGCGCAGTACCTGTTGGTGCTTTGCTCGTTCAAGGATCAGCTGCAGCACCACGTGAGGGTACACGCGGTGGAGGCGGTCATGGCGTGCAACGAGATCGAGAAGTCGCTTCACGATCTGACTGGTATGGATCTTCATCTGATGTGTTTTTGAATCTGTTTTTTATTTTGCTCAATGTATTTCCTCTATCTGCCGTGTGATTTTTTGCCCTACTATGATATTAGATATTTGTGTTTGTTTGGTGGCCTTATTTTATTTCTGTGGCAGTGGTGGGGATGAGGAGGAGGAAGGGAGAGAGTGGTGGTTGAATGGGGTCCATTACAACGAGGATGATAGGTAAGTTAGGTGGGGAAGAAGATATAGATGCCTTGGGATTTGGCCATCTCCGCCCCTCCATGCACATAAAGGTCAATCATGATTAGGCATCCCAACTACCATGGCTTTTAGTTGATGACTCTAATGAATCGTTAGAGATAATTGTTGAGGGAGATTTGAGCACCATATTACGAGGTAGATCGACTAAATATTATGCCACATGATGGTTCTTCTGCAAGTTGGAGGGAGTGAAAGTAACACGTCTGTAAGAAGAGATACGCGCATGCAAGCGCAGCTGTACCTGTGATTTCGTTGGACCATGCTAATTATAGACTGGAGCAACTTATTGTTCGTTAGAAGCTTAGAAGCACCTGTGTCCTCTGTTGTTCGTTCCTTTTGGTTTTGCCTTGTTCCTGGTTTTAACGGTGTGGTAATTCGTGAGACGATTAGTTATTTTTTGAGACAGTAAAGTAAATTACGATACTAATATAAAAATAGGCAATTTTTTTTTGAGAAAAGATAAACTTTAGTTCATCTAAGAAAAGGCAGCAAGAGTTTTTAACAGTTGTAGCACCAGGGGATACCTCTGCACATGCAGAGTCGAGAGAGAGAACATAGATATAAACCCAGGCAGAAACAAAAAAAAACATACTCCGGTCCAGAGACGCGAGATGGCAACAAGCAACATATTTACCAAGGCTAGAGTTTGAAGGGCAGCCACGGTTAGCATCTTTTGAGGGACGGATCATCTGATGTGGTATTGTCCACGTTAGGTGTGGGAGCCGTTCGATCTTGATCAAGCAGTTCACACGATTTTGCACAGTGCGAGCTCAAAAAATGTAAAATCATACGAACCATTACATGGAGATCGAGCGATGCACACGCCTGCAGTAGACTCCTACTGTAGCAGATGATCCTCTCTGTCTTTTGAGGGGCAGGATGTAGGGATGAAAACAGATCCGATACGGATCGGATATGCCTATTTCCATATCCATATTCGCTTCATCTATATCGAATACAAATACGGATACAGATATGATTCGGATATTCATTATGGAAACCATATCCGTAAAAATACGGATCCGAATCCGAATCGGATATTTATCGAATCCGAATACGGATCGAATAAAGAGCGGATCCGAATACGGATCGAATAAAGAGCGGATCCAAATAAGGATCGAATAAAGGGTGAAATCCCAATATGGATCCAATAAACATGAAACCCGAATATGGATTGAATAAAAACCACATACGAATATGAATTGATTTTTTTTTTATCAAAGTTCATAATAATGATTTTAAAAATAGCAATGAAATATAAATTAGCTGCGTCATGACAAAAGGGAGTGTCAACGTGACATGTATTCTTAACCGGAAGCAAAAAGGGGATAGGATTTCATAAATTTTGTTAGCGCTCATACCCAAAGAAATAGAAATTTATTAATATCGTTAATATATTGTATTATATAATGTATAATACTAATATAATATCATAAGGTTGTAGCTTATATTATATTAACTAATATATAAAATAATATTAAATATTGTATTCGGATATCCGGATCCGAATGCGGATATTCAAGCTATTACCATATCCGTATCCATATTCGGAAATTTTTTACAACCTATATCTATATCCGATCCGTATTCGATTAATATTCGGATACGGATATCCGTATTCGATAATTTTTCGAATACGATAAGCGGATATCGGATATATCTGTATCCGTTTTCATCCCTAAAGCAGGATGGGTGTTAGCTTCTTGGAGAGACCACCCGGGGACGGGCTTTTCACAGTAGTGGTGGCTCCTCGCAGCTTGGCATCGGACGTAGCAATGGTCAACATATTTGCGAGGTTGCCTGGACGATTTTTTCCCAAGAAATGGGAGTGTTCTCAGTGACGGATATAGAGTGGGCGGGCGGGTGGTTAGCCTCCAAACTCCCAATCAAGTCTCATTTGTATGTCTAAATATAGTAATCTATATAATTTAATATTTTCTTTTATAATTACAACCCCATTATCTCACTAAAAAGTCAATATTATGATCCAAATACAATAATTAACTAGTAATAACTATATTGTACATAATATAATACAGATATACATGCATCTGTCCACCATCGTATGTATCCATTTTTAAACGGACATGGGTATTTATGTTTTAATTTAGTGAATATGGATACATATAAGAATATTTTTTCATTTTCTCAGCATATATAAATATAAATATGGATCCTTTTTCAATTTTTAGGATGTGAAACAGATATGGTTACAAAATTTTCTTGAGTATAGATGCATTACAACAGAATTGACCTAAGACAACAGATAATTTAATATTCGTTACAATATTTTCTGTAGTTAAATATATAACGATGGATATTGTTCATTATTTTTCTTTCAATTAGCAAGGAATAATCACATTCATCATTGTCAGAAAGGAAAAATATATCTTTGATATTTATTTATTTATTTGACAAACTATATTAAATTAGGATATTATTTTATTTTTGTTTTTGCTTTATTTATAGTTTATGCAATTTTGATTTACTAATTAATGTCTAATTTAAACTTTACAAAAAATTCTTTGAAACATAAGTGTTAGGAGGCATTTCTTATCCATGAGATAATATGTAGCTATTGCTCTATAATCGTATCCGAATTCTGAATCAATTCTCATATTGGTATCCATATTTAAGGGTATGGTCCGCGATTTGTAATCTTCTCAAGATGTTTACATAGTCATATTTATATTTTAAAAGTAAAAAGAATATTTTAACACCTATATGCATATATGTATTAGTATGTTTGTAACCTTATTTGTTTCTGCATCTATTTTAAAAAGGATACATATACACATGTTAGTTATGTATATACGACAAGGGAGTGAGATGTGTATCTATCTATTTGTGTACCTATATAAAAACATTATATAGAACTACTTATTTGAAAATATTAAATTTAGTGGTTGATGAATGCTCATTTCATCACCTTTATTCTTCATTTTGGTCTTAAATCCCTAATTAAATGCATGTACATATCAATAATTTGTCAAAATAAACACTCTGTTAATGATGCAAAATGCTGTATAATTATTGTATTTATTTCTAAAATGAAAGAATAAAGGAAGAAATTAAAAAGAAATGAAATACTAAAGGTATTGAATGATCCTAGACCTGAGACCCAGTCATCATGATGACTTGGTCAACAAGGAACAAAGTAGGGGGAGATATGGCATAGAAATTGTACAAAAAATGCAACAAACCCCTAATTTTTAATTCTTCGATAATTGTATTTTGGAATCAATTTTATTTTATTATTTTTATACCTCAAATACCTTTTACATGATTATTGTAGATAAATACAAAGATAAATACAAAAATGATTTCAATTAAATATAATGCACAGTGTGCCTAAGACACACAAAATAAAAATCTAAAATAAAAACTTTACATACATTATCTTCTCCATACTATATCAAAATTGACCAAACTCAAAATTAAATAAGCAATTTAATGAAGATGGTTTCATACAATTTGGAGTTGAATTGCAAAAGTTATGTTTTGAGCACTCAATGTGCAATATACAAGTATATTATATTCAATATATTATTATTAATATTATTCAATTTCTTATATTTTTATAAATTTATAAATATTATTCAAAACATATGTACATAATTAAAATAAAATAATTAAAAATAAAATAAAATAAATAATACATCTAAATATATAAATAAAGTATATCTATATATACATATAATATATATGCACATAATTAACTAAGTGTATAAATAAATTCAGAAAATTACAACAAAAATACCTAAATATGTATTTAAATAAAAAAAGAAAAAGTACTCGTATCTAATAATAAAATATATAATATAAATTAGAAATACAAATACGAAATTATAGGTACATTTACCTACATTTATACATGTAAATATTAACTTATAATAAATAGCCTCAAAAAATAAATAAAAATATGTACAAAATACTACATTAAATTACAAACATTTTCATGTTTTAATAAAAAATTAGTTAATTCATTTATTATTTATTATTAATTTTTAAGGCATTTTCCTTGGATTTATCTGGTTAGTTCACGTGGACGAACCAAATTCTTTCGAGTGTTGACGTGGGTCAACTATCCCTCCTCTCTCTTTCTTGAGATGTGGGCTTGCCAGTCCCTGATTTTCTCCCTTTTTTCGCTCCAGACCATCATCACCTAGCTTGGCATGAAGAGCGATTCTTGGAGATGTGAACTCCTTAATCCACATCAAGCCTTGAGACCTTGTCGATCTTCATCGATCAGAACATCATCTGAGCTGGAATCTCACTCCTCATCTATCCTATAAAATAAGCTCCTACGCCTTATTTCATCGTTTAATCCATCCTCTTCCAATCTTAGCCCCTTAAGACCTCTACGTTTCTTCTTCTAAGTGACAGCAAGGAGTTGCGTGGTTCTGCAACGAGGAGGAACAGTGGAGGAGGAGATCCAAGTGCACGTCGGAGCAGCTCTGACAGGTCATACCTCCTTGGTCTTCGGGCCGAGTCGAGGCATGTTCTTTCCCTTCTTAGGTAATATTTAGGTTATGCTTTCAATTCTTGCCTTTAATTTCAGTTTTAATCATGTAATTTGGTTCAATTTTGAATTCCCCCTTTTTACTTGGAGCTCGAGCTCCATGTTAAATCACTTGTGATTCGATTGTTTCCTCACTCGATTTCCATCCCATTCGATTTTCCTCTGTGTTCTCCATCAATTACCCCATCCTTCCAACCCACATCCATTGTGGATCTGGGAATTGAGTTCCCTCCACCACCAATTGCCAGAGCTCTCCATCATCCCACCTTTTCTTTGTGTTGTAACTTCATCCAATGGGCTAGGAGCAAGTCTCGGGTCGAGAAAAATTTGATGCTGGTTTTGGGTGTTGAGGAGCCATATGGAGTCAAAAATCATACTGGAGCACCTTCAGGTCACTTGGTGCATGAAGGCGCCCCATATCCTATGTCAAGCCACTTCAGCCTCTTTGGAGTAGCCCTATACGTGCGGAAAGCCCTCAATGACACTTGTTCGTTGTCAAATCGAAGAGACATCACCGGAGGATGGAGAACTGTCATATTCAAGCTCACAGAACCAGAGTTCTTTGGTTGTTCTTGTAGACCCTTCCCCTACCATCAGATGAAGAACATTACCCAGATCTAATCTAGGTCGTCTAGTTAAATTGAAGGGGTATGCATTAAGGACCCTTTGATCCTCTATGTAACGCTCAAGTGACGGTTGGATCGATCAGGTTTTAAGTGGGTAAATATCATATACCCCATATGCATATTTTATATTTCATAAAAAGTATTGTAAATTTTTTATTACCTTCAAAATTTTGGGAACAAATTGCATCAAAGCCCCTAGAACTTTTGGATTTCACTTCAATCCTCTATCAGGTCACCTCGCATACCCCCCCATGTAAGTGGACATTTTGCATGTATAACCCTCCTGGAAATGTAATTGTGGTTTTGTCTTTAACAATCAATGTCTAGTACAAAAACTTTAGGTATTTTGCATATATCTTCTCGCACTTATTTATTATTGCAAATCTACCCTTGTTAGTTCATTCAATATTTATGTATCTCTATTTCCTAAAAATATCTCTTCTGCTCTTAAAATTTTGCAAAAATAGATTTAGATGATTGATTGGATGCTTATTTACATCATGCAATTTATTTACCATTTTTCTTGCATTTACTATTTATTAAAAATCAAAAGAGCACCTTCTATTCCCTATTTGACTTAAAAATCCAAAAAAATTATAAAATCTCTTTTCAAAATTCCAAAAAAGTTACCTACTGTTTATAATCCTACTCAGAGCAATTCTACCTATTTAAATATTCCCTATGTTGGACACTTTCTGATTTTAAAAATATAAAAAATAGCAAAAATTCTCAAAAATAGACGAATATTTGAAAAACATAAAAATATTTTATTTTATAATTTATTATATATATATCTACAATTATAATTAGAATACCCTATATAGTCTATATATATCTATAAATTACTATATATGCTTGTTATTATTATTAATTACTATAAATATCTTATAAAAATAATCTAAATATTTTTAAAATGATTATTTTTGTCTTTATTTTCTGATTTTTATTATATATTATACAAATGTTACATATATATAGCCCTTATATTATATACATTACATTATACTATGTATATATACTTATTATATATTTTAAAAAAAAGGAATTAAAAATCATAAAATTAAAAATTAAAAAGTATATAGAATTTAAAAAAATATTTAAATAAAAAATCCACAAACTGTGATTGAATATTGTGCATATATATACATACATACCTATGTTATTTAGAGATAAATTATATTATTTTTACACCTCGTGTTCGACATTCCACTTGTACCTGTCTACTATACACCCTTGTTTGTAGTGTTTTATAATAAATTTTGATCCACTTGCTTTTGATTGCTTTTTTTATTTATTGTGGATTAATTGTTGAGATTATTCATTGCACTTCGCGGTGGTCATCTCAGCGACTGTGGACTTGCCTTGTGTGGACCACACGGCCACTCCGCTTGGCACTTTGTGCTCTTTCAATGGTATTACTTAATATCAAATTAATGAATGTGTATTTTAACGAAATGAAGAGTTTTGTAAGGATATTTTTGCCTATGTGAGATTGTAGGTTTATATGTTTATGTGAGATTGTAGGTTTATATGGGAATTTTTAAAAAAATCTCTTCTATGCTCTGCTAATGTTTGTGGAAGGTGGTTCTCATGAAGCTGAGCGAGTTGCTACTATTTTGGAGCTTTTTGGGAAAGTCTCAAGGCTGAAGCTCAACGAGGAGAAGTCGGTTTTTATCCCTTTCGGTCTTTTGGAGGGGGAGATCGAGGCTTGTGGAGATGTCCTATGCTCGCGGCATGGGGCTCTCCCATTCACCTATTTGGGGTTACCTGTGGTGGATGGGCGTTTAAGGCAATCGGACTGGTCTCCTGTGGTTGAGAGGCTTGAGAGCAAGCTTACGGGGTGGCGGGCTTCTTGCTTATCACGAGGTGGATGTTTGGTGCTCTTGAGGTCGGTCCTTTCTGCGATACATGTCTTCTTTCTGTCTTCTCGCTTGCTCCCGGTAGGGATTCGGGGGCGATTGGAGACTCTAATGCGTAAATTCTTTTGGGCTGGCACTCCACTTGTTTCTTGGGGTGTTGTGATGCTTACCGAGGCCGATGGTGGTTTGGGAGTTTTAAATCTCGAGGCGATGAACAAGGCCCTCCTGGCAAAATGGATCATTCGTATTTGGGGTGATGGTTCAGATACACTTTGTACGCTTTTGAGGATGATCTATGGTGTGACTGGGAACCTGGAGTGGCGTCCAGATAGAAGAGTGAAACCTTCAAACTTTTGGCGTGGAGTGTGCTCGATGCTTCCACAGATTTCCCCACATCTAGATCTTGTGTTGAGGGATGGTGATGGAGCTAATTATTGGAGATGGGGTGCTGGTGCTTTTAGTGTGAAGATGCGATACCAAGCTTAGGGCAAATATGGTCTTGGAGGATTCCTAAAAGAGTGAAAGTTTTTCTCTGGTTGTTCGGGAGAGAGCGGGTGATGACTGGCGCTCGGAGGGCGAGGCTCTTTGGGGCTAACAGCTCATGCTTGCGGTGTGGAGAGGAGATGGAGGATGCTAATCACCTATTCTTTCTTTGTTCTTCATCGAGGCAGGTTTGGGCAGGGGTCAATTTACCTGGTGTTGCATCTTCAGGGGTTAGAGAGTTCTGGGAGTCCATTGGTCGGTCCGGGACGTGCACACTCGCTGAGAAGCAGCGTGCAGCATCAATTTTGTGGGCGATCTGGTTGGCAAGAAATGGAACTATTTTTCATGGGGAAAGATGTTATAGTGAAAATGTAATAGAGCATTCCAGACTCTTATATGAGTCTTGGTCTTTGTAACCATTGTACGTCACTTGTGAATAAAAGTTCTTGGATGTCCTCCTTCACGGTGTGACATCCTTTTTCCTTTCAAAAAAAATCTCTTCTAAATATTAGTGTCATTTAATTTTGGAAATATTAAATTTACAAAATATTAACAACTAAAATGACAAGATAAACTAGTTAGATAATGTTTAATAAATTAACCCCTTCCAAGTAGAAATTTCTATCTTCATCCATGAATGTTCTGAAATGCATTTTTGCATCATGCCCTCCAGAGAGACTACAGTAGTGATGCCTTCACACAGGGGATCTGCCAATATTCTTTGAAAATGAATGAAGTCGAGATAAATGAAAGGAAGAGTTTAAATCTATTCGATCTTATGATTCTACAATCATGAAAAATCCTCACTGTGATAGAACAATGCTCAAACAGGCGGCCATAGCTTTCCAATTGTGAGTGTCATAGATAACATCTATTAATAGAGATGGCCTTTAGTTTGTAGAGGAGATCTTAAGTGTTCAATTTTTTGTGACCTAACAGCGAAATGAAGTAGGATACCATAAGGTCAAATAACCTCAATCAAATGTCTTTAGAGAAGGTTTAACCCCTCCATCGACCAGAAATATTGTAGATGATTTTGTTTAGGGGACCTGGCTTTTTTAATCAAAAGAAGGTATAAAACAGAGGTCATTACCTATGATTTAAGGAGCTGAACAAGTTTTATATAATTTTTTAGGATGTAAATTTGATAAAATATCCAATGAGGGTTCTATTTTCGAGTTTTTTAAACCAGTTATTTTTGTCTCGCCAAGTCAAAAGCCATAGTTCAAATAGAATATTTTTGTATTGACATAACATACAAATAAAAGGGAAGGAGGTTTTTAAGAGTGGGGCATCTTTAATAGAGTCATTCCAAAGGGAAGAAAGTTTTCCTGATTGAATATTCTTGTGATGGTTGGTTGGATGAATTGCGCTCATTTCAAATGGTCCTTCCAGATTGGCGATTGCTAAGGTAATGAACTTTGAGCTAGGCCACTATGAAAAGAACATGAGTTAATTTGCTTAGATATCCAAGATTTTTTATGCTCTATAATACTGATGGATGATTTCATAAGTAGCACATTATTAAAGTATCGAAGGTCCATAATACCCCACTTGTGCTTGGGATGGCTAACCTTTTTCCATGCCACTTTGGCCCAAACATTATTTTCATTATTTTATTCCAAAGAAATTTGTGTCAAATTGTGTCTACCTTTTTTATGTCTACCTTTTTATATAATCTTAAATGACATTTTTAAGCATGACAAGAGGTGGCTCACAAGGGGTATCAAAGACGATTTAGGAGGCAAACTCTAGTAGGAAGGGAAGAATTTGTCCTTCTAGCCTTGCAATTATGAGGAGAACTTTTAGAACAAAGAGTTCTAATATTTATATGAAATTCGATTGTTTGACAAAGAGAATTTTAGATAGGACATATGAAACACTCCCTGGTTCCAACCAAAATAGCCCTAGTTTGAATCTCATCATATAGCAAAAGGTTTAATCCAAAAAATTCTAAACCTACATAGTTTGATCTCTAGCTCAAGAGTTTTAAGAAAATGTTTAGTGTCGTAAGCTCCTCCTTATTAAACTCCGAGAATATTAATAATTCATCGACAAATTATACATTTATGATAATGAATAGCATATCTTCAGAAGAAAAACCTCTACATTTGCTAACCTCCTCCACCTTAACCAATATCGCATAAGCACAAATAACAAGTGGATGAAAAGTAATGGCGAGTGGATTTTTTGTAACGAGTTATTGAATAAATCCCAAGATTTTTCAGTTATTCTTAAAAAATATATGTGGCGAGCTTATCTAAATATGATCCGGTAATGTGTATTTTGGAAGAGAACACATATATAGGGCTAAAAGAAAGGCTTTAGTATGTACCGTAGTTATGGACTAATGAGAATTGTTATCTATATGATAGTAGTAATTACTCATCCCTCCGACAACAAAATACGAATTGGATAAAAATCATAATTCGATCTAATTTGGTGTCATTTGGATTGATATTGATTTGTTTTTATGGTTTTGAGCGGGACCATAGGCGATTTGTGTTAGGGATGGATCCAATCAAGCATCATACGATTAGAACCACTATCGAAGAAGAAAGCATGCATAATTGCACAAGACGAGGATTTACAATGATTCGACAATATGCTTATTCCACTTGCTCACATAAACTCTCTCTACTATTTCTTAAACGATGTTAAATAAAATGTATGGTGCCACAAAGTTCTTTTTATACTACAACAAAAGAATACCAAATGTATTCAGCAATCTCCACCATCAGCTCTCAACCAATTAGGATGCAGGAGGTGGATTGAGCATCTTAGCAATCCAACCCAACAAATCTCAACCAATCAGGATGCAGGAGGTGGATCAGACACCTCAGCAATCCATCCCAACAACTCTCAGCCAATTAGAAGGCATGAGGGAGATGAGTCACGTTAGCAATGCTCTCCACTAGTATTCAGCCAATCAGCCTTCACATGATAAATCTAAATAATCTCCCACTTGAAGGTTGATTTGTGGCGCATGCCATCTCTTTCAATAGTCATGGTGTGAGCTTTCTCATGTCTTCTATGCTTGAAGACCAATAGAAGCTGAATACATCTTCAGCTTCTCCACCGTTATAGACTTTGTGAATATTTCAATGGGATTTTCTATTGTACAGATCTTCTTCAACTTAAATTTTCCATCTTTCAGTTGTGCGAATGAAGTGGTACTTGACATCAATATGCTTAGTCCTCGAGTGAAATACAGAGTTCTTTGCAAGATGAATTGCACTTTGACTGTCGCTGAATAATTAACAATCTTCACATTCTTTATTCAGTTCTTTCATCAGAACCTTTATCGATATCATTTATTTGCAAGCTTCTGTTACCGCCATATATTATGCTTCTATAGTCGAGATGGTCTCTCTCTTATGGAGTCTGGAGATCTAACTAACGACTCCACTCCCTAAGGTAAAGGCATACCTTGTTGTTCTTTTCCTGCCATCAATATCTACTGCAAAATCTGGGTCCACAAAGCCTCGAACAGAAATGACAATGTTTTCATTACACAATGCCATGTCAGATGTACCTCTCAGATAGCGTAGAATCTACTTCACAACTTTCCAATGTTCCTTGACATGATTCACCATGAATATGCTCACAACTCCAATAACATGAGAGATGTCTGGTCTTATGCAAATCATTGCATATATCAAACTACCAACAACAAACTGGTAGAGAACTTTTGACATGTACTCATGCTCCTCCTTCGTAGTAGGTTCTTTCTCCTTTGAAAGTTTGAAGTGGCTCCCTAAACGTGTTAGAGTAGATTTTAGATTTTTCATAGTAAATCTCTCAAGTGTCTTCTCGATGTAATCTGATCGAGACAATCTTAGCTTTATGTTCTTCATGTCTCTACTAATCTGCATTCCAAGGATTTTCATTGTAGGACTTAGATTCTTCAGCTCAAACTCCATAGACAATATTATCTTCAGATTTGTTATTTCTTCCTTGTAGGAGCCCGCACCAAGCATGTCATCTACGTACAATAATAGAATGATGTAAGGCATACCTAGCTTCTTGAAGTAGAAATAACGGTCAACATGACACTTGCAGAATCATGTATTTGTCATGAAATCATCAAACCTTTTGTACCATTATTTTGGTGTCTGCTTCAACCATAAAGGCTTTTTCTGAGCAGGCATACCTCATCTTCTTTTCCAATAGCTATATAGCCCTAGATGTCCTCCTCAAGATAATCATGGAGAAATATTGTTTTAACATCCAACTGCTCCAAATGTGATTCTCAACAGCAACAATTCTTAATAATACTCTTATGGTTGAGACCTTTACAACATGTGCAAAAATATTTATGAAATCAACTCCTGCTTTCTTTCTGTTGAAATCCCTTTGTCACTAGTTGAGCCTTGTATTTAGTGGAATCCTCAACTTTCTCCTTCACCCCGTACACCCACTTGTTGTGCAGAGCCTTCTTTCCCTTGAGTAGTGGGACTAAATTCCACATTTTATTTCTTGAGAGAGAGTTCATCTCCTCATCCATTGTTAACTACAACTGATTCTTCATTTCACCTTGTATAGCTTCATCAAAGCATTCAGGTTCACCACTATCAGTAAATAATAAATAATTCCAGGAAGGCAAATACCTTGCAATGGGTTTGTTTATTTTGGAAGATTTTTGTAGAACTGGAGTTCGAGGATTATTCTGTGAGATGGGTTGCATGTTCTCATTACTGGTTGTGATGTGCTTTGTTCAAGAGTTTCATCAAACTCCACAAAGTCTGATTCTTCAGTTGTCTTTTCTTTATCAGCTCATCCTTGTATAAGGAAGACTCATTAAATGTGACATCAATGCTTCTGATTGTCTTCTTGTTCTCCAAATCCCACAAATCTATATCCATAATTATCTTTACCATAGCCAACAATAGTATACTTCCTTATTTTGGGATCAAGCTTTCCTCAGTATTCATGCTCAATGTGAACATAAGCTATGCAATCCAAAGACACGTAAATGAGAAAGTGTTACCTCATTTCATGTCCATGTTTCTTCTGGAACATCCCCATCTAATTTAGCATATGGACATCGATTGATTATGTTGTTGTATTCACTACATCGGCCCAATGTTTCTTGGATAGACATGCATGTATGTATCCTCATGTTTCTCGCATGCTCTAAAAGAGTCATGTTTATGCGTTCAGCAACACCATTCTGTCTGGACTTTCTTGGGATCATTTTCAATCTCTTGATCTCATTCTTAAAATAGTAGGATTCAAACTCCTCACTGCAGTATTCTCCTCATTGTCTGATTTGAGACAATTCAACTTTAAAGTTGCCTCAGTCTCAACTAAGGCCTTCCACATTTTGAAGGTCTCAAATACATTGGATTTATGTTTAATAAACTAAACCCGCAACTTTCTAGTTTTATTATCAATGAAAGTAATAAAATAATGAGATCCTCCAAGGGAAGGACCTGAGATGGACCCCATATGTTTGTATGAACAGCTCCAGTCTTACAGTATTTTGTACTCTTGCAGTCTTTGTGAAATTGACTTTCTTCTGCTTTTCCAAGATACAATCTTCACTGAAGTTTAGATCAACAATCCGCAATCCTATCAACTTTCCCTTCTTCTGCATGATTTTCATTCCCTTTCCACTCATGTGACCAAGTCATCTATGCCAAGTATCACACCTAGATGATGCAACATTTATCATGTCATATGAGCTTGATGCAATATATAGGGTTCCTTCTTTATTACCTCAAGGAAGGATCAATGATACCTTAGGTATCTTTCATAAATATGAATTTAATAATGCCACCACACCACTTTCTGATAGTTGTTCAACAAATATGACATTTCTTGTTGGGTATGTACAAGTCTAACATTTTTCAATCTCAAGAAGCAACCACTGGGTTGGAATATTTCAATATCTCCCTTTTCAATTATGTTGTAATATTCATCATCTCCTAGATATACCTTTCCAAAATCACCTTTAACATAATTTTGGAGAATATACTTTTGTGGAGTGGTATGAAATGAAGCACCCGAGTCCACAATCCAGGACTCACTCCGAGCATCTACAACACATAATAAGGCATTTATTTCCTCATCATTAGTAAGATCTATAGTATTCTTACATTCGTAATTTTCTTTATTCTTTCTTGTGGCCTTGCAATCTATCTTGTAATGCCCCTTTTGATTGCAATCCAGCAAATCATAGACTTCGGATCTCTAGATTTGGATCTTCCTCCAGCTAACATTCTCCTAGAATGATTTGGTTCATGTATCTCTTCCTGCTTATTACTTCTATATTCAAGGCATAACTTTACGAGTGCTCTTCTTTAGACATCTTCTATCGTGCCTCTTCTCTAAGAAGAAGATCAGCAACATCCTCCAACTTCAAATTCGCAGAACCTGAGGATGCTAACTTCTACAACTAATGCATTCCAACTATCAGGTAAACTAGAAAGGAGTAGAAGGCTTTTTACCTCATCATCAAACACGATCTTCACAGAATACAACTAGTTGATGATATGGTTTAGATCATTCAAGTGTGAAGTCCTTACGGAGTTATCGCTCATCTTTAAATTGAAAATATTCTTCATCAAATACACCTTATTTGATGCAGATGGCAACTCATACATCTTTTCAATCTTTAAAAAGATTTATCATCATCATCTCCTTTGCAATATTCAAAGTCATCAATAGAGCAAGAATGAGCCTTATCATTCCTAGAGCCTTTCAGTCTTGGACCTTCCACTGCTCATCCTTCATGGTTTCGAGATTCTTCCCTTTGATGAAAAGATAGATATCCTTCTGATATAGAACATCTTCAATCTGCATCTTCCAGAATGCGAAGTTTGATCCATTGAACTTCTCGATCTTGACCTTCAATTCTTCCGTCATTTGTATAGAGGTTGATCTCTGACTCTTGCTCTGATACCATTTGTTGGGGATAGATCCGATCAAGCACTACACGACTAGAATCACAATCGAAGAAGAAAGCACGCACAATCGCAGAATACGATGATTTATAGTGGTTCGGTAATGTGCCTACTCCACTTGCTTATACTAGACCCCCTATACTAATGCTTGAATGATATTGGATACAATGTGTGACGTCACATGTCTCCTTTTATACTACAACAAAAGAATACCAATTGTATTCAATAATTCACACCATCAGCTCTCAGCCAACAAGGATGCAGGAGGTGGATTGAACATCTCAGTAATCCAACCCAATAGCTCTCAACCAATCATGATGCATGAGGCAGATCAAACATCTTAGCAATCCACCCCAACAGCCCTCAACCAATCAAAAGGCGGGAGAGAGACTAGTCACATTAGCAATGCTCTCTACTAATATTTATCCAATCAGTCTTCACAAGATAAATCTCAACAATTTGATCAGTTGGTCCATCAAAGTGGTGTTTATTCTGTGTATATTATACTTAATATAGTCCTAATTGTTAGGTTTAGGGATCCTTTGTAGTATGTGTTTTATCAATATACAAAGAGTGTGTTTAGGATAAAATTTACTCTAATGACCAAAGATTTGAAGATGAAGAAAGTGCATTATGGAACTTGACTTACTAGTTAACATTGCGAAATTAGAACTTCCATCACAAATGGAAGAGAACTGGTGAGTCAGAACGATTCAACCATAGACCAGTCAACTTCCGGACAATCTAACCTGATTTAATTATTCAAATAAAAAATGATTGGGACAGGTTGCACCAAATTGGTCCAATCAAGAAAATCGGCCCAAAAAAAACTACAACAAAATTGGCAAATGTCACTATATATTCAGATTTTTCCAGTTTAAACTCTCCACTATACTGAGAAGCTGCTTTTTTATGATCATGAATGCCTAGTAATTTTTTTAAAAAATGATCACTGTATAGTTCATCGTAAGAGATACAATGACAATATTATTCGTTGCAAACTTAACTTTAAACTTTAAATTAATGAAAAATATCATATCCATGATTATATCATTAGCGACGGTATATAGAGCAATGCCTTTTTGTGGCTATTTCCAAATTTTAGCTAATCACCACTAAATTTTGAAGTAAAAATTAGCGACGATTAGCTGAAGTTTTGAAAAATAATAACGAATAAGCATTGCTATATGCACTGTCGTTACCGATGTAATAGCTCATATTATATCCATCACTGTCTTAAAATAAAAAATAACAATGAATAATATCATCTTCCCATATGTAATAACAGGTGGTATAGTGGTGGATTTTATTAAAAAACATCACTATAGACCTATTTTGTTGTAGTACATATTGGTTACATATGTCAATAGGTCGGGTTCAGGGTAAGTATTGATATTTCAAAACCATACCCAAGTGTGTATTGGCTAGGGATGTCAATGAGTCGGGTTCGGGGATGAAGTAAATGAAACTTTATAAACTTCGCATCACAGAAATATGGAATCTAAAGCAAACTTGTTTATTAAAAGATTTTGTGTTCATCACATGAACTGGAAATTTCAGCATAACGATTTGCACTTTATGAAACCATTAACTTTGGAGAAACAAATTTCCCAAGTGATTTCACTTATTCTAATGAATATCAAAATGAGATCAGGGGTACCTCTTGAAATGTTGGTCTCTAAAGCAAGAGACCTCTCGAATCAATCGGGTTTGTGCTCGACTCTATCGTGGGAACGAGGAAGAGTCGCATTGCTTCCCATGAACATTGTTGTCATCTTCATAGTCACGTCCATGCAAGGATGATGACGATCATGATTTCCTTGCACAAAATCAAACCTTTTTCAAGCACGAGGAATCCAGAGAAGGAGACAATCTTCTTTTATCCAAGGCCATACTAAAGAAGATGAAGGATACTCCAATGTTGGCATCTAGGGTATGTAGAGGAGACGTGTATGAGAAGTGGTTTCTCAAGACTCTTTAGTTATTTTGATTATCAAAGTAATAGAGTAATTATAAAAGGGACCAAGCATCTATTTCATGTATTGTCAAAAGAGGGAGGAATGCCCCTTTTTATACCCAATGTATGTCTATGAAGAGTTACCTCTTCATGTAGGTATGTACAATGATATTCCTTGGATGAGGAATCGAGAGCTACGATTTAATCCTTGTTCTTCGAGAAATAGGACTAGAATTGTCTCATTTTAATCCTCAATTAAAAATAATTAATAAAATAGGCAACAACTCAATTTAGAGTACAATCCATATATGGATTGAGGTTGTTGCTTATTTATTAATTTGATAATTCAACTATTAAAATTGGTAATTTTATCGGATTAATCTTCATAGCTTATGAATCATATTAATAATCCAAATAAAAATGTAAATCCATTTTATATTTGTTAATTTAATGTGAACCATATTAACACATGTGCCTTAAAATAGTTATATGAATCATATTCACATAAACATTAGTTATATATATCATATTCATATAATAATTATTAGTATGAATCATCATTCATTTTAATGAATTCAGTTTGTGATCATATTCATAAAAATACCCTTATGAATAACAGATATGATAATAACAATTATTTTCTCTATATTGACAATAAATAATATGTCCAAATCCAATTAGGAACCATGAGATACAAGTGCAGCTACTTGGAGATATTGTCAGAGAGACCATAATATCTATGTAAAGTGACTTTATATTTAGATAACTATCCAATTTCATGGTTTATACCATTTTTAAAAAAATATTCACTTGTGAATGTTGAACTCAAGATGAAATAATCCACACTCTAAGTGAGCTCAACAAAATACATCACACTCTCCATGAGCTGGAGAATGCACATTGAGCTAAATCCAGCTTCCTTAACCATTTCTAGTCAAAGTACAAACCATTTAGAGTTTAAAAATGAACTTAACAAGTGTATTTATTTCTATTTCCATCACCATTTTACTTTCTAACATTTGGACATTAAAATTGGAATTAGACATTGGACTCGAACAAAGTGAGACTTAATCCAATTAACTCTCAAATCATTAAGCTAATAAATGGAGCCACTAAAATCCATCTGGTTCCATCATTCCCTCGAAATATAAGTGTCATGGTAGATGATCTATTATGATAGATTTAACCTTGAGTATTTCCAATACTCATTCGTCCTTCATATTGGAAATCTTTGATATATCCAAAGTTCAAACCCTTGTTTGATTATCTTCTTCGGAACAAATCAATAGATTTCTCATTCAATAATTGGGAAATATTATTAATCATGTACTTTTCAAAAGCATATATTAATATCGCGAGTTCGTGTCTTATTCCATAAACAAGACGACCATGCACGGAATTCATTATGATCCTAAATTATCTCATAAGTGAGCTATGTATCCTAGTTCATCAATTAAGAACGTGTATGATTCATTTGAGTGATCATAGTTCTCATATATCTTCATATGAACACCAACTCATTGGTATATGGACCTTGATTAGGTCAACAACTTATTGGTCTGTCAAAGGTACACACTCAGGAAAATAAGCGTATATCTTTCTCTGATCAAAGGATGTGTACCTGATCGTGATAGTTGAAATTCAATTCTTAGTTTATCTCGACATCATCAAGTCAACTCTTTAACTTTATTATTCCAATACTTATGAATCTCTATTCCTATGCAGAAAACATGCATCAAGAAGTAGATCGAAAATCAGTCTTTAGAGAAAGAGTGCCATCTCTTTCTCAGACTGGAGATATTTTTTGAATAAACATGTTAATATAAAGTGTATCCTCTCAGCAGCATGGTATTCAATGTAGCATAATACATAATCCTAATTATATAAAGGGACCTTAAGTGCATTCACAATCATTCAATTCAGATGGACATGATAAAATAATAACTTTTATTGTATTAATGGGTGCCAAGGGCTTACAACTCCAACGGTCTCCCATTTGCCCGTAGAGCCATTCATGTACAACTCTTAATCCCATATTTATTACATGTTAGTCAAAGACATTTTGAGTCAATGGCTTGGTTAGCAGATCAGCAATGTTATCGACAGAGGCAACCTTGGAGATCATGATATCACCATGCTTCGGGATCTTCCGGACGATGTGATATTTCCTCTCTGCGTGCTTGCTTCTTTGATGCTATTGAGGTTCCTTTTCTTGTGCCATGGCACCCTTGTTATCAAGAGCAATGGCATGGATAGTTCTGGTAAGAAAACTATGCCAAGTTCCAAGATGAACTTGCGCAACCACACAACCTCTTTAATAGCATCCAATACAGCTATGTATTCTGCTTCAGTTGTTAAGTAGGTCGTAGTGTCTTGCTTCTCCAGCTCATGGCACCATCATTCAATAGGAATAAGAACCCTGAAGTTGACTTCATATCATCCACATCTGATTGGAAGTCTGAGTTAGTGTACCCTAAGACTTGGAGATCATTATCTCCATAAACCAAGATGTAATCTTGAGTTCTTCTTAGGTACTTGAAGAGCTCTTCACTGCAGTCCAGTATTTCTCTCCATATCAGAATTGGTAACATCTTACCACTCCAATATATGGTAGATATCTAGTCCTGTACACTTGATGGCATGCATTAAGTTCCCTACAGTCGATGCATAAGGCTATCTTGCCATGGCTTTCTTTTCCTCAACAGTTTGAAGAGTCATCCCATTAAATAGGTGAATACATATCTTAAGGGAAGGAAGTCTTTATTGGAATTTTCCACACTGAATCTTTCCAAGATCTTCTTGATATATCCTTATTGTGATAGTTCCAATACCCTTTTTCTCGGTTTATAAACAACTTTAGACCGAAGATACAAAAGGCTTCTTCAATATATTTCATCTCAAAGGTATGGGATCATCACATCTTAATACTAATATAATCATCATATGTATCCTTATTGTGATAGTTCTAATACCGTTTTTCTCTGATTCTAAACAACTTTATACCCAAGATACAAAAGTCTTCTTCAGTATATTTCATCTCAAAGGTATGGGATTACCATATAATCATCATCCATGTATCATTCACAATGATAAGGATGTCATCTACTTAAAACACAATGAACACGATGGTGCTCCCACTAAGCTTCTTGTACACACATGGTTCATATGGATTCTGTATGAAATCATCTCTTTATGGTTTCATCGAATCAGATGTTTCAACTACGAGAAGCTTGTTTGAGTCTATAGATGGATTTCGTTAGTTTGCATGCTTTACCTTCCTTAGCTATGAAGCCTTGGGGCTTCTCCATATAGATATCCTCTTCGAGGTATCCATTGAGGAATGTTGTCTTGACTTCCATATGACAGATGTCGTATTTGTTGGATACGGAAGTGGTACCAACTCTGCTCTGATACCAGTTGACAGGAACACGACCCATCAGTATCGTCTCGGATACCGGATGTTGGGGATATGAACCTCCCTGGATACGAAAGCATATGTAGGTACGGATGCGGATGTGCAATCGACCACCATCACAAAAGCACATGAAGAAAAAGAACAATTAGGCATAACGGTGGCCGGTCACCTCTCGCGACCACCGAAGAAAAAAGATCACTAAAAGAAGAATGAGTACAACTCTCTTCATTCTCTCGCTCTCTTCCTCTCTTCTCTCCCCGCCCCCTTTCTCTCTAGGGGTTACATTGTTCTGGTTAGTGGTGTTGAGGCAATGCCTCCATCCCCATCTTTATATAGCCTAAATACAACCCCATAGTCATATTCCCAATAGGACTATAAATAGAATACAACTCAACTACAATTAGGATTATGAGTCCAATCCCATTAGGATTCTCAATCCTAATATGACTCTAATCCTAACAATCTCCCCCTTGAGTTGAATTCCATCATGATCTCTTCATTGTCTTGGATCTGCACTGGGTCATCCTCTTCATCTACAAGTCTCATTTGCAAGGACTTATCGCCTCTGGGTGATGCACCCATAGTTGGGTGACCTCGATATGTCACCTTGCACAATCTCCTGCCAGCCGCTGCTAGCAGTATTCTTCGACGCCTCTGGTCGATTTCTCCAAGAGACTGCCATGTCGTGGATTCTGAGGATTGTGCACATGTTGCATCATGTTGTCTCATCGACGTCGACCTTTACTCTGATATGCCGCATCGTGTCTCTTCAAAAACATTGAACCTAGCATTGATACCACTTGTTGTGCACGGAAGCGGTACCAACTCTGTTTTTATACCAATTGACGGGAACATGACCAATCGATATCGTCTCATCTCGGATACTGGATGTTGGGGATACGAACCCCCCGGATACGAAAGCATATGTAGATACAGATGTGGGCATGCAATTGACCACTATCACATAAGCACGTGAATAAAAAGAACAACTAGGCATAACGGTGGTCGGTCATCTCTCACGACCGACGGAGAAGAAAAATCAATAAAAGAAGAACGAGTAAAATTCTCCCCGTTCCCTCGCTCTTTTCCTCTCTTCTCCCCCCATCCCCCTTTTTCTCTAGGGGTTACATTGTTCTCGTTGGTGGTGTTGAGGAAATGCCTCCACCCCATCTTTATATTGCCCAAATACAACTCCATAGTCATATTCCCAATAGGACTATAAATAGAACACAACTCAACTACTATTAGGATTAGGAGTCCAATCCCATCAGGATTCTCAATCCAAATATGACTCTGATCCTAACAATAGTCAAGGTGTGCTTATAGCAATCAAAGCTCTAATTTATTTAATCATAGCCATAGGAGAGGATGTATCATCATAATCGATGCCTTCTATATACGTGTAGCCCTCGGCCACAAGTTGTACTTTGAAGATCTCTACGTTCCCATCGGGTCTCCTCTTTCTCTTGAATCTACATTTGCATCCCATGGGTTTGACCCCTTTAGCTGGATCGTCAATGGTCCATACATCATTTCTTTGCATGGAGTCTATCTCAGGATTCATTGTTAGCATCCAACTATCCACGTCACGATCACACAACGCTTCATCTAATGAAGTTGGATCATCATCAGACTCTTCTGATACATGTAATATGTACCTATAAGGTTGTCTTACAGTCCTAGAACTCTTTCTAAGAGGTATGGTTTTGTCATTTTCAATTATCGCTTCGATTTATGGTGTTTGAACTTCATCAATCTTGCTAGACTCGATTAGTTTCTTAACTTCATTATTTTCGTGACTTCAAAGGAATTCATCCTCTAGAAATTTGGCATCTCTATAAATAAATACCTTTTGAGTCTTAGGATCATAAAGCTCGTATTCAATACCATTCTTTACGTATCCAATGAAGTATCATTTTCTAGTGTTTGATTCTAGCTTTCTTGCATCAATATTTTTAGCATGGACCAAACAATCCAAAATCCTCAAGTGTTGCAATCTTATCTTTGTACCATGCCGAAGCTTGTGAGGGTTTTTAAGTACGAATTTAGATAGATTCTTGTTTAGAGCATAGTTTCCAGTCTCTACTGCATGTCCCTAGAAACTAAAAGGTGAGTTTTCTTGATTCATCATTCATCTAACCATGTCTAACATCTCTTTGCAATTTCGTTGAGTTGAGGAGTACCTAGAGGAGTGAGATTAGAAATAATTCCTCTCTCCTTAAGGTATTATTTGAATTCATTTGAGAGGTATTCGTCATCTCGGTCAGATCGAATTTGTTTTATCTTCTTGTCGATTTGGTTCTCAACCAAAGCCATGAACTCTTTAAATTTTTCAAACGTTTCGTATTTGTGATGTAAGAAGACAAAACCATCATGCGAGTGATCATTAATAAAGGTCACATAATAATGATGTTCATTTCGAGTCACAGCACGAAAGGGACCACATACATCAGTATGTATTAGATCCAGTATACCTTCATATCATTCACCTGTTTTAGTGAAGGTAACCTGGACATAATCTGATGAATACAATGTTCGCAAATTGGTAAATCAAGGACTTCTAGGAAATCTAGAGGTTTGTCATTTACCAGTCTATCGATCCTATCAACAAACACATGTCCAAGTCTTTGATGCTAGATCATAGTTAAACGATCTCCATCCTCTCTTGATCATTTAGGGGTTTAATATTAACAATGGTATTGTCATTCATGGTATATTTGTGCATGTTCAATTCACAGAGTCCACTTGCTGTTAGAGAACCATTTGTTATAAAATTACCATAACGATTTGTGATAAGTTTATTAGAGAATAGGAATGAATATCCATGTCCAACTAATTTAGATACAGATAAAATAGTCCTTATCACATAAGGAATATATAGACACTCTCTAATAATTAAGACTCGTCCACTTGATAGTTATAGTCGGCACATTCCGATAGTAACTGTTGCAACCGTTGCATCAGATCATATCTGGATGACTATCTCGCCATCATCAAGAATTTTGGTTTCCTGAAGTATATGCAACAAATTGCATACATGAATGGATGCATAAAAATCAACAATCCAACTATCTTCTTGTCCTACGAGTATGTTGGATAAATGATGAATGTAGATTTCTTATTCACCAAAGTTATACCCTTATCCTTCTCTAAGGACTTTAAGTACTCTGGATGCTTACTCTTCCAGAATCATGGCTTATAATAGTGATGTATACATACATCTCCATGGATGTCAGATTTTTCAAAGCATTAGAAGATTTATCAACAGTTTGACCTTTTGTCTTCACGTGGATTGAACTCTTTCATGATCCACTCTTCATATCGCAATTCCATTTATCTTGTGCAATCATTGCACTATTAGAAGGATATTTTTCCTCATAATTTATTTAGTAGACCTTAATGAAAAAGAGTGCGGTTCACATCTTCGTATATTTCTTTCATATTCAAGATGTCATGAGGGGGATTCAATGTCTATAAGTAGCTTCTAAGGCATAATAGACAATGATCCAAAAATGTAGAGACGAGCGATCGAATGATCATCGTCCCACTTCTTATTGAACTCTTATGCATCATTTGTTTGAGGATTCTCTTACTTCATATACGAGAGCACATACACTACATGTCTTGCCTCAAGTAGGAGTTCTAAATTATGGATCCAATCCGAATAATTTGGGCCGATCAACTGATTGACCTTAAGTAGATTGTTCAATGGTTGAGAGATTTCATCTGAAATGAAAAGAATACACTTTAATAAATCTTGATTATGTACATTATGCACTTTAATATTTTTAAATTAAGAAGTTATCGTATTTTTCGTACTTCAAAAATCTTTCCTTTGAAGCTTTAAAAGCATGAGGCAGGCTAACCCAACAACCTCACTACAAGATATGAGTCCCCTTTCTATTTACATTGTATCCTAATAATATGAGAAAATGCAACTACAATAAAGAATTAGGAACTCTTTCTGCCTTAAAAGTCCAACTTTTATACTCAGGTCAGTCTTCAATACCCACACCCTCAGCATATATGTAGTTAGTATGATGCCGATCAAACCAACCGTCAATGAGCAAAATACAATTTATGTTATGTGCAAACTAATGCCGCCTCAATAATATGGGGAACAACATTGAGGTCACTATGCATATGCCCCATCTCTTTTGAGAAATGAAGAATCTGGTCCATGTGAATTTGTATTCTGAAGTCATGACTATGCATGAGCGTCTCCAAAAATACAACCCATGGTGATGGATTTCTCCATAATGATGGAATATCATGGATGCCATCATATGACTTAGTCCATATATTATTTAATTTAATGATTAATAATTTTGAATCATATTCTTATTCTTATGACTAATCTAATAAATGATATACTAGGATACTTGCTTATTATCTTTGTTTCAATCCAATTAAAACAATGATAATCAAGTAAGCCTTTCAATCACTATGCACTTTATGTTATCATATAGTATACACCCTCAAAAAGTGCAATTCACTATTCTAATTCTAGTTGTTGAAGTATTCAATGACTTATCATGCTACTCTTACTTGAAAACGGATCTAGTCAGGTCATGAGGATTACAAGGAGCGCTTTCACTGCAAGTGTTGCGCAGGGTGTCAATTAAGTAACCCATTAGCATATCCAAAGACTAGACACATTCATTGTTCCAATTCACAGCAACACAATGATACATATTGTACTAAGCAATTTTGTTGATCTTTCGATCATATATGATACTAGTAATAATATTCAGATATTTAGGAAATAATACTCTTTTTAATTTCATAATGTCTAGTGCAACAATCTAAATAATTCGTGAAATCAATCCAATCGACTTCACAATTTCTAATTGCATCTCAAGCATCCAAGTGCATAAATCATAAAAGAAATATATGAAATAAAGATACTTTCTAATTTATTGCTTATATCCAAATTAAAAAAATAATGATTTCGGATTCAAGTTTGCAAGTCGTGATCATCGGACTTCAAAGTAGAAATCATTATATAACTTGGACTTAAACATCATTATGACTTCAAATATTTCTAAAATATTAGTTCCAACTCCTGATGTCAATATATCAAAAATATTTCCATCTATTTTGAGTCCCAAAATAAGACGTTATGATCGGTCGCACGGTCGAAATCGCGTAAAATTTTTTTACACCAATTGAAGATTTATTTATGAGTTATCAATAAGTATTTTATCATGTTATATGACTTTAAAATAGTAGCTAAAAAATTATAATTGTAATGCTATGATTTTTTATCGAAATCGGAGTTTGCGATCATTTATAACATCTGAATCTTCTCCCAAATGTCACCAACTAATGATGCATCCTTCATATATGAGTCTGGACATTCTAGACTTCATATATATCCCAAAAATAATTTCAAAATAGGGTAGGTAGCAACTTCGAAAGTCATCGAATCATTTGAATCTTCAAAATTGTCGGTAAACAAGGTACCCGATGATCGAGATTATATGGTCGATTGTTCGACAAACTTGGATGCAATCGAAATCCTCTAAACTAAGGTTTGATGTCAATTTCCAATAAATAAATAAATATTTATAAACTTCACATCACGGAAACATGAAAAGCAAACTTTTTGCTTAAAAGATTCTATGTTCATCCCAAATGTCACCAACTAATGATGCATCCTTCATATATGAGTCTGGACATTCTAGACTTCATATATATCCCAAAAATAATTTCAAAATAGGGTAGGTAGCAACTTTGAAAGTCATCGAATCATTCGAATCTTCAAAATTGTCGGTAAACAAGGTACCCGATGATCGAGATTATATGGTCGATTGTTCGACAGACTTGGATGCAATCTAAATCCTCTAAACTAAGGTTTGATGTCAATTTCCAATAAATAAATAAAGATTTATAAACTTCACATCACGGGAACGTGAAAAGCAAACTTTTTGCTTAAAAGATTCTATGTTCATCACATGAACTAGAAAATTCAGCACAACGATTGCACTTTGTGAAACTATTATTGTTAGGAAATAATTTTCTGAAATGATTTCACTTATTCTAATGAATATAAATATGGAAGGGTTTCCTCTTGAATTGTAAATCTATAAAGCAAGAGACCTCCCGAATCAAGTTCGATATGTGCATGTCTCTCTCGTGAGCACAATGATGATTCGTGTTGCTTCTCACGAACTTCGATGTGACCTTCACAATCACGTCCATGCAAGGATGATGAAGTTCTTTATTTTGTTGCACGAAATCAATCCTTCTTCAAGCTCGAGGAAAAGGAGACTCCAACGTAGATGTCTAGGGTATGTAGAGGAGACGTGTATGAGAAATGGTTTCTCAAGACTCTTCTCTTATTTTGAATCTTAAGGCACTAGAGTAATTATCAAAGGGACCAAGTATCTATTTCATGTGTTGTCAAAAGAGAGAGGCACGCTCTCTCTTTTATGCTCAATGTACATGTCTATGAAGAGTTACCTCTTCATGTAGGCATGTACAATGATACCCCTTGAACGAGGAATCAAGAGATATGACATTAATCCTTGTTCTCCAAGAAATAGGATTAGAATTATCTCATTTTAAGCACAAATTTAAAATAATTAATAAAGTAGACAACAACTCAATTTAGATTACAATCCATGTTCTCTACAATGTGGCATCATGTGTCAATACACACACCCCCTTCTTTCCATATATGGATTGAGAGTGTTGCTTATTTATTAATTTTTTAATTCAATAATCAAAATTGATAATTTTATGAGAATAATACTCATAGATTATGAGTCGTGTTCACAAATCGAAATAAAAATATGAATCCAATTTACATTTATTAATTTAATGTGAATCATATTCATACATTTACCTTGAAATAATTATATGAATCATATTCACATAAATATTAATTATATGAATCATATTCATATAAATATTAATTACTATGAATCATCATTCATATTAATGAATTATATTTGTGAATCATCATCACAAAAATACCTTTATGAATAATGAACGTGGCAATAACAATTATTGTCTCAATATTGACATAAACTAATATGATTCCAAATCCAATTAGGACTCATGAGATAGAAATGCAAATACTTGGAGATAATATTAGATCATATTATCCATGTAAAGTGATTTGAAAATTGAATAGTTAATAATTTTCAGGATTTATAATACTTTTAGCGAAAATGTATCACTTACGAATGTTGAGTTCAATCGAGATAATTCACACTTTAAGTGAGCTCAACGAAACATATCACACTCTCCATGAGCTAAAGAATGCATCAGTGAGATGAATCCAACTTCCTTAACCATTTCTAGTAAAATTCCATATCGCTTGAAGTTTAGAAATGAACACAAGGAGTGTATTTATTTCCATTTGCTTAGCCATTTCACGTTCCAGCATTTGAACATTAGGATTGGAATTAGAATTGAATATTAGATTCAAATGAAATGAGACTTAATCAATTTAACTCTCAAATCATTAAGCTAATAAATGGAGCCACTGAAATCCATTTGGTTTCATCTTTCCCTCGGAATAGAAGTGTCATGGTAGATGACCTATTATGATATATTCAACCGTGAGTGTTCTCAATACTCATTCATCCTTCATACTGGACGACTTTGATATATCTGAAGTTCAAACCCTGATTTGATTGTCTTCTTCAGAACAAATCAATAGGTTTCTCATTTGATAATTGGGTGACAATATTAATCATATACTTTCCAAAATTATATATTAATATCTCGAATTCGTGTCTTATTTCATAGACAAGACAACCATGCATGGAATTCATTATGAACCCAAATCAACTCATGAATGAACTATGTATCATGATTCATGAACTATGAACTTGTCTGGTTCCTTTGAGAGATCGTAGTTATCATATGTGTTCATATGCACACCAACTCATCGGTATATAAACCTTGGTTAAGTCATCAACTTCTAATTGCATTTCAAGCATCCAAGTGCATAAATCATAAAAGAAAATATGAAATAAAAAGACTTTCTAATTTATTGCATATATCCAAATTAAACAAATAATGCTTTCGGATTCAAGTTTGCAAGTCGTGATCATCGCACTTCAAAGTAGAAATCATTATATAACTTGGACTTAAACATCATTATGACCTAAAATATTAGTTCCAACTCCTGATGTCAATATATCAAAAATATTTCCATCTATTTTGAGTCCCAAATAAGATGCTATGATCGATCGCACGGTCGAAATCACGTAAAACTTTTTCACACCAATTGAGGATTTATTTATGAGTTATTAATCAGTATTTTATCATGTTATATGACTTAAAAAAAGTAGCTAAAAATTTATAATTGTAATGCTATGATTTTTTATCGAAATCGGAAGTTACGATCATTTTTAACATATTAATCTTCTCTGAAATGCCACCAACTAATGATGCATCCTTCGGATATGATTCCGGAATTATAGCCTTCATATATATATATCCCAAAAATAAGTTCAAAATAAGGTAGGTAGCTTGAAAGTCATCGAATCATTCGAATCGTCAAAACTATCGCTAAACAAGGTACCCGATGATTGAGATTATTTGGTTGATTGTTCGACAGACTTGGATGCAATCCAAATCCTCTAAACTAAGGTTTTTATGCCAAATTACAATAAGTAAATAAGGATTTATAAACTTCACATCATGGAAACCGGAAAGCAAACTTTTTGCTTAAAAGATTATATGTCTATCACATAAACTAAAAAATTCAGCACAACGATTGCACTTTGTGATCTATTAATGTTAGGAAAACAATTTTCTGAAATGATTTCACTTATTTTAATGAATATAAATATGGGATAAGGGTTTCCTCTTGAATTGTGAGTCTATAAAGCAAGAGACCTCTCAAATCAAGTTTGATATGTGCATGTCTCTCTTGTGAGCACAATGATGGTTCGTGTTGCTTCTCACAAACTTCGATGCCACCTTCACGATCACGTCCATGCAAGGATGATGAAGTTCTTGATGTTGTTGCATGAAATTAGACCTTCTTCAAGAACGAGGAAAAGGAGACTCCAATGTAGACGTCTAGGGTATGTAGAGGAAACGTGTATGAGAAATGATTTCTCAAGACTCTTCTCTTATTTTGAATTTTAAGGCACTAGAGTAATTATCAAAGGGACCAAGCATCTATTTCATGCATTTTCAAAAGAGAGAGGAATGCCCTCTCTTTTATGCTCAATGTACATGTCTATGAAGAGTTACGTCTTCATGTAGGCATGTACAATGATACCCCTTGGACGAGGAATCAAGAGATATGACATTAATCCTTGTTCTCCAAGAAATAGGACTAGAATTATCTCATTTTAAGCACCAATTAAAAATAATTAATAAAATAGGCAACAACTCAGATTATATTACAATCCATGTACTCTACAATGTGGCATCATGTGTCAATACACACACACACCCTTCTTTTCATATATGGATTGAGGTTGTTGCTTATTTATTAATTTGTTAATTCAATAATCAAAATTGATAATTTTATGAGAATAATACTCATATATTATGAATCCCATTCATAAATCAAAATAAAAATGTGAATCCAATTTACATTTATTAATTTAATGTGAATCATATTCATACATTTACCTTGAAATAATTATATGAATCATATTCAGATAAATATTAATCATATGAATCATATTTATATAAATATTAATTACTATGAATCATCATTCTTATTAATGAATTATATTTGTGAATTATCATCACAAAAATACACTTATGAATAATGAACGTGACAATAACAATTATTTTCTTAATATTGACATCAAGTAATATGATTCCAAATCCAATTAGGACTCATGAGATACAAATGCAGATACTTGGAGATAATATTAGATCATATTATCCATGTAAAGTGATTTGAAAATTGGATAGCTAATAAAATAATTTTCAGGGTTTATAATATTATTGGTGAAAATGTCTCGCTTATGAATATTGAGTTAAACCGAAATAATTTACACTCTAAGTGAGCTCAACGAAACGTATCACACTCTCCATGAGCTAAAGAATGCATCAGTGAGATGAATCTAACTTCTTTAACCATTTCTAGTAAAATTCCAAATCGTTTGAAGTTTAGAAATGAGCTCAAGTTGTGTGTTTATTTCCATTTCATTAGCCATTTCACGTTCCAGCATTTGGACATTAGGTTTGGAATTAGAATTGAACAATAGATTCAAATGACATGAGACTTAATCAATTTAACTCTCAGATCATTAAGCTAATAAATGGATCCATTAAAATCCATTTGGTTTCATCTTTCCCTTGGAATAGAAGTGTCATGGTAGATGATCTATTATGATATATTCAACCGTGGGTATTCTCAATACTCATTCATCCTTCATATTGGAAGACTTTGATATATCTGAAGTTCAAACCCTGATTTGATTGTCTTCTTCAGAACAAATCAATAGATTTCTCATTTGATAATTGGGTGATAATATTAATCATATACTTTCCAAAACTATATATTAATATCTCGAATTCGTGTCTTATTTCATAGACAAGACGGCCATGCATGGAATTCATTATGATCCCAAATCAACTCATGAATGAGCTATGTATCATGATTCATCAACTATGAACTTGTCTGGTTCCTTTGAGAGATCATAGTTATCATATGTCTTCATATGCACACCAACTCATCAGTATATAAACCTTGGTTAGGTCATCAACTTATTAGTTTGTCAAATGTGCACACTCAGGCATGTAGACGTATATCTGTCTCTGGTCAAAGGATGTGTGCATGATCGTGGCAGTTATGATTCAAGTCTTAGTTTATTTCGACCTCATCAAGACAAGTCTTTGACTTGATTATTCCAACACTTTCGAATCTTTATTCATATGTAGAGGACCTACATGAAGAAGTCTGTCTAAAATCAATCTTTCGAGAAAGATTGTCATCTCTTTCTCAGTCTGAAGATCTTTATTGAATATAACATGTTAATATCAGTTCTATCCTCCAACTGCATGGTATTCAATGCGGCCATGATACATAACCCTAACTGTATAAAGGGACCTTATATATTAAGTGCATTTACAATCATTCAATTCATATGAACATGATAAAATAATAACTAATGGGTCGTCAAGGGCTTACAAATCCAACGGGGGAGGGTACTAATATTCACATACCCATTTATAAAATCATTAGCCAAAACCATCAATTCATTAAATGGGTAAGTTCAAAGCGCATCCTGATATCCATCGAGTATTCATGTACCCAATGAGTAGCCACATATCAAATATAAAATTAATCTTGAAATACATAAAATATATTCTCATAAAAACATAGTAGAATTAAGATATAGAAAAACTTCACACACATCTAACATCAAACCAATTATAAATCTATAAAAGACATAAATTGTTTGAGGATGCTGGAAATATTTATTAAATGAAATTATTGAAGATAAACAACACATTGACATTTAGTTCGTGGATGATACATAATATGCGAAGTCCGTGTGGGAATGTCAAATATATACAACACATGGACATGTATTATTATGGACTTATAATAGTTAGATGGTTTATCTCTATTAGAATAAATATATATATATATATATGTGCATGTGAAAGATAGTTGAAAACAATTAGATGTGGGCAGATTTTACTAGATTAAATAAAGTGAAACGCTTAAAAACATGCCTATCTATATGCATATGCATGTGTGTATATCAATTTGATTAATTTGGGTAGATAGTTCGTGATATACCCAAATGCATATGATATACCCAAATTTCAATGATATAGATATGCATATGCATGTGGGTATATCAATGGGTATGCATATTAATTTGGGTAGATAGTTCGTGATATACCCAATCATATAGATATGCATATGCATGTGGGTATATCAATGGGTAGATATACCAATTGATATACCCAAATTTCTATATGCATATGCATATCTATATGCATATGCATCTATTAAAAATAACTTAAATGTCTAGTCTATAGTGCAAACTGCAAAGGAATGTAGTCGGTATATATTTGAAAGATTTGCAGTGATTTGAATAAAATTATATAACTACGATGTATATTGTTATTTTGTTTATAATAGGATTTTGTCATCGATCACGAAAGCAGAGGTGTTGACTGAATGGTGTCATTTCCAAATAATGTATGATCTCATTCACCTGAACAATTGTTGCGAAAATTTTTATTAAGCATTCTTCTTGATATGCATTGAATCCTAATCATCTGATCCAAGTTGAAGAATCGTCGTATACAACCCTTTCTACCGTATCATATCCCAATAAAGACAAGGGGGTTGTATTCAGGTATATGAATCCATTTGTATTATGGATCCGTCTGTAAGGAAGTAGTATATAAACTCAATCGGGTTAGGTCTCTCGGTATCCTCTATACTTTCTTCTTTCTCCACATAGTGAAAACCAATCGCTGCCATCCAAAGATGTATCCCCATTACAAATCTCGTAAATCTTGTATCTTTGTGTTATTTGATCGTTTGTGTGTGGTCCACTTTCGCGATTCCCAAAAGTTCTCAACAATTTGATACTCAAATAGTCCAAAAGTATTTAGTCTTTTTTTAATAATATATCCTTGATTTGGGACCTATGTATGTTTTGGTATTTTACTTGTGTGTGTATATTATAATTAAAATTTTAAATCCAATTTATAAAACCGGTCTAACCCATCCGTAAAATATGAGGTCTGGTTTTTTTTCGTGATTTCTGTGTAAGCTGAAGACAGTATGGTATCATCACTCATCAGCTCAAGCTAATCTAATCAATATCAACATGAGACCATTTCAAAAACCGGTCCGGTTTTTTAAATCTTAGTATTTTGTTGTTCTGAAGACCAGGAAGCATGTGGATATATAATCTAATTTTCCTGGGAAATTTTGACAAAATGACTGAAGCGTTTTAACAGGTATGACGCTTGAAGAAGGAACAGGAGCAACCATGTCTGACGACGAAGACGACGACCAACCTCAGGATTTTGGCTTGGAATCTGAGATGAATCCCCATGACATGATGGGATTCGGCCCCCTTCTCCCCACGGAATCTGAGAGAACACTAATGGAGCGCGTCAGGCAGGAGTTGAAGCATGAGCTGAAGCAGGTAACCTTGAAAACCCGCACGTCCCAATTTGCCAGTCACTACAAGAAAAATGATTTGTGGTCACGGAATGTGGCTACGGAAACTTGTGACCAAGATAATTCTGTGACAACTATTTTCTCGTAGCTACAGTCCGTTGTCAAAGTCTTCATACAAGAGTTGTGGTCACGACAGATTCTGTAGTCACTTGTGCCCAGAGCCCAATTCTGTGGCCACAAACCCGATAACAGTGGGCATAGTTCTGTAGCCACAACTTGTTTTCCTTGTAGTGAGTCACTATCTAGCGAATCGATGCTGAGAAAATAGCTTAATTCTTGCAGGGATTCAAGTCAAGGATCGAAGATGTTAGGGAGGAGATACTAAGGAAGAGAAGGGCAGGAAAGCTTGCAGGTGATGCTACAACTATATTGCAGCAGTGGTGGCAGCAGCACTCCAAGTGGCCATACCCAACAGTAAGCAACCTCTCATACTCTTACCCAACTCTTAAAGATAAGTAGTCGAGCTAACGAGGAACTTCGATGCGAATTGCGCAGGAAGAAGAAAAGGCGAAGCTCGTGGAGGAGACGGGACTGCAACTGAAACAGATAAACAACTGGTTCATCAACAGGCGCAAGCGCAACTGGCACAACAATTCGCAGTCCGCCACCTCCTTGAAATCCAAACGCAAGAGGTACGATCGTAAAACGAGAATTCACCACAACAAAACACTCTTGTGACCACTAAACTCCCAATCAAGGAAGAAGTGTGTTTAAACATATATGAACACTTGTTAATGCAGGTGATGGTGAGCAATGCGCAACGGTGTAAAGAATCTGAACAGTTACATTCAGAAGCCACAGGAAATTTGACACACCATTATTCAACCACATGAAAATTTGTAGAATATGTTATTAACAATTTGCTTGTCTATAGACACAAGAGTGTATACGTATCGGCCCATATACGATAGGACCATGCTATCACTATACAATTTATTTTTTAGAATATTTTAATGTTCCTTAACTTGATTGTTGTTTGATTTATACTTGTTAAAATGGCAATCTAACATGCTGAAATTGCTATTCTGTGTTGTATTAAGGTTGTGATCAGTGTCGTTGTTTATATAACTTAGAACATGTGACAGGTAAGTTTGATAGAAATCAAATACTAAACCCAACTAACATAACCCGCCTACCTAGGGTGCTGACTGAATCGAATATCTTTGACTTTACCATGTTCCAGATTCGATTGATTTTAAAAGTTCTGAATTCAAACTCAAATGAAATTTTAAATGAACTTCGTAACTTAAATCTATATTCAAATCATTTTGTGTTTTGAATATTCAAATTCGGTTCATTTTATCTTGAATTTTGAAATATAGATTGATTTCTTAAAGACTATATCAATTATTTTATATAAAAACTACTATTAAGTTTGAAGATTATATTATTATATGTCTTTATTAAATATAGATAATTAAGATAAGAAAGAATCCTAAGATCAAGAAAAATACACAAAAATCAATAGGTGGTTTTTAAATCTTTTGCATTCTAAAGAAACTCATAAAAAAATAAGTATATGAGGTATATCAAGGAGATAGAATATTTTTAACACAAAATATTGAACAAATTGTTGATATGCCTTAAAACATATTTAACCATGCAGAGCAAAATCTTATTTGGTTTAGTATTCAAAGTCTTGTCTGCTTTCAGATTTGAAATCCTATTTGTTGTAGGCTTTAGTTGTGTGGGAGGAGGTACTGGATAAACTTCCGTAAGATTAATGTTTTGAATCACCCTCTGTACTTTCTTCTTTCTTTACATAGTAAAAATAGATCGTCGTCATCCAAGGATGTAACTTAGTTACATGCAAACCTGGTAAATTAGTGTAGATTTGTGCTTGCGTGATTGAGCATTTGTATATATTCGGCTTTTGCAATTCACAATAAATTGGTATCATAGCATCGGGTTCCGTCAAGATCATCAAGAAAGATGATATCGCACAATATAAAGATAAAAAAACTCATGGGAGGAACGGATTTAATCAATGAGATCAAGATGTATATTCTTCTGAAACAGCAAGGCATCTAGGCGCCATTGGACAAAGGGAGGGAGAAGGTACTTGAACCCTCTGATTTTAATGGTGAGGGAAGAGAAGGCACACTCGAAAATCACACTATGTTTGGCAGATGAGATCATTGTCAAGTTGCCGATGAGAAAATTGCGATGGATATGTGGTTGAGACTCAAAAGTTTATATGACGAAGTCTTTGACTAACAAGTTGATGATAAAGCAACATGTGTTATCTATCTCTATGCAGGAAGGTGCATCTCTTAAAGAACATCTAGACCACTTAAATACATTATTGATGGATTTAAGAAACATACATGATAAGATTGATAATGATGCATTGATTTTGTTGATTTCTCTTCCACTATCATATGAGAATTTTGCTCTGTCATTTATCATGGGAAGAGAAGCAATAACCATAGAGAAAGTTCACACGAGTATGCATATGTGTGAACATCGGCATATGGCTACGAGGAGGCGGGACTCTCACGCGGAAGGTTTGTTTTTTACCAATGAAAAGAGTCATACCAGTTCTTGCTATGAGAAGAATAGAAAGCATAGGTCCAAGTTAAAGAATCACAATTCTAAGGGCATATGCAATTACTGCAATGAACCTCGACATTTGAAGAAGGACTGTCTAAAGAAGAAAGGGAAAGCCATTTAACTATAATGGCTTAGGGAGGTGCAGATTCTGAATATGATATGGTTGTCACCATCACAGATCAAAAGACGGCAAATAACACATGGATATTTGATTCAGGTTGTTCTTACCATATGACTCCATTAAAGATTGGTTTTGTACCTATGAGAAGATAGATGGTAGAAATATTATCATGGGGAATGATGCAGTGCGCAGGATCATAGAAATTGTCTCTATGAAGATCAATGCATGATGGAGTCATATGGACAATTATAGAAGTTCGTCATGTTCCTTATCTAAGAAAAACTTGATATCCCTTGGAGTCTTGGACTCTAAAGAATATAAGTTGAGCATTTGAGGTGGAGTTATGCGGGTTGTCAAAGTCAAGATAGTTATCATCAAGGGAAATAAGTAGAAAACCCTATACGTCATGCATGAGTCTACAGTTACAAGTTTAATTGTAGTGGCGTCCCAAGACATGAAGTCAGAGTCAAAATGATGGCTTATGCGATTGAGGTATACGAGTTAGATAGAGATCAATATCCTCAATCAAAAGGGTCTCATCGGGGTTCTCAAAGGATCCAAGTTGGAGTTCTATGAGCATTGTATGTTTGTGAAACAACAAAGGAAGTAATTCGATAAAGCCATAGGACAAAGAAGATGCCTAATTACTTCCATTTTTATTTTTGGGGCCCTTCTTGGGTCCCATCTTTGGTAGGTGTAAGGTATTTTCTATCTATTATAGACTGTTACTTTAGGATGATTTGGGTTTAAATGGTGAAGTACAAGAACGATGCATCTCAGAACTTGAGGAAATGGAAGATTTTGGTGGAGAACCAAACTTTTAAGAAGGTGAAGCATTTACGTGCAGATAATGTGCTGGAGTTCTATTCGTTGGAGTTTTCAATGAGTTCAGCAAGGAGGAAGGTGTTGCGAGATACTACACTGTTAGAGGTACTCCACAACATAACGGAGTTACAGATTAAATGAGCAAGATGCTTCTGGAGAGAGTACGGTGCATGCTCTCTAATTGTAATAACCCAAAAAATAAAGAAACGCATGAAGTGTAAGAGTGGGTTACAAGTAGTAGAGATTACTACTTGACAACATGGATTTAAGCATTTTGGATGGTAGCATATTGTCATGGACAGTTTTCCTCAATAACAATATGGAAACTTAAGCCTGAGACATTACAAATGGTTCCATGTCCAATTTACCTACGATAGTGGAAAGGTCAACCGAGAAGTGGTGCCACCCCTATAAGAGATAGCAAGAAAGGTTGCCCGGAGCATGCAATCGCCGCTATCACTAAGAACAAGTAATGGGCCATGTTACAATGATGATGCCGTGAATATAAGTTGGGGAGATTATAACATCCCAAAATAATCCCATATCAGAATCTCATGAAGTGTAAGAGAGAGTTGTGAGTGGTTTTGATTCTTGCTTGACAACTTGGGGTTAAGCATTTTGGTACTTGCTAACGGGTTCATTTGGGCTCGAACCCAACAAGTTGTCGGGGACCAATTTATCTCGATCATGGTCTGAGGACTTAAGAACTAGACATTACACTAATGCTAGACTTAGTAGAGCATTCTAGTTGAAGCAGTGAATACAACTTGTTACTTGGTGAATCGAAGTCTTTGTCCGCTATTGATTGCAAGTGGTATGCTAATCATGCTGAATGTTTTATTTTACGAGTCTTTGGTTGTGTTGCTTATTACCATGTTTGTGAAGGAAAGATAGACCCAAGGGCAAAGAAATGGGTGTTTACATGCCAAGGTGCATGAGTAAAAGGGTACCGAATTTGATCCACTTCTGAGCATAGAGTTATTATTAGCAAGAATGTTACATTTGATGAGAATTACATATTTCACAAGATTAGTGAGTCTTTTGATGTAGGCACATGTGATGATGGGCACGGACATGTGGAGTTGGAACCGACACCAGGTAGTGATCATGTGGTTGATTACAATACTTCTAACCGGGTTGATGCCAAACAGTCTGTAGCTGAGCAACCACATGAGTGTCAACCAAGTGTTGCTAATGATCGTCCACGTATAAGATACATCAGATGCATAGATATTATTTTGAAGACATGGTTGTATTTGCACTACATGTTGCGGAGAAGGTAGTCCAGTGCCTTCCACTTACATGGAGACTATCGCAGGGGCAAAATCGAGGCAGTGGATTGCTACTATGGGTGAGGATATATGGTATTCACAAGAATCAGACATGCGAGCTTGTCAAGTTGCTAAAGGGGAGGAAAGTCATTAGCTTCAAATGGATCTTCAAGAAGAAAATATGAATCTCTATCAGTGAAGGCCTCAGATATAAGGAACGCTAAAGGGTTATGGTCAGAAGGGAGGTGTAAATTACAATGAGATATTCTCTACCATTGTAAGACATACATCTTTCAGGATGCTACTAGCTCTTGTAGCACATCAAGACTTGGAGCTAGATCAGTTAGATGTGACAACAGATTTCTTGCATGGTGAACTCGAAGAGGACATTCTCATGAGCCAGCCAAAGGGATTTGCATTACCGGGCAAGGAAGACCATGTCTACAGACTAAAGAGGTCATTATATGGGTTTAACAAGTCTCCAAGTAGTGGTACAAGATATTTGACATCTTCATGATTGATCTTGAGTTCAACATGAGCACATATGATTGTTCTATTTACCACAAGGTAGAGGACGGGTCCTTCATCTATATGTTGGTGTACATCGATGACATGAGGATTGTTGCCAAGAAGAAGAGTGACTAATTGATTTGAAGAAGCTCCTTAGTTTAGAATTTAACATGAAGGAACTTGGTGCAACAAAGAAACTTTGGGGGAAGGAAATTATTAGGGATCATGTATAAGGGAAGCGTTTCTTATCTCAAAAGAACTACATTGAGAAAATTATAATGAGATTTATGATGTCTACATCCAAGACTCTAGGTACAAAATCCGTTGCAAATATTCATCTCACGGTTTCTTTCGCATGTTGGTCAAACTAGATAAGGAACACATGTCACGTGTTCCTTATGCCAATGCAGCTGGGAGTCTTATGTATGCTATGATATGCACAAGACCTGATAGTGCTCATGTTGTGAACGTTGTTAGAAGATTCATGGGCAATCTAGGGAAGGAGCATTGGTAGTCAGGCACATTTTTCGTTATCTAAGAGGAACACAAACATTGACATCATCTATAGAAGTGGTTCGGAGTATTTGGTTCTAGTTTTATATTCAGACTATGTTGCAAATGTAAATGGGAGGAGATCAATGGCGGTCTACATTTTTACTTTGACGAGTTCTCTCAGTAGTTGGAAAGCTATCTTATAACCATGAGTTACTTTGTCTACCATAGAGGTAGAGTATAGATTTGACAAAAGTTGCGAAGGAAGGCATCTAGTTAAAGGGCTTATTGGAGATCTCGGGTTATAACAAGATCAAGATATAGTATATTGTGACAGTCTCAGTGTAATATGCTTAGTTAAGGTTCACGTGCACCATGAGAGGACTAGACACATAGATGTCATATATCATTTCATTTGTTCCTATAAGAGGATCAAGGTGAAGAAGGTCGGCTTAGAAGATAATCCACCAGAATCTTCACAAAGGCAGTTCCTAGGAGTAAGTTCAAACATTGTTTGGACTTGCTTAACATCGGCAGTTGGTAGTAGCCCAAGGAGGGGCTGGCGGTGAACGACGAAGCTTGTCAGAGATTCTCAAAGGCTCAACAGATAAGCCTTGAATCCTATTTAAGCTTGCAGATAAATTCTTATTTGGTTTGTGATTAAAGTCGTTTTTGCTTTTGGATTTGAAGCCTTATTTCTTTTTAAGATTAATTTGGGTGGGCAAAGATACTATATAAACCTCCATATGGTTAATTTTTTGAACCATCCTCTATACTTTACTCTTACTCGACATAGTGAAAACATAACGTTGATGTCCAAGGACATAACCCATTTACGGGTGAACCTTGTAAATCTGTGTCTTCGTGCTTTCTTGATCGTTTGTGTGTATTCCGCTTCCGTGATTCGCAATAAACAATTTACAATTATGTTTGCATATTGAACCAAGATAGGGATAAAGTCCAATAGAAAAATAATACAAACTAATTGTATAATTTGAAACAACGGGAACAATAACAAATATGGCATAACACAATCACTTAATGCACTATGATGATCACTGATATTTAAAAACTAAAAGCGTAAATTGCATGAGATTTTCATTATAAAAGAACAACCTATATCATGGTGAGAAGAGCTTGTACATTTCTCAGGTAATTATTGATGCCATCTTAAGAATAATAGCCACTATTTGTAGGTTGTCATGTCATGATAACCAACACATTGAGAACCAAATTAATGGATAAATGGATAGATCATGAAAAATGACATATGTCAAGGAGGAACTTGATTGAATGTGATTATAGTCTTCACGTGCAAGGAGAGGGAGCATCTTCATCTGCCCTAAGATAGTATTTGTCTTCCGTAAAAAAATGAAAAGATGGGAAAAGGTGGAGTTGCTTGTGTGTGTGTGTATAATCATTGATATAAAAGTTCTAAAAATTTGATATTTCTTATTAGATTTGTCGCTAATTTGCAACTCTATTTCTAACATTGTATCATTTGTCTTTAACTAATAGGATTGTGTTTATGTGCGTCTATGAATGTAGTATGTATACATATATAAATTTATGTATGCGCTTGCACTATATTAAATTAAATTACTTTCAAAGTAAATTCAGATCAATTCATTTGGGAATAAATCCGCAAGTTAAATTAATATTTAGTCTATTTTATTTTCAAGTGAACTATTTTGAATTTTTATCATGAATTTTAAACAAATTCGAGGGATTTAATCAACTTAGCACCTTGCACCTATCTTCTATTCCGTATTTCCAAACCAAACATTTCACATTTACTGCTGAGAGCTCTGTTCTACCAACCAAGATGATTTTAGCAAATCTTCGCCATTATGCAGTTGATTAATATCTTAGCTCCTCAGCTCAAAAAAACCATATCTTTGCCAAAAGGATTGCAACTGTTTTATTTTTGTGCGGGTACAAGATATCAATAGGTATCTACTGTACAAACGATCAGTACTCTCCATAAACCTTATGTTTTTCTTCTCATCAGTTTCATTGACTAACAACACATTTCCAACCCATAACATAACAGGGTAAATTACAATTTGGGTTCTCATATATGGACCCGATCCCATAATAGGTCCCGATCTTTAAATTGTAACGATTTGGATCCCAAGATCATTTAGGAAATGAAAATTTTGGGGTTCATAACGAATATGCCCTTGTTGAGAAGGGAATGAGGCTTGGGTTCCAACTATTAAACAAAGGGATACTTGTCATTAGACCTAAAACGTTCATCACATTAGTGACACTAAGACCTGAATCGTTACAATTTAAAAATCGGGACCCATTCTGCGATCGGACCCATAAATGGGGACCCAAATTGTAATTTACCCAACATAATAACGGTTCTATCTCGCATAAAAGATAACAAATGGCAATACAGTAAAGATAGACTTGAACAACCGTAATTCTTTACCTGTTGAAGCAAAATAGCGAAGACAGATAAAAAGATCCAATCTATTCAGATTATCATTACCATTATTGAACAACCTATCCAAACATGTCCTTCCCTAGTCCTTTCTAGGAAATTAAAAATACCATGGTTTTGTTGCTTTATATATTTATCTTATAAGTGATTTAGCAGTCTCAAAGTGTCCTCAAATCCGATCAAATAAGAAACAAAAAAATCTTGTTACATCTTAGTTTCTCTTTCATAAATATTGGAAAGAAACTTTTACTGTGTAAGAAAAATGCTTTGAGATGCTGAAAAGGATCTCTGACGCATTGTCTTTATGAAATTTTTTGTTTTTTTCTCCAGGAAAAAAATGGCAGGGATAAAGGAATTCCTAAAATAACCGCAAAACATCTTTGACCAAACAAATCATGATAAGTAAAGAGACTGAAATGCACCCTCCAACTGGGCTGCTGAGGTTAATGTTAGAAGAGAGGAGTCTTCGTTATGATTCATAGGAAAAACCCTAGGCTCTCTTATATAGGGAGAGGCCTTCAGGGTAAATTACATGGATGTCTAAATAGAAAAGAGAAATAGAAACAAGGAACAGAAATATATAATAATATTAGAAACTATCTCTACACTCCCCCTCAAGGTGGAGCATAGATGTCGATCATGCTCAGCTTGGATGAACATCTCTGGAAAGGTCCTCTGAGCAATGGCTTGGTGAATACATCGACAGTCTGATCCCCTGAGCTAACGTGGGCCGTGGATATCAATCCTCTCTGGATTAGGTCCCTGGTATAATGGCAGTCAACTTCAATATGCTTGGTCCTCTCATGGAAGGCTGGATTGTTGGCAATGAACAACGCTGCCTGATTGTCACACTGAAGCTTCATAGGTAGAGATACAACTACATGTAGATCTTCTAGTACTGAGCGAACCCACATCATTTCCGTACTGGCTTGAGCCATGGCCCTATACTCGGATTCGGCACTGGACCTTGCCACAACAGTTTGTTTCTTGCTTTTCCAAGAAACCAAGGAGCCTCCAACAAACACTGCAAACCCTGAGGTTGATTTTCGGTCCTTAGGACATCCTGCATAATCTGCATCTGCACATGCTGAGACAGATAAGTCCGTGCCCTTTCTAAATAGCAGCCCTGAACCTGGAGAAGACTTTAGATACCTCAGTATCATGTGTATAGCATCCATGTGAACCTGTCTTGGCTGCTCCATAAATTGACTCACCCTGCTAACTGCAAATTGAATGTCTGGGCGAGTTATGGTGATGTAGAGGAGTTTTCCCACCATCTCTCTATATCTCCTCTTATCCACTTCATCAGTATCATCATCATATAACTTCATGCTGGGATCCATGGGGATGCTAGATGGTTTGCACCCATCCATACCAGTCTCAACCAGGAAGTCAGTAATGTACTTCCGTTGTGTCATCGCCAGACCATGTGCATTCCTTGCAAATTCCAACCCCAGAAAATATCTTAGGGTTCCAAGGTCCTTTGTAACAAACTGACGACCTAGGAATGCCTTCGCCCTTGCTATGCCCTGAGTATCATCTCCTGTAACAAGAATATCATCCACATAGACCATTATGACAACCGTACCTGCCGAGGACTTCTGGACAAACAACGAATGGTCAGCATTGGACCTCTTAAATCCCTGGTGCTCAATTAGATTGAACAGTTTCTGGAACCACGCTCGTGGACTCTGTTTAAGTCCATATATAGCCTTGTGAAGTCTACATACCATATGCTTCTCCCCCTCAGCAGTAAACCCGGGTGGCTGCTGCATGTAGACTTCCTCCTGTAAGTCCCCGTACAGAAATGCATTCTTGACATCTAGCTGATAAATGCTCCAGTCACGAACCACTGCAACAAACAGGAGGATACGGAGAGTTGAGTGTCTCGCAACTGGAGAGAATGTATCCATGTAATCAACGCCATATGTCTGTGTAAATCCTCGGGCGACCAAGCGTGCTTTGTACCTATCCAATGTGCCATCCGCATGATATTTGACTGTGAAGACCCATTTGCAGCTTACAACTGATGCATCAGGTGGTGCAGGGACCAAAGACCATGTGCCACGGGACTGCAGGGCCCCCATTTCTTCTTCCATAGCTAGTCTCCAGCATTCACTCTTCAAGGCTTCCTGGTATGTCCGTGGTATGTCCACGGAAGACAAAGCTGTGGCAAAGGTCTGGAAATCACCTGTGAGTCGGTGAAAGGAAACCTGTGAAGCAAGTGGATAGGATGCACAATGTCGTCTCTGTTTCCGAATAGCAATCGGAACATCCAGATCATCATCTGTGTCCACCTGTAAGGAGTCATCCTGCATATGTACCGAACCTGACCCGTCATTAGTAACATCATCTGAACATACTTGAGGCGTAGTGATTGGCTGAGCTGTCGTCTGAGCAGGACCTGACCGACGCGTATAGTGGTTAGGAAATGGTGAAATGATTCGCCGTGGAACGGGTGGAGGTGGAGGTGGCGGTAGAGGAGGAGGTGGTGGTGGCGGTGCTGGCATAGGAACGGACACAGGAGATGAGTCAGGTGAAAGACAAGTAGGTGGTGGTGGAACCAAAATATCATCAGCGGTGGTAGATGGTACCATTCTGTCCCCAGCTGGCGAGAAGTACATGACCGACTCGAAGAAAGTGACATCCGCACTAACAAAGTACCTGTTGGTAGTAGGATCATAACACCGGTATCCCTTCTGTGTTCTGGAATACCCAACAAAGACGCACTTGACTGCTCTTGGAGAGAGCTTGTCAAGTCCAGGAGATAGACGATGGACAAACGCCACAGCACCAAAGACACGAGGTGGTAGTGAGAATAGCGCCTTATCTGGAAAAATAAGAGAAATTGGTATCTTCTCTCCAAGGACAGAGGATGGCATTCTATTGACCAGATAGCATGCAGTAAGGACAGCATCCCCCCAGAAAGAAATAGGAGCACAACTTTGAATCAATAAGGTACGAGTGATATCCAAGAGATGGCGATGCTTTCTTTCCGCCACACCATTTTGTTGGGATGTATATGCGCAGGTGGTTTGATGAATAATACCCTTCGATGACAGAAATTGAGAAAGAGAACGTGTACAAAATTCCAGGGCATTATCAGTCCGAACATATTTTACTGAAGAAGAAAAAACATTCTGCACTTCATTAATCAAATTTTTAATAACATCTCCTGCTTCAGACTTATTCTTCAGAAGAAAAACCCAAGAGACACGAGAAAAGTCATCTACTACCACAAGATAGAACCTGTGCCCCTGGTGATCGGGCACACGACTCGGACCCCATATATCTATATGTAACAACTCAAAAGGGGAGCTACTGCTCCGACTCTGACGACCTGGAAAGCTCGACTTGTGATGCTTTCCTAACTGACATGTTTCACAACGAAACGACGAACTTGGAGAGATCTGGGGCAGAAGATGGCGCATCTTCTGGAGCGGAAGCTGACCAAAACGAAGATGCCAAATGTAGGGAGAAACTGGTCCAGCAGAGTGAGTGGAGATGCCAGCCTAGGATTCCCGGACCAGCCGATATAGACTGTTCTGCTCAGAGCCACAACCAATCACCTTGCCCGTGAGTATGTCCTGAAAAATGAGAGAAGGCGGGTCAAATATAGTGCGACAATTCAAATCCTTTGTAATCTGACTAATAGATAATAAATTCAGTGAGAACTCAGGGGCATATAAAACATTCTGTAGCTGCATAGTGGAGGATAAGAAAACCTCCCCTTGGCCAACAAGGGGTGAGTGGGAACCATCTGCTATCTGTACTGAGCGACCTGGAGGAATAGGCCTGTAAGCCTGTAGTCTACCTCTATCTCGACACATATGATGTGTAGCTCCGGAATCTATAACCCAGTCAGATATATCATGTGAAGGTATGAAGGCTGATGATCTACCTGAGGAACTGGCTGCAGCGGATGAACTGGCTGAGGCTGTGGCAGCAATATCTGACGAGCCACCAGATGAATCACCAGAAGACTGTGGCATAATATCACGAAGACGGGCCACGAGTTCGTCAAATCTATGATCTGCAGTAGACGGTAATGGAGACTGTGAATGCTCTGCAACCCGTGCCGATGCTGGGAACCCATGCTTTGAGTAGCATGTCTCCTCCGAGTGTCCAGATCTGTGACAATATGAGCACGTCTGACTGACTCGACCGCCTCTTCCTTGAGAGCCACGGCCACGTCCACGACCACGCCAAGAAGGTGGTCCACCTCTCCCACGCGAAGCTGCCATCGCAGATGGGGGTGGAGTAGATGAGCTGGAGGGAACTGGGATACGACTGAGCCTCCTGTAGACCTCCTCCACCGGAGGAATGACTGCATCTGCTAAGATCTGTGACCGTGCAGCATCATACTCAGGATCGAGGGCAGCAAGTAGAACACCCACCATGGTGGCGTTCCGGAATGTCTTCTGCTGCTCTGGAGTAGCAGTCAGAGGAATGGTACCGTATAGCTTCTCGAATATCCCTCTTAGGGATGTGTATAAAGAATGGAGAGGTCTGCCGGCCTGCTTCGTCGTAAAGATGTCATGCTGAAGCTGCAACATCTTTGTCTCATTTCGCACCTGCGAATACGTAGTAGCAAGAATGTCCCACATTGCCTTAGCAGTGGGCTGATGGAGAACATCATTTGCTATCTCCATCGTCAGCGTACCAGACAACCATACTTTTCCGTAAGCATCGTCGGCCTCCCATGAGGCATAGATCCCTGTCTTCTCCGCAGGCTCATCTTCGGTAAGAATGTGTTTCTTACCGTTTGATTTCATGAGGCTCATGAACTGCATGGCCCATAACTCATAGTTAGACCCGTCCATCTTCACTATCGGCGCCGGACCTTTGAATGCGCCGGTGGAGGGCAAATCGACTTTCGATTCTGACATAATGTTGCCTGAAGAAGACGAAGGGAGAATAGACAATGTGATGACTGTCTACACCAACTGCATCGGATTTGAGTACGTGTGTAGACTTTTACGCACTCAAATCCATAAATCGGAGGAAGAGAGGTCTAGGGCACACCTCCAATGAAGAGTACAACCCTTGAAATGTCCCGAGAACAACGCCTATGGACTGCTGGAGGCCACTGGAACCCTACAGCGACAGATGGGAGGTGCCGCTGGGGTTATAGGTGCCGCTAAGGCGGCTGTAGGCGGCAAGGAGGGTTGCCGCTGGGGCTCCGGGGGCTGTAGGCGGCAAGAGGGGGTGCTGCTGAGTCTGTGGGCACCGCTGGAAGGTGCGGCTGGCCCGCAGGAGGCAGCGGCTGGGGGCCGCTGTGCGGCAGGTGGCCGCTGGAGGGAGCGGCTGTGGCCGCGGGGCTGTCGGAGGAGCGCCGGGCGCTGGAGGGAGCCGCTGGCGAGATGAGAGGGAAAGAGAAGAGAAGGGGCGGCGGGTGGGGAAGGGAGAAGAGCCCTAGGGCGGCTCTGATACCATGTTAGAAGAGAGGAGTCTTCGTTATGATTCATAGGAAAAACCCTAGGCTCTCTTATATAGGGAGAGGCCTTCAGGGTAAATTACATGGATGTCTAAATAGAAAAGAGAAATAGAAACAAGGTACAGAAATATATAATAATATTAGAAACTATCTCTACAGTTAACAATGCACCTGCTCTTTCTCAGTGCGCTGATCACCGATGGGTCAATATGCATCTTAACATAGGATTAGTGATCGACGTATACATACAAATGCAAATTCTCAACTATGTTACAGATAACTAGATAACTGCCAACAACTAACAACATTGTGTGAACTTGTCATCAGAACCTACAAAGCTTACTCTTCATAGAACAAGATTGATGTTGACCAGTGATAGTTAAGTGTTATATGCCTGGTGATATGCCGCACATTTTTCAAGCAGTTAGATTCAGTTTGCCAGAATACTTCATCGCTTTCGCATTACTGATTCTCAGATATGTTACAGATAACTGCCAACAACTAACAAAATTGTGTGAACTTGTCATCAGAACCTACAAAGCTTACTCTTCATAGAAGATTGATGTTGACCAGTGATAGTTAAGTGTTATATGCCTGGTGATATGCCGCACATCTTTCAAGCAGTTAGATTCAGTTTGCCAGAATACTTCATCGCTTTCGAATTACTGCTCCATAGTTCCGAGTAGGCTGCAAAATGAGGCCAACAATGTCATACATGCCGCAACGTTAAAAATTATAAGCATGATTCACATGGTTACACGCTTCTATACTTCCTTTATTTATTCTCTTTGATGTTCCTCATTTGCTTTCACCATCCCTATTATCATGGCTTTAAATATAGATATCGATAATTTTGCCGACCCTAGAAAGGGGCAGTATCGCCGATATAGCCAGAAATCATGGAAATTATTATAGAAATTGTTGTCCCCCAAAATTAAGGTTCCCAATATTCCCTAATCAATAGACGAGTTATGAATACATTTGTTTACAATAATAGAGATGCAAATATATGGTTTAATTTATATCACATCATATATGAAATGTTGAAATTTGGATGACTTAAAAGGTATAATATGCAACTGCTTTTGTAGGAGTACATGGCGAATGTGTCCGGACAGAACTGATGCGACGACAAGTGCATACACTGCTGGAGTCACGATTGACGACATACCATGAAGGTTAACTTGTCAATTAACTCTATGAAATTGTAGCCGGATTGCAATTGTAATATGGCATATACAACTTGTGGATCTCACGATCCTTATAAGAGAAAGAGGACTCATCAAAGAAATGATATAAAAAAACCTTCTAAGATTCCATGTAGATTCTACCTTTTTTTATTTTCTCCTGTGATTCTTATCATTTTTAGAACCCACTTAATGGTCTAGTGGTAGTACAGTGTGTCTACCACACAAAAGACCAGGGTTCAAATCCCACTCTTGCAGTGGTTGCGTTAGGTAGTCGACGGCCAGCGTAAAAAATAGTCGAATCTTTCAACATGGATTTGAGCAAGAATCCATGTAGCCGGCCCCACTTGTAGTGGGAGAAGGCTTAGTACATTTTTTTTATTCTTATCATTTTTGCAGTCCAGAGAATTCTTTCTGAACCCACCATCACCGAGTCTTTTCCCACTTTACATTGATTAAGCTACATGGATTTGGTGCCTCCAAATAAGACAAAGATCAACATGTTTTTTAGCATTGTACTAAAACATCAAATTGGTTTTTATAACATTGACTGTCATTAACCAGAAAGCGGAGGGAACTCCACCTCAAGTTCAAATCCTGCATCAGCAGCAACAGAAATGTACGTGGCAGAATCACCATTTAGTATTTGTTCAGGGTTGCTTTTAACCATCAGGCTAAGACCCCAATAGGTTCTTACAAGCCAAATTCTCCCAAGTTCCCAATTAACCAGGGTAAAGAATTATTATGGATACTGCAATGCCTCTCTGAGAACACAACATGAGTTTATGGGAAGCAATTGTTACAGAAAATATAAACCATATTCTATAGTCCTGCATCTTCAAATACTTTTGTTCTCAGGTTAGTCATTCATTAATAACTGCACGGACAAGCTCATCTTGGACACTCTGTCCAACTAGAAGTAAGTCTAACTATTATTAAATGGTGTGGCGGGGTGTGCTTGGGGAAATCTCATGTAGGTGAAGTGATGATGATTAGAGGGGGGAGTACGGTTCTTAACCGTGGGTCCTCTCCTGGAATGTAAGGGGGGTTGAGGGAGGAGTAAAGATAGAGGTCCCTTAGGAGGTATATCTAGAGTGCATGGCAGACGTCCTCCCACAGGAGTCGCACCTGGAGGCTTGTGATGTGGGTAGGAGAAGGCAGATGGATGTGCTGGCTTCAGTTCCCGGTGGTGGGGCAAAAGGGTTTTTGGACGTCAGCAACTGATCTAGGAGGATGTTTTTCAAACTACTCTAACTTGAGGAGACATGGGGAGTTGTGGAAAGACTAGAGGAGAGTGGTGGAGGCAGACGGAGCGCCATACTTGTCAGGTAGGATATCAATGTGATTGTGCAAGGGCGGATGAAGGAATGAAAGGCCACGCATGATGCAGCAGTAATCGAGATTGGGGATCTAATGAAGGAGCCTAGTCTGGTAGACTATCCGATAAAGTTGTAGAATCATGTGGCCGAGTTCTTGTTCGTTGTCAAGGATTGAGAGGTTCATGTGTTTTTTATTTTGAGAAAGCCTTTCTCCATATGCGGTATTGTACAAGACTAGATCGTTTTTTGAGCATGTCATTGGTATGGTCTTCGAACAAGGATGTGAGACATGGGACCTTTTTCAATTTCGAGCAAGCTTCATAGATTGAGCCAGAATTCGACGATGGTGGAGCATTAACGAGAGGCTCAAATTGAGGACATTATCCCAAGGACCTTGGCAACAAGGCCCGGGTCTCTAGGATTTTTTCTAATTGATCTCGCGAAAATTTAGGGAGGTTAAGCGGTACAGGATTATCGATGTGTTGCAAGCGGTTGAACAGCTAGATAGAGTGGAGGATTAGAAATCACTATTGTCATAGGATGCGGAGAGGAGACATCTAGAGGCGACTGAGGAGAATTTGAAGAGAGATTCAGCGAAAGCATAGGTCTGGTAGTTGTGGCTGACAGAGGGCGATGCAAACACATGCTTTTCTCACTTAGCTGCATTTGAGAAACATATAAAGGATATCATTGATAGGTTGTTAGTAGAGGGCAGGGAAGTGGTGAGGCAAAGGGAGTTTGGGGGCCTTGGCAGGGCATTTTCAAGATCTCTCAACGACACGTGAGGTATTGAGAACAAGGTGGGAATCTCAGCAACGGTCGACATTTCATTTTGCTTACTAAACAGAAGCCTCCAAGGTTGCAGAAGTCGGTAGTCGGTACTCGGTCGGCAGGGTCATTGACTAAGGATTAATCGGCAGTCGGGAGAGTAACTGGATTTAGTCGGGCATTAGTCGATTTTGAATTTTTTATTTATTTTAAATATAAAATTCAGTATTTAATACATATACTCATGTATATTCATATATTTAGCAGTTTTAATACTTTTAAGAGCTTAAAAAATTACAGCACGAGAAGAAAAAATGAAGAAATTGTACAAGGGGAAAGATTCTCATAATAAACAGCTTTTCAATCTCTCCCAACAGTACACAATCGTAACATGATTAATCATGAGGCTTCTATTACTTTAGCCTTCTTTTCCTACCAATGACAAACTTTTATAAGCAACATCGGGACAGTTGTAACATAAGCTCTTAGTTGGTCATCTTAATGTTAACGTGAAGCCTCGGAAATGAAGATTAAGGATTCACGTTACTGTTTTTGGCAATCATTCAACTTCTTCATCAAAAATGGTATGATGCATTTTCTTGAGAGTGCACAGATTCTTAGTATAATATGCAGCCATCCTACTTTTTCATAATGCAGAACCGTCCACATCACATTGGTACCACAAAAATGCAACAAAAGCACAAAAGGAATATACTTGTCTAAATGATGGTACTTAATGTGTTCATCCACGGCTTCCAATGCAAATTAGTACTAAACCAAGTAATAACATCTAAGATCAAGTAGAGAAAATCTACATAATAACATCGAACATCCAGCATTAAAGTAAAACCAAGCAAGAAAAAATAAAAATAAAATAAAAAAACCCTAACCAAGTCATCGAAGGTCGGAGAACACGGAGGAGGGGGCGACTGAGGATCGACACCAAAAGGAGTTATCGTCTAGATGCCGACAACGCGGAGGATGGAGCGGCGACGCGACGGAGGCGGCGACAGGGTTGGATCAAGGGGGCAGCGACACGAAGGAGGGAGGTCCTGTGCAGGGGGGTCGGGGGGAGAGGTTCGAACGAATGGGTACTAGGGTTACTGTTAGATAGTAACCCCTAAATCCACCTAAGCAGGTTATCGGGTTCCCCATCTAAGCGGGTTGTCGGATTTCTCCATGCAAAAATCGGCCGCCTAGTCGGCCGACTACTCGCCCGTTTAGTCGGGTCAGACCGACTATAGGCCGACTTGGCCTAGTCGAGTCGGGTACCCCCCCGACTCGACTAGTCGGACCGACTAGTCGGCCTAGTCGGTCGACTTTTACAACACTGGAAGCCTCACATCCGCTTTAGTGAGAGAGTACGAGAGGGAGGAAAAAGCAGTTGCATAGCATAGTCCACGTTCAAAGCACATCATTCTGGTGCGCTTGCTTTCAACTTCGACAGCTTGCCGGGTATGGGAATGCTGGATCTTATACTGTGGGAGGTGAGTTTTCACTGGCTTACTGCACTGCTTAGCCAAACAAAAGACAAGACCGAGAGAGAAAATCCTAGTCTTCTCAATGCCATGTTTTCTACATTATTATAATCTCTTCTATATGGTATTAGAGAAAATAACTTGAGTAATAAAAAGCATGTTATTTACAGTGTTTTTAATCAAATTATTACAGTGATATGAAACGCAACTGGCACATCATCCATAATTCACGTATTTCCATATGCATCCCTCTTCACCTTTTCCATATTTTCCACGCATTTCTTTCATACTTCATCTTGCTCCCAAGGAACAGCTTTCAAACCGTAAAGATTGGGACATAATGCCTGAAATTTTCAGCATTATTTCTCCCCCACTTTCGTTCTCCTTATTCGCGCTATCAGCCCTCTCCAAATACACCTTCACAGCCGTCCACTCTCTTCCATAATCTTTCCAGTGCCAAACCCCTTCCGTCTTTGTGTTACTTTCCAAATGATATCTTCTCGCTTTAAGCAGTAGCATCCCCCAGGCGCACCCTCACAGCAACAAAATAAACGAGTAATTTTCTATGGTCCTTTAATCTTAGTAGCTAAACTCGTAAAAAACGTTTAATTGCAACGCCTATTACGAGCGAACAGAAGCCAAGACATTAGGCAATAAAACAAAACAAAAAACAAGATAAATGTATTAAAATATAGATCTGATCCACAATAAAGTGGAAGAATTGAAAAGAATCTATAATATCTATTAAAGAGGGGGCACCGCCTGACATTCTATTTCTTATTGGCCACCACATGCCGAGACAAACTTAACTGGTGAACATTGTACTCTTCTATCCACACCGCCAACCCTCCCCTCCGAACCCCTCCTATGCACTTCCTTCTCTGCTCTTCTTCTCAAGGCCTCAGACATCATATTCTTATCGATTATCAAGAGCCCACACCATGCCTGAACCCAACAGCTCTGCATGCGCACAGTTGATGCCGTCACCCACCTCGGCATCCCTCATTAGCAACATCAAACCAGACCCTTCCATCGCCCACCACCACCCTCTGCCAACTTCACCGCTCCCCTGACCAGTCTGCAGATGACGCCCCCATTCTTAAGAAGCGGCCAGTGATTTGCATGTGCGAAACCTTGCGTCATATCTACATCATGAACTGCTCCCCTCATTCCCTGATGCTCACTCTCCTTCCTCTCATCCTCGACCATCCTCTGTATTTCCTACCTTATCCTCACCTCCACTCCATCCACAGACCTTGCCAGTCCCTCCATCCTTTGATCCCTTCCGGATCTGTCTCATGGAAGCATGGGCAATGCATGATTGTGCATGACCACCATCAATGATGACGGAAGGCTGCGCTCAAGGATGGCGACAGTGTTCAAACTTTCATGACTACATTCATGGCTATATACTGAGAGCACCACCTTCGTACATACACAGAACCACCTAAACAAGGAACATCAAATTGGGAAGTCGGCTGACCCCTTAAGGGCCAATTGACAAAACAAATGTGAAGAACCCATGTGATGACTTTTCTGTACAACTCAAGAGGTATATAGAAAATTAATGGGCGAGAAATTAGGACTCTATGAATGTTATACAGGAAAAAAGGGGATTTCCATCCCATACAGTTCTTTAGATAATAACATACATCATAACTTCCAGGTTACTCATCCTACAAATTTTGGGTCACATTTACGTCATAACATAATGATGTGTTACTGACCTAAGAATGAGATTGTATTGATCACATTCAAATAAATTTGTGATGTTTTTGTGGTGTGCGATGCAACGGATCACTGACATTGTAAACAGGTTACATGGTCTTTGTGTAGATCCCATTTAGCGTGACGTCTTCACCGTTGCTCCAATGCAAGTTTGTTGATTACTTTCCATCATCATCACCATAGTTAGCCAGAAGACGACTGTCTCCACATATGAATGTCTTTTTCATTTATGTAATCATCTACACATAGTAGAACTACACATCACAATTTCACAAATCGTTCAATCCTTTTTTGGTCCAAGGGCCATAAAAGAACTAAAATAGATTTGTAACATCATCTACAATACACTAATGATAGTAAAAGACATATTACTGGCATATGTAGTGTGTCTCTTAGGGGAATAAGTATAGATTGGCCACTTGGGTATAATCAAACCTACTCTGAATCTTTCTCAATCATATGTTAATGAGAAGGAAGGCCACTAATTTAAACTATTGTATGGAAGAGTGGGCAGAGGTCCTCAAGAGATTGGGAGTTGGGGCACTGCCAGGGCTCTAAATTAGAAATACCGGATATGAGGGATAGACATGGGAGTTGGGGCTCTGCCAGGGCTCGACTTTATGGTTAGATCTGAATAGGTTTGTTCTGCTAAGACAAGAACTGGATTCTCTTCCATATGTGGGATTTGAAAGCTAGAAGAGGTTGGGCGTGGACAAGGGCTTATTTCATGTGAGGTTTTCATGTATGATCGGACATCATTAAATTTTAAGTGGTTGATGTTTTTCTATGGAAGAGATAATATGAATATCTTATACAAGTAAGCCTTTTCCCCACGTTAAGTAGGGTCGGCTACCTGGATTCTTTGCCTCCATTCAGATCTATCTTAGGTCATTATCAGGCTTAGATCCAAAAAACTAAGATCCCTTCGTATAGTCTCATTCCAACACTCTTGGGACTTCATCGCCCTCTCTTAGCAGGCTCAACATCCCAAAATTTGCATCTCCTCACTGGTGCATCAGCTGACCTTCTTTGCAAATGTCCAAACCACCTTAAGCGATTTTCTCGCATCTTATCCTCAATCAGACCTACACCAACTTTCATTCTGATTGCATCATTCTGAATCCAATCTTTATGTGTGTGTGTGTGTGTCCACACATCCACCTTAGCATTTTCATTTCTGCTAGTGTCGTTCTCTGAACATGTCTATGGTTCACATGCCAACATTTAGATCCATGGAGCATGGCAGGTCTCACGGCTGCTTTATAGAACTTTCCTTTGATTTTCAAAGAAATTTTCTTATCATAGATAATTGTAGAGGCTCCTCTCCACTTTAGCAAACTTGCATTTATGCTATTAGGAACATCTCCATCAATTTCACCATTAGGTTATAAAAGAGATCCCAAGTATTTAAAAAATATCTCGTTTGAATGTTATTGTCACCAATCTTCACCTCGATTCCTTCACCATTGCTTCCATCAAAAGTGCACTCCATATATTTAGTCTTAGCCCTGCCTATACGAAATCCCTTAGTCTCCAATACATATCTCCAGACCACAAGCTTCTCATTTACTCCATCTTTAGTCTCATCAATCAACACAATATCATCGACGAATAACATACACCAAGGTATCTCATCATAGATGCGACTTGTCAACTCGTCCATAATAAAAGTAAAAAGGAATGGACTTAACGCTGAAGCTTGATGCAGACCAATGTTGATGTCAAAATAGTCAGTCTTTCTAGAATATATCCTTACACAAAATGAAGCCCTATCATGTGATGAGGTTAATGCATAGGACATGTACTTGTCTCTTCGCCAAAACTCTCAACAACCTCATGTGGGACAGAATCAAAAACCTTCTCCAAATCAATAAAAATCATATGAAGGTTCTTCCTTTTAGCTCTATAAATCTCTATTGTTCTCCTCAGCAAGTGGATGGCTTCAGTAGTGACATGAATATGAATTAGTTTTCTTTTATTTTGGAAACTTGCCTAAACCTTCTTTCAATCGCACGTTCTCAAATTTTCATAGTATGACTCATCAACTTGATACCTCTATAATTTGAATAATTTTTTAATGTCTCAATTATTCTTATAAAGAGGCACCACTAGGGGCGTAAACGGACCGAACCTGAGCGAACCTATGTTTTTTAGGTTCGGTTCGTTTATTTAATCGAACCTCAACTTGTGTTCAGGTTCGGTTCGTTTATTTTCAAATCCAATCCGAATCGAATCTCTTTTTAAACGAATCGAACCTAAGCGAATATCGAACTTAACAATTCTCAAATAAGAGGGAGTAAAAAGAAGAGAAATGGAAATATATATATATATGTATTTACAGTTAGAATAAATACTCATTTAGTTTTTTTCTTTATCTACCTCATCTTCATCTTTTGAAAAAATTAGATTAATAAGGATTCGTCTCTTTGAAAAAAGTATAATTATAATTTATTTTATATCTATTCAGATGGGGATAAGGAATAAGAATAATGCGGAGATATTCGATAAGTAATGTTTGTACTTGTTCTATTGATTTGAAGATAAAGAAGAGAAAAGTACTAGACCATAGATGATAGATGTTGTAAACATGATGTGACTATTTATTTTTGGATAGTTTACACCGAGATAAAACCTAGTTATCCCGTAAATATCTAGTTATCTCTAGACAAATTCACTTACCCTAGGATAAAAACCACTCATCTCAAAATAATTCCACTTCTACGGATAAGGATTTGTAAATATGTATATGGGTATGTTTATCGAGCTTTTAACGAATCAAACCTAAGCGAACCTATGAATTTTAGGTTCGGTTCGTTTATTTAATCAAGCCTAAACTTGTGTTCAGGTTCGGTTCGTTTATTTCCGAACCGAATCTGAATCGAACTTTTAGCGAGTCGAACCCGAGCGAATATCGGGCTTGAGAATTTTCTTACACCCCTAGGCACCACAGTGCTTTTCCTCCAATCTTCAAGCATTTTCTGGCTTCGCCAAATATGAATATCTTATCATTAGACAAAATAAAAGCATTATATTGAATATCTTATCATTAGACAAAATAAAAGCATTATATTGAAATATAAAGTTGGATTATAGTTTATGGACAAGCATGAACTTTTTACAGGATATGTGATGTAAATACAACTTATACAAGTATACAAATGGTAGTACATGGGTAAAAATGCAAACTTCCTTTCATTTTTTTCATACAAGAGATGTTTTTAACTGCTATAAAAATATTTACTCCTTTAATCAGGTATTACCTTAAGCAAATTTCTCCATGTTGCATTTTCTATGATGGTAAGAAAATAAAAAAAGGAGAGAAGACATGCACTTACTCCAAAATAGAAAGTAAACAATTTCCAAGGTAAGTAATGAGGTACTGATCACTCTATCTATTCATAAAGCAGTGGCCAACATGATATTTAGCTATAACTAATAAAAAAGAACCCCAAAAATATGTAACTATGTTTACTTTTTCGATTGACTGTGTCATCATGATGGCATAAATACGATGTCCATACCAAAGGTTTTTACTCATGGTATATACCACATGATACAAGATATGGAAGTGGCTGGAACCATACAATTTTGTGAGCATGATTGATGAAGGTCTTATTCATCAACAACAAAGCCTTTTCCCACATTAGGTAGGGTCGGATACATGGATTCTTTGCCTCCACTCAGATTTATCTGGCGTCATTCTCGGGTTTAGATCAAAAAAACTAAGATCGCTTCATATAGTCGCATTCCAACACTTCTCGGGCCTATTTCGCCCTCTCATAGTCGGCTCAACATCTAAAAACTCGCATCTCCTCACTGGTGCATCAACTGAACTCCTTTGCAAATAGCCAAACCAAGGTTGCAAAAATCAGTAGTCAGTATTCGATCGGCTAGATCACTCACTAAGGATTAATTGGCAATCGAACGACTAGTCGGAATTAGTCGAGATTTAATCGGCTTTAAATTTTTTAAATTTCTAAAATATAAAAAAAATACATATATTCTTATATATTTACACAGATTTGTACATTTTTTATATTATCATGATGAAAGAAAAGTAGTAATTAAATTTAAATAAAACATAAGTATATTAGAATAAGTTTGCTTTAAAAAAGTAAAAATAAAAAAATAATATGGTATCTCCATGCAAAAATCGATCGACTAGTCAGCCTAGTCGAAATTAGTGAGTACTCGGTCGATCACCCCATCGACTAGACTAGTTGGACCCAAGGTTCAAAAAAACGAAAGGCGGAACGAGGCTTTTTCCCTGGAAGTAAGGCGAGGCGTAGCCTCAAGGAGGTCGAGGCATAAGCCTCAGTTTTGTATAGAAAAATAATTATAAAATATATAATAAATATGTTTATTGGTGAAATAATATAATCTGACAAACATGTAGTATATAACAATGTAATATATGATGATATTATGAAGATAAAAACATGAAAAAAGGATATTTCAATGACTCAATGCCATAAACCTTTCTAAATTTCTACCTAATAAAAAGGAAATCATGGGTTATAACTATCACTAAAAATTTATCTAAAAGGGATTGGCTATAGTTGTCATTATAAATATCCATGTTGTTGATACGAATCATATGATTTGAATCCTAACTATATGTCGTGGAAGCTCCCGCCTGCAAGACCCCCCGCACCTTGCCCACAATCAAAGCCCCTCCCCAACCCCCTGCCTCCGACCACAATCAAAGCCCTCATGCCGTGGAAGCCCCCTGCAAGAACCCCCCGCCCTGTAAGACCCCACCCCCAACGTCGTCGCCTGCAAGGCCCACGCCTCGCCTTAAATACCTCCCCCACCCCGGCGTAGCTGTTTGCAAGTCCTCCTCCGCCTAAAAGAAAATTCATTTTCTTTTTCCTTTTTACTTTTGATTAATTCTAGCCGTTAGATTGTGGATTGGTTAGACTACCTCACTCATGTGGTTAAGTTAATGAGCTAAACTAACGAAAGGTTACGGACGTAAAAGAGAGTATTTATTCAGGGGTCTAGATGTAATTCATGATTAGAAAGGGTTTCTAGGGTAACTACAAAATTACTCAGGGTTACGGATGTAAATATCCTATATATACACACACACTCCAGCTCGAAGGTAGTGTTGAGTGTTATTTTATGAATCCTAACCATGTGGATATTATGGTCCACTCACTATAGTGCTACCTCCCGCTCTAACCCTAATCGTAGGTATCCACCTATATAAGGAATCCAAGGGTTCTCCAACTTATAATGAAAAAAATATTATAATTTCAATTGGTTCATCGAACCCTAGAGAGGATGGCTCTCATCGGGTGAACCATGTTTAATAGACAAAGCATTACAAGGGTCAATGCCCTATCAAGCCTTGAGCCCATTTCGAGTAGCTATTTTTTTATTTAAAAACACAAATAGGGACAAGAGCAAGGTTTGAAAATTGAACCGTCGACCGGTTCAACTGATTAAACCAAGAATCGGAAAAAAACAGTCCAACCACCAGATTTCTATTCAAAAATAAAAACCAATCAAACCCGATAAAAACCTTATTGGACAGCGTTAACCCGTTTAAACCAATTGAACCAAACCATCAGTACAACCATCCATTTTTTGACATAAAATAATATCTAATAACTTATTAAAATGCAAACTTTTAAAAACTATTCATAATACAGACTCATTCAAACCCATAGTATGGTACTCCTTTATCTCTTCTCCTTTCACATGTGTCAATGACCCATTATCACATCCCCCTTCCTGTCATACGAGGAGGGCTCAAATTTCAATGAAATTCTACCGAATTTCTCAGAAATTTCCATTTCTCTAGGTCAACGAAACCGAAACAATACCACATTTCTTTTTCCAGATAATCAACGAAATATCATCGAAATGCCAATGAAATAGCATGTCATTCCAGTGAAACAATAGAAATAAGGGAATCTACGTTACGCTTTCATCGAAATTTGTATAGCTTAATGAATTTTCACTTATTTATTCCGATGTATTGAGTTGTAGAATATTTTATATTGTTTGAAGAAGTTTCTTTAGTTAGTTTCTAAATTTTTATATCTAAATCCAAATCAAATCAGTTAGACACAACATTTAAGATTTAAATTCAAGTTTTAACTGAAGATCTTTATTTGTTTTTTCTTTATTTATTTTGATATTACATATATATATGAATACTAGTTATATGTGTCACATCATTCTTATTGACAAGGTCATGATCGTAGTTTTTGCTTCCAACAATACATTGCTTTACATATCGACATGTGTGATGATTATAACGATAATACTACTTCAAAATTTATATTTACAAATTCGATTTTACAAATAAGTATGCATTTCTAATTTATTTATTGACTTACCAAATATTAAAAACCTTATTTTTTTGGAAAAAAATGAAGTTTAGAGTCATTTCCAAGATTTCATATGATCTTGAGAAAATTCTCCAACATTTCTCTTTCCATTCATGGCGAAACGAAACGAAATCCAAAATTTAAGGCTTTGTTTTCATGTGGCTTCTCTATATTAAAAGGAGTACTTGCAAGTGTGATTGTACGAGTGTTAGGTTTTTAGCAACCATTGAAATCTTGTAACTGTAAGTGTTTGCCTACGATCAAGTTGGATAAATATTATGCTTGTAAATGCTAAGTAGTTTATTGGTGTTAATTGATTTGTTTTTGTCTTGTACAGTACATATTTTATGATCACAAGCTATACAATGCATCTGTTGGAGCATTAGTTGTATGCGCCCATTGAGTTGTAACAGGGTAAATGGATCCTGGAGAAGATCCATTTACCCCATCCAGTGTTTAGTCCCATACCGCCTATTGGCGGGATTTGGAGGCTCTGGGAAGGCTATATAAGGAGTCGCGGGCCTCCTGTACTCATTGAGAAAGTCAATAGACAAACACGCCCTAGTTGAGGGCTTCTCCCGTGGTTTCATCCCGCTCCTCACAGAGTAGGGTTCCACGTAAAAATCCCGCATTGTTCATATTTTATAACATGGTTTCAGAGCAGGTCGATTCTCGAGGATTTGTTATTGAGTATTCTTTATCTTGTTTGAGATTCGTTTGGCTTTAAAGGATCATTTGTATTGTTCAGGATGGGTTCATTTCGAGAGATTCTAGGGTTTCCAAGAAAACCCTATTTTTGTTGGCCTCGATCCTTCTGTTTATCTCCGGGCAGTTAGAGGCAGGTCATGACGGCTATTCTCCATCGGCGGCGCATCTGTTGCGTATCAGATGGCCCCAGTGCCACGAACTCCTGTATGTGCCGCCCAGGCAGTGCAAACTCCGCTCAAAGGCGGCTTTCAGATCTCGTCGCCGCCATCTGCAGATCTCATGCTCCAGACAATATCTCCGTGGCTTCCAGGCAGAGGCACGTCGTTCCCAGGTGGCAGTACTAACCCTTGCTTCCAGAGGCGCAACCGCATCCAACACCGATCACGCTCACCCCCAGGCGCAGCAAGGCGGCATCTCCAGAACCCTAGCCGCATCAGCCCGACGACTCCAGGCGATCCAGAAGGCGATCCAGAAGCACAGGCGGTGCAGCAGCAGCAACTCCGCGCGAGTCACCTCCTTCTCCGCCACGCTCCAGGCGAGCCCTCCTCTTCCGCCACAGCTTCAGGCGGAGGCCCATCTCGCAACGCGCAAGGCAACCTCCCATCTCGCAGCGCGCAAGGCACCTCCCATCTCGAAGCAGCCCCCCCACCCCGCGCATCTCGCTCTCGCGCTCCGCCTCCGTGGGCGCCAGCGGCGCATCCAGATCTGGAAGGTGCCCCATCGTGCGGGGCGGCTGCGTGTATTCTTTGCGAGAGAAGGGCGGGAACCCTAGGGCTCTGTGATATCTTGGCCCACGAGGGATTCGGCTACTATAAATGCCAAGTGGGCCTCGTTCTGTTCGATTAAAAAAAGGGGGCTAATATTGTAAGTACGTGGGCCCAGATCTATAATCAAAGGAGGGGTCGGCGGGCTGCAGAAAAAAAAAGGAATTACTATTAGGTCCAAGTGGACCGAGAGAGAGAGATGTAAGAGGGAAAAAAAGGAAAGAGAGAGGCAGCGAGTTTTGTAAAAAAAAATGAAGCAGCTTTTGTGGGCCCAGTTTGGGCCGAGAGGTTTAATTCCCAAAAAAAGTGAAAAGGCGCGTACATTTGAAAAGGCCGTACGCAAGTATTTTGACAAAAAAAAGCCGCGTACAAAGAAAAGTCGCACGTAATTTCAAAAAAATTTTGAGTTGCAAAAACCGTAAAAAATGTGACAGCTTGTTTAAAAAAATGTTTTCAAAAAAAATGACGGCTTAAAAAAAAGTGAAGAAAAGCCGCATGTTTTTCATGTTCTACCCCCTATTTATCTTGTCTTCTCCCAACTGTCGATGTCTTCATTTGACCAGGTATGGGAGAAAGGGGAAGTATATGTAGAGTCACAGGTATTATTCAGATGATCCAGATCAGATGCAGATTTCTAGACCAGCAATTCGATCAGACTCTACAGTTCGGTTTCAGACTCGACGATTGATCCCGAGTCTCCAGTTTCAGACACGCACGAGTGTGCGGTCATTTTTCAGATGAGCATAAGTTGCCATCATCAGTTCGAGGTCCCCATCATTCTTGTTGTTGTCAGGCCAGAGTTTTCATGTGAGCCATATGGACTCCAGAGTAGAGGACCATTCCCTATGCCATTGAGGGTAAGGGTTTTCATGTGGTATCATAGGTACACCAGAGCAGTGCACCATTCTCTGAGCCAGATGGGAGAGACCCAGTTCTCCGACGAGGAGACATTTCAGACTCCATTCTCCAGCGACCGTGGACTCCGACGAGGATTGCACAGCCACGGCTCTTATTCAGTTCGGCACTTTTCAGAGATGGAGCAGTTGTCCACATTATTGTGGCGGGCCAGAGTACTCCGACGAGGAGACTCATTCCAGTTGCAGTGACTCTGACAGGCGCAGTTCAGAGCACATGCTCTCCGACGAGGAGATTCAGAAGACTCACACTCCAGCCCGTTCGTCCTCCTCACCTGCACGGCATGAGAAGCAACGTCCTCGACTGCAGCAATGTGCGCGTTGGGTTGATATTGTTCGTAGTGTCTTGTAGCGTTGAGTTGAGTCTCTTTATGTTTGTCCAAGTTGAGCATTGCATGCTCCAGCTTGAGGGGGAGTGTTGGAGCATTAGTTGTATGCGCCCATTGAGTTGTAACAGGGTGAATGGATCCTGGAGAAGATCCATTTACCCCATCCAGTGTTTAGTCCCATACCGCCTATTGGTGGGACTTGGAGGCTCTGGGAAGGCTATATAAGGAGCCCCAGGCCTCCTGTACTCATTGAGAAAGTCAATAGACAAACACGCCCTAGTTGAGGGCTTCTCCCGTGGTTTCATCCCGCTCCTCACAGAGTAGGGTTCCACGTAAAAATCCCGCATTATTCATATTTTATAACAGCATCTATTAGACATACATGTTGGAAAGATTTATGTTATGTGTATGTATGTGTGTCTTATTTTATTTCTAAAAGTAGATACTTTTCTAAGTTGAAAGTATTATGGTTAGAACGTTAGATACAAGTTCTAAGCTATCACTTCGATCTTCAATTTCTTATATAAGACATTTTACTAGTACTTTTTATTAACCTATGTTTTTCTCTGTAATGATTGCACAAGTCACCGTTCTATTCACAATCAAGAGGTGAAACTAATGACTTCTAAATTCGATTCCAAATCGAGCTCTGATTCTAACTGATATACAATTTTTTTACAGTTGGAACTATTAGATGGAAATTTAATGTAACATATCATGTTAATATCTTACTATTAGCAAGAAACTGTGTATTTGTATCTTATTTATTGAGTTAAAGGATATTAGAAATCTTAACTTTAGAAACAAAATGAGTTTTCAAATAATCTCCCTAAATTCCGATCAATTCACCGAAATTCTACTGAAAACCCAAATCTGGCATTTAAGACCTTGGAGTGGAGCATTTCCTCTCTCTTCCAACAATGTGCATGAGGTTGTCTACTTCTAACAAAAAGCGAAGATGTTGGCATAATCATACTATGAGAAGTAGTAAAGTAACAACACTTGTCATGAAATAGAGTTTAAATAATTTTAAAATTGTTAATTGCACACATCAAATGTGTATTTATATGGATTCTACAAAATATGTTATTAAGCCCCTTTGATTTTTTATCTCATAACATTTATATCCCAAACTACTTAGCAATTTCAAGTGGGCTCATGTTTCTTAAAAAAATCACAACATCATCCTTTTAATGGTATAATATAGGAGGACAAGTGTATAAATAAAAGACCACTACTATGTGTTTTGTAAAAATATAGAGGCACACGTGTAATTGTAGAAAAATAGAGGTATAAGTGCTATTGGAAAAACTTGGAAGGATACCAGTGTACAAACCCTCTAAAGATATGATAAAGTATTTTTCAAATTTATTTGTATGGTTTACCAGTCTAACTCGGTTGAACCCGACTGAATCATACGAACTAAACCAACAATACAACGATTCAGTTTGTCTGATTTTATGAACTGTTAATGTCATCACCGATTCGACCGAACGGTCCCTTTAGTCCAACCATAAAAACCAAAAACCAATACATGCATGGCTTGATGTCCACTTCAATTTTTAAAACCTAGACCAACAACTTTATTTTTAAAGAAAAGAGATAAGCAATAGAAAGAAACTTCAACATATCTACTACTTATCAATTGTCTTCACTGAGCATCCACTCCAAGCATGAGTCTCCTCCCAACGATATCTCCTTCGCTCGAGTCTTCTCTCAACAACATCTATTGAGAGCAGGTCTCCCCTCAGCTCCTTAGAGATGTGTCAACGAAAACGAGTTCAGCATTTCTTTTGTATCAAGCGGCTGCAATTTTAACTCCAACTTGAGAGGCAGTGTAATGTTACAGTAAGCATTCAATGGGCAGTTGGATCTTTCTAGGATCCAATTACACTACCCTGTTTAGTCCCATATTGCTTTTTAATGGGACTCTACGATGTTGATAAGGCTAAATATAGAGCCCTAGACCCTTTGTAACCTTTAAGAAATATTTTTTTAGTGTAAAACGGGTGATCCCCCATCGCGAGAGTCACCGCTGAATAAATTTCAATAAAAAGGTTTTAGATTACATTACCGTGAGCTCCAGAAACTATAAAGCGCCTTACAGTGAGAAACTACATTTTCATAATAAAACCTCTGGTTGTTGAAAATCAAATCATTTCATCCTACCCAAATGGCCCATAGAACAGCAAACGGCTTCGAGCAGTCATCCGTTGAGTAGGTGTCGATCGTCCGTATTGATCTCAAGAATTCCGACGCACCCTTGCTTTCGACCCAAGGAAAGCCTACTTCCCTCTAGACCCATTCATGCTCCGAGCACTTGAAGAACAAGTGTTCCGAGTCCTCCTCCATCCCGTCGCACCTGTCGCACAAAGTGTCATCCAGCCCTAATAATCTCCCCCTCCTTGCTTTATCACATAAGCGTCCCCTTCTCATGCACCAAAGGAATATTTTGACCCTACATGGTATCTTCAATGCCTAAATGAATTTCATGTCCTGGCTTAGTTTCATATCATGTTCCGCTACCCTTCTTATCAGTTCCTTGTAGGCTTTCTTCAAAGAGAATCTTGAGTTCACCCAATAAAAGCGATCGATGTCCAGCGAGAAGTCCCCTGAAGTAGGGAGATCGGCCTACAGCCTGAGATAGTCTCCCATGTGTTAATGAGGTAGGTCTGACAGAAACTGCGGTGACCACATTCCAACATCGACCATCTGCGACAGTGTCCCCTCCTTCGATGCAGCCAAACGAAATAGGCGCGTTAGAGAGAGCGATAGGACTAAAATCCTTCACCCTCACCGGAGTATCTCTCTTTGGTAGTAGGAACAACAATGCCCTGTTGATCTTCTCCTTTCCTGAATTCATTCAGCACTTCCAAAATCTCCTCCTGATAGAAAAACATCAGGAAACCGTCCAAGCCAAGGGTACCATCCGCATTCAAATCCCAAACCGCTCTCCTCGTCTCCTCCACTGAAAAAGGTACCAGAAAACCCTCCACCTGTGCAGCCAACAAGGTTTCCGCTCCTCTCCCCAGCCAACCCCAACCATCCCTTCTTTCTCTCCGCATCGCCAGTATGAAGTGCTCATGTAATGCACTCAGAGTTGCCACCTCACCTGACACATGAATCCTGCCAACCTCTATCTCGTGAATGTAGTTCCTTCTCCGCCGACCCGAGCCCATGAAATGGAAATATCTCGTCTTGGCGTCCCCTTCTTTACGCCACTTTTGTTTGGATCTTTGCCTCCACTCTACCTCTTCTTTTCTGTCCTCCAGCAGTAACTCTTCCAGCAGACCCTACCTCTCCGTAAACTCCGCGTGATCTAGCCCTTTGTCATCATCGAATCCATCCAGCCTGGTAACCTCGACCTGAACCTCCACCCCCCTAGCCCTCCGCCTTGCCTTCATCTCCCTCCCAAAAATCGTAAGGAATGCCTTCAAGGACAGGACCTTTGTCGCCAATCTCGAGACCCCCAAACCCTCCAGCATGTAGCCTCTCCACTCCGCCTCCACAGCCTCTCTGAAGCCCTCTTCTAATAGCCAGATTTGCTTAAAACAGAAGAAAATTCGGCACCTCCCCTCCTCACCAGACGACCACGAAATCGGCGTGTGGTCCGAATGCGACCTTGGAAGCGCTCACGCCCTAGAAATGGGAAACATCTCCGCTCCTTCCGGTGAAAGAAGGAATCTGTTTAGTCTGGACCGCGATCTCACGTTGCGTCATGTGTATGCGCAACCAGTAGCATCGATAATTGACAGGCCCAGGCTGTGTATTACCCTCCGAAACTCCTCTAAACCAAGGACCCCTCCACCACTTCCTCGCGGTCGATCAGCAGGAAGCAACGTAACGTTGAGGTCCCCCCCAATGATCCACATCCCCGCCGTGTTCACATAGCCCATCTGTTCAAGCTCAGCTGCCATAGTGCCCTTTTTACTTCCAGTCGGACCATAGACATTCGTAACGAGTAAGTTGAGACCATTCGTTCGTCGACTCAATAAAATTGAAAGGCAAAATGGCGACTTTGACTCTTCCAAAAGATCGAAAACATCCTTATTCCATCCAGACATCAGCCCACCAGAAGCCCCATGTGCCTCCAGCTCTGCAATTGCAAAATGACCGCCTCCTCTGGCACCCTTCTTGCATCTACCACGTCACGACAAAGTTTTGTCTCTTGAAGGAGGAAAACATCTGACCTTGCCTCCGCGATAAATTTTCTGACTCCCAACCGCTTTTCGGCCCGGCCTGATCCCCTGACGTTCCAAGAAAGGATCTTCAATGACATAGAACAAGTGTCAACTTCTTAGGTTGTATCAGGCCCAGGCGTTCGGCTGTCGCCCTATCCAAGACACGAAAGAGATTCGGGAAGACCTGCAAATCGGTTGACGACCCCTGTATGTCCTCTCGTTCCGCCGACGTGGGCATTGCCACACTCCACTGTTTCCTCACCCCCTTGCGGTTAGCCTTCCTCGCATAACACGTCCCAAACCTGCATACACTTTCCTCCAACTCCGGGAGCTGCATCCCCCTACCTTGCACATCTTCTTCTTGGTAAAGCCTCCTCTCCGAACTCCACCTGAGGCTCGTCCACTTCGGAGGGCTCCTGGCCAATTACCGAGAGCTCTACCTCCCCCTCCTGCTCCCATCCCCTCCCCCCAACACCTTCAGGTCCCTCAAGAACGTCAGGCCCCTTTGTCGACCCGCCCTCAGGAGCCTCACCAGTCCGCCTTTCAGTTTAGATTTCCGAAACGAATCCTTGTAGCTGTGTTGAGGGCTCTTGGTTGCGGTTCGACAGAGCCCTCTGATACTAATGGTACGGATCCCGCTCCCAGATCTTCAAATTGCTCTTCATATCGGGTCGGCCCATCGGGTTAGGAGTCCGAGCCAGAAGAGGATCCACATAACCGTGTGTGCCCTAAGGAATCGAAAAAAGCATCGCCTTCCATGCCACATCAACTGCCGACGAGTCCGCTCTTGCGGTTATCAGAAGAAAGGATGGAATGTGAACAGCCCCTGAAAATAGTTCATCAATGCGTCAATCCCCATAAAGGCCCGAAAACGGATTCCTCACAGGAGTCGAGGAATCATCCCCGAAGAATGCGTTGTTCCACCTTCCGAGCTCCATCGTGGCTTACACTGAGGACCGCAAGCCGCACCCACCGCTGCCTCCTTAGAAGTCGCCCGCTTCGGCTTCGCTTCCTGTTGGTGTTCCCTTTCCCGACGTCGGGTGACCTGCTCCACCAAGGCGACCTCAATATAGATCACCCTTCCTGCAAGCGGAGCCTCTTCCAGCCTAGGCCCTCCGTGGTGAAGTTCCTCACCTTGAAGATAGGATTTGTCGGCTCCCTCGGGTGACACCCCGAAATTTCGACTTCGACCACCTCTACTATGCTTCCCAACAACTTGTGAATGCTTGACAAACCTCGCGCAACGAACGAGACCCCTTTCACGATAAAATGGTCCAACGATTTCGGCTGCATCAGCCCATCAGAAACCCCCGTCCTGCGCTATCGCAGTTGCAACCATACCTCCTTCGTCCACCGCAACAACTCCTTTGCCTCCACCTCTTCGAGCCCCCTAGCCAAAACCCGCCCAGAGGACATCATCAAGATATCCCCTCCGAAATGCGCCGTCGGTACCAGCTCCACATCAGATGAACCCCGACACAGTGCTTCTGTACATCCCCCTTCTCCCACCAACACGCCCACTCCCCCCACACAACCGTCGTTAGAATTCCTCCGCAACTGGGGGCATGAACCACTCCTGTGAGAGAAACGGCGACATCGGAATTAGTGAATATTTTCGGAGCACTACCGAGCCCAGTGGGCCATGGAACCACATCGATAGCATCCCCTTCCGAACGGAATGGAGAAACATTGTTGATTTTTCTCTCGCGCTTCTTCACCACGGTACCGAGCGCCCCTTCTGCAAACCTCAACCCAACCCCCCTTACACACACACACACCGAGGCACCGAGTGCCCCTTTCTGCGGACCTCCACCCATGCCCCCTTACACGGACCTTTGAGAAACATAATGCAGTAGCTAATCATTGAAGGCTTTGTCTCACAGTTTCATTCAACTTAGGGAGTAGGGTTCTACATAAAAATCCAAGAGTTCCTATTCTGTTTTGATTATTGTTTGATTTGCTTCTGCATTATGTTTTTCCGCTCTAACCATTTTGGGATGATTAAAGTAAGGCACTAAATAAATTAAAGCTTACATTTTTCCTATGCCTACCATCTTCCAGGGATCGAAACCATCTATGTATAATTTAGCAAAACATCGCTTATAAAAAGAACTAACATTAGAACCATTTCTCAAAAAATAGCTTAGAAAAAATAATTTTAAAGATAACACCATTATGGAGATGATTAAGATACTCAATAAAATGTACAAACCATAGATGATCAAGAAAAGTGACTTAACCTACAAGCAACTATTATACTAGAAGTTTAGCACTTGCAAAGAAAAACAGGAAATAAGAATATTTGATGTACCTGTGGTTGCACTCTTTTGGGCATATCGTCGTCGTCGTCATCCCTGCTCATCAGCATACTTTGAATGACGGAACTACTGGTGTTCTTCGCCAGCTTCTCTGAGGAAGCCAGACCTCTACCCCTTCCTCGTGGAGCAGTTCTTTTCCGACCTCTTGTCGATTGCTTTCCTTCAGGTTCCTTGAGACAAAAATAAAGTTCATTGTGTCTCAAACAAGCTGAAAAAGAAAAGGTCTACCCTAGAAATTCAAAATCGGACTTGTGTGATATAAATACTACATACAGAAGTGTCAACGGCTTCATCTAATTCATATTTATCAGACTCCTCACTTGAAAGGGACTCCACTTCATTATCATTTGCAACTTGACTAGCCAATGATGATCTGAAAACACAAGCACGGCCTTAGAATAGATTATATAATGATCTGTTTGACTTACTGCCATCACCAAGGAGAGGAGTGCAAACAAAAATGGATACATTGTACATAAGGTGGATGCTTCTGGTAAAAAGAAACACACAAAAACAAGGATATGGTGAATTTCATGTCACAGATCATGTGTATAATAACAGAATCTTCATTTTCTAAAAATGGAAAAACAACGGAAGACTTAGTTTTCTATAAAACCTCTGAGAATGTCGAACTCCCATAGCTAAATCAAGGGTAGTCTGCTTTAAGCGACTGGAGCCTCTTCCCCTGCCTCTCTTAGAAGCTCTACCTTTAGAAGGTTCACAATCCGATTGCCTAGAGGTCTCAGGTGCTGCTCTCTTCCTTCCTCGGCTTGTAGACTTTGAAGTAGAGAGAATCTGCCTGGTATCTTCTTCTTCATCAAAGTCATTAGAATGGTCATGGCCGGTCAGGCTCTTACCTTTATTCTGGAATTAAATTACGAGCAGGTTAAGATGCACTTATTCACAATCCAAATATTCAAGAGATTCACGTTAGAGGGAAGAGACAATGACTACGGAATTTCAGAATAAAAGTCCAATAAACCTGTACACTCTCGGAGTTAAACACACTCTGCAAAGTTTCCTTCGAGTACGACCTATTGTCTTTTGAGCGTTCCTGAACCAAAACAACTTTCATGTTAAAAATAGTCGAATGCTTATGGAAAGCAGATAAATATATTACATAAGCACCATACCTGCATGCATTGCTCCACCTTCAGAATCAAATCATCTTCTCTGATTTTAAAACCATCAGCTTCCTTATTCAGCTTATTCTGTAGTTGTAAGAAGTGAGACAGTAACTAAATTTACAACAAGGAGTTGGGATTTTAGATGTAAAGATATTGAGCATCGTTCATAAAAAAGCACAGGTGCTTACTCGAGTTTCATCAAGATTGTACTGCAAGCATGAGTAGAATGCTAACTTATCATCCTTATTAACAAAGTCATGTAGCGCAATTGTCAGATCATTCACAGGAAGTATCTCAGTTTTCTGCAAATTAGGCAAATACAGCAGTCATCACTTGCCCAAATACTTTTAGCACAGGATCAACACTCCAAAAAAATTAAAATAAAGCAAGTCTTTTAAAACCATGATCATCATGCCTTCAAACCATATTTGAACCTTCATCTCGTAAAACGGAAGACACACTTGGGCCATAATTGTAAATCTTCACGCTAGAGAACATTGTAACGGAAAACCTGCCTTAACTATATAATACAACATGTTTGACCATTTGTATCATATGAACATCATACCGGGCAGAGAACATCTTCAGGGAAAAGTCCAGAGCTTTTCCCCGCCGTAATTATATAGCTACAACATGTTTGACAATTTGCATCTTATAAACATAGCCAAAGAAAATGGTCACAGACACCAGCACCACCCAAAAAACCACTGAAACACACATGGCAAACAAGTGTATAATTTTTAGGAAAAAATAAAAAGCATATAACGGACCAGCTGACAGCTCTGAAATGGTCAAAGATGATCTCAATAGAAACACATGAATGATATTTTGTAGATATAAGATCTCCTACAAGGATGGATCCGGGAACATTTTAATTATTACAAAAGAGGCACATAGTGAAGTCAGCCATACCAAATTGCTCTCGGAAAGCAATGCCTCTATGTTCTGTTGATTCAATTCCTCAGGTCGAAGGCGCTCTGCTTCGACATTCTCTGTGGCATTGCAGCAAATCAAATCACATATTTACAATTCAGTGGTGATGAACCATGAGTCATGCTCTATATAAAAAAATGTACATGACCTTATTTCTACCAAACATGTTCAATGGGATAATGTAAAAAATGGGATGAGATCAAAAGGAAACTACTCATATACGACATCACTTCTAAGAATCGAAACATGAGGATGGTCTGCTTGGAGGCAATAAATCCATGCAAGCCAACACAGTGTGGAAAATTAGCTTGAAAATTTCAGTAAGTTCTAGATTTGCAGGAGTGACCCTCCTTTAGGACGGTCGCCCCTATTAGTGAAGCCTGAACCCACCCATTTAGGAGGAACACTTATTTTCCACACCTTCACGTGAGGTGGATTCTACCAATGAACTCCACAAACTAAAATGATTTGAATACTTTCCAGCAAGACCCACACAAATTGTCATTAATGAAGAGTCATAGTACCAACATGAGGGTAATGAAAAAAATATGGATTAGCATCTTATATAGACTAAAGTAAATATATATATATAGATTAGATTAATGTTAGCACCTTATATAAACTGACATAAAAACGCATGGATAAGATTAATGTTACTTGTAATGTTGCTTTCCAATCTACACAAAGAAGAGAGGGAGATTTGAGACAAAGAAACTAAATGATCTCATTTATGTGTTTCAATTCCAACTCCAAGGAACATCGACTTGAGCAATTAAGAGACCCTCTTTCAAGATAGTCCAAAACTTAAGCAAATAAACTGGTGATGTCAATGTACAATCTCAAGATGAGGAGGTTTTCCAGGTTCAAGATGAGGAGGTATCTCAACACTCCCCTCAAGCTGGAGCACATATATCTATCATGCTCATCTTGGAACAACAACAGTGAAAAGGACCCCTTGCAAGTGCTTTGGTAAACATATCTGTAATACGATCGACTGAAGCAATATGAGAAGTGGAGATAAGTCCCTTCTGAATCAAATCATGGTTGTAATGACAGTCAACTTCAATGTGCTTTGTTCTTTCATGGAAGGCTGCAGGGTTCAGAAATTCGGCCTAGGCGGCCGCATATGTAGAGGTGGACCATATAGCGCGTCGCATATGCTATGTGCACTTGTTATGCATTAATATCGCATACTCGGCCCGGTTAATCCGCATATGCGGCCGCATATGTGATATAAATTGCATTCGATTGACCCGATATGAACCCGATAACCCTCCTTCCCTATTCGATATTTTGGCATCCGATTCCTCAAAGAAACCCTCGCCAACCTCGAAGACATCCCTAAACCCTCCGCCTCCGTCTCTGGCCTGCTGCATCCCTCCGCCTCCGGTGTTCTCCAACCGCAGTAGCTTCTCCTCCGCCTCCGCTTTCACCTCCGGTGTTCTCCAACAACAGCAGGTTCGTCTCCGGTGTTCTCCACCAACAGCCGCTCCTCCGCCTCCGATTTTCTTCGTCTACTGGTCCTCCGCCTCCTGCGTGCTCCTCCACCTCTAGCCTTGGGTGTGCACATCCACTAATCAACAGGTATTTCTTCAAAGAAATCCCATCTTTTATTAAAAAGTGCTTGGCCTTCATACTAGGGTTTCAATCGAGTGTACATTCACAGAAATCCCATCTTTCTCTTATGGTTTATGAGTGATTGAGGCAACTGTAGTCTGTTCATTGAGAATATACAATGAAGGTTAGAAGTTAGAACTTCAAGTTATGGAAATGCTTTCTCTTATTATATGTTTTCCTTTTGTTATTATGGAAATGCTTTCTCTTATGGTTTATTATTATGCACCATTTTTACTAATTGCTATTGATCTCTCTCTCTCTCTCTATATATATATATATATTTCTTTTTGTAAAAAAATTATTTCAATTGTAAAGTTTAATTCAAGCATTTATTTCCTAGAGTTGGTCATAAATTGTCTTTATGAAATTGAAGCTCAAATCCAAAGGGGTGCTATTAGGAAGGGTGTATAGGCAGCAACATCCGATCATACCCAAGATGCATGAATATTAAGGGCTAGTTTTCATTAATTTACATATTTTATTGTCAGTACTCTTGTTATAATAGTTTGATAATGCTTTAATTCTTTGACAAAGCTTTTATTATAGTTTTTTAGGTTACTGACTACAATATATTTCACGAATAATGAGTCTCTTTTATTTGTAGGTTTTTAATATTTTTTCATGTATTTAGGTTACCATGGATTCAGAACCAACACATGTTGAGGAACATGTGCTTTTTACTCCATCTGGGTCTACCGATCCGGGATGGAAATATGCTTATCTCATGGAGAAGACCGATCCGAATTCTGTAACATGTCGCTTGTGTGGCAAGGTCTTGAAAGGAGGAATTAATCAAATGAAACAAGACTTGGACACATCAAAGGGAATTGCAAATCATGTCCAAAGGCTAAGGATGAAGTGAAGAAGGAGATACGGGATTACGTTGAGGGAATCGTGAAGAAGAAAAACGAGAAAGCTGTCAGTTTGAAAGAAATGAGAGAGGAGGTGGCAATTAGAGCTACAGGCTCTTCCTCAACACCTTGTGACGGAACATGTCTTGGAAGAAGACCACGATCATCTGATGATGATATTGCGTCATTTGGCACAATGCGCCAAACTATTATAAAGGAAACACTAGCAATGGAAGAACGAGCACGTGTCAACAAATATGTAGCCAAATTCTTCTATGACTGTGATATTCCTTTCAATGTGGCGACAAAGAGCTCCTGCATATACATGTGTGAAGCAATTGGCCAATACAGAAGTGGGTACAAGTCTCCATCTTATTATGAAATTGCAGAGCCTTTGTTAAAAGATGAAGTGGAAGAAACAAAGGAGTTTTTGAAAAGTCACAAGGATGCATGGAAAAAAAGTGGATGTTCCATCATGACAGATGCATGGACCGTCATGAGGGGAAGAAGCATAATGAATTTGTGCGTTAACTGTAGCTTGGGCACATGTTTTCTAAAGTTCGTGGACGCATCAGCTGATGCACATACCGCTGAATATATATCTGCTTTGGTGGAGGATTGCATCAAGGAAGTTGGAGTAGATAATGTCTTGCAAGTCGTGACTGATAATTCATCTGCTAACATGGCAGCTGGGAGACTCCCCAAGACCAAATATCCAAACATATTTTGGTCATCTTGCGTTGTTCACTGCATAGATCTCATACTTGAAGAATTTGGCAAAGAGCCGAAGGTTAAAAATTGCATAGCAAAGGCCAGAACACTCATTATTTTCATCTACAGCCATGCAAAGACGCTCAGCTTGATGTGGCATTTTACTCAAAAGGGAGAGATAGTCAGACCAGGGCAAACAAGATTTGCCACGTGTTTTCTCACGCTACAAAGTGTCTTGAAAAGAAAGAAAAGCTGAGATTGATGTTTTCTTCTGATGAATGGAGACAATGCAAGTGGTCCAAGACAAGGAAAGGTGAAATGGTTGGATCAAATATTCTTAGTACATCTTTTTGGAGCCAAGTTTCCTTGACCTTGAAGGTCTTTTCCCCACTCGTTCGTCTCTTGAAGAGACCCATTTATTTCCAAAGATAAGACACATGTAGGCGAGTGGATCGGACTAGAGGAAGGTGAAAAAGAGTTGTTCCAAGGCTCAGGACTAACTTGGAGCTTGGTGGTCGAGGCAAGTGGAGCAGATGAATTGCTGGAGTATAGGAGAAGCCAAAGGAATGTGGGTGTCTTACCAAGTGTGGAAGAAGAAGAATTTATCATGGATTCTAACAGTGACTGTGTGTCTACCACACAAAAGACCAGGGCTCAAATCGCACTCTTGTTGTGGTTGCGTTAGGTAGTCGACGGCCAGCGTAAAAAATAGTCGAATCTTACAACATGGATTTGAGCAAGAATCCATGTAGCCGACCCTACTTATAGTGGGAGAAGGCTTAGTACATTTTATATTCTAACAGTGACAGTGATGAAGAAGAAGAAGTTCCTCCTGTTATTTTTGACGACTTGGAATAGGAGTTTAGTTATTTGTGTGTGAACATTTGTCTGAGCCGACATCTTTACATATTTTGTATGAATATTATCATCTTCGCTTTTAAATGGATGACTTTGGAAATGCTTTGGTTGAAATTACATTGTACAAAAAAGTCTTCACTTCATATTTTTTCCATGTTATAAGTTTTTGAAACATAAATATCTAATGGTTGAATTCATTATTATATTTTAAACTATTTTTATATTAAAATAATAGAAATCGCATAATCCGCATATACTTCCGTATATACTTTCGCCTGCCCGCTTACTCGCTTCATACCGCCTGACCGAACGAATACCGCATACCGACTTTCTTAACCTTGGAAGGCTGGACAAAGAGACCTTTACCCTTCTTTTCCAAAAAAATTCCCCAACAACTCTTGTCGGGGCTGTTGTCTAATGGCCAAAAAGCCACTGCATGTTGGAACTTGGAAGAAATCCAATTAAGGTACATTCTAAAGTCACCTATTGCTGCCATACATTAGATGTATTCCCATACTCTTCTTCTCCTTTCAAATTTAATCGGAAACTGATGATTTCATCAGAGGTCTATCTACATATTGAAATATATCAAATTTTGATCAGGTGACTAGAATATTATATATTTAAACTTCTGATTTCTATTTAGATATTGAAATATATCAAATTTTGATCAGGTGACTGGAATATTGTGTAATTTAAACTTTTGATTTCTGTCTAAATATTGAAATATATCCAATTTTGATCAGGTGACTGGAATATTATATAACTTAAACCTCTGATTTCTGTCCAGATATTGAAATATATCGAATTCTGATCAGATGACTGGAATATTATATAATTTAAACTTCTGATTTCTGTCAAGATTTTGAAATCTATCAAATTTTGATCAGATGACTTATTATAAAATTATTTCTCCTTAGATTTTGAAATCTATCAAATTTTTATCAGGTGACTTATTATAAAATTTAAACTTCCGATTTCTGCTTAGATTTTGAAATCTAACAAATTTTGATTAGGTACATTGATTAGTACATGTTAGGTCATTTTACAAGATTATTTAATCCTACGTACTTGAATTAAAATGGGCATTTTCTGAAGTTCTTCAGGATTTTATCATCTACTCCCCAACCACGAGTATGAGAATGCCTGTTCTGTAGAGAATGGACCCAAAGATGTAGTTCCAAACCAAAAAAATAATTATTTAATATCAAAGTCCTGTGCTGTTCTTGAACTAAGACTGGTGATGTTCACTTATAAAAATATATTTATTTCACAGAAGTAAATTTCTGTGTTGTCCTTAAAGTTATTCTAAGTTTAAGATTTTGTTATACATATGTATGCATGTATACATATACATATATATAAGCATATGAAGCAGACTCTAGGTTCAAACTATTAAATAGACACAGTTGGTGTACTCGGAACATGATTAATATGCAAATTAGACCAGTTTAAGATCACCTATTTAACTACTATGTACATGATTAAAAGATTCGAAAGGAATTGATATACAAACGACAGAATATTAATACTCTTATAAAGTTCACAAATGATCTCGTAAGATCATTAGGAATAAAAATCATCAATCAATTGATCCTTGAGTATAAGATACTATTTATACATATCACCAAAGATAGGTATTGACAGAATAGCGAGTAAGGTTAAGAAAACCATAAGCCAACCATAGATTGATAAAGCCAATTGACAGGCTTTTATGATTGATAAAGCCAACCGTAGAAGAATTTGCAAAAGGATGGAACACAAAAATAAGTAAAATTGACGATAACACAATGATATGAATAAGATCGTTGACCAAAAGACCTAGGTTTAGACAATCAACTACAGAAAAGATCGAGAAATAGTTAAGTGGTCAGGAAATAAAGATGCTCGTGAATTAGTAATCAAGTGAAATTGTTGGGAATCCATGATCAAGTGAAAATATTGAGGATCAATAATAATTGAAAAATACTGTGCCGATCATGGTGATCCTTACACCTAACCGTGCGAAGGCGCGGTGATCTTCAACTGGGCGGAGGAAAGGAAGCCCAGTTAGGCAGCAGCCGCCAAGTGTGTGGGTCTAGAATCCCAATCCTTTTCACGATTTTTACAAGAGCTCGAAGCGTTTTACGCCTCATTGGGATCTCGATTTTTGACCGGCTCAGTTGACCCTCTGTTTTAGGATACACATGCGGGGGATCCTCGGTTTTAGTTTCTTGTATGAGCTCGTTAGCCCGTACTAGTTGATGAATCTGCGATTTATCACTCTAAAAGTTGAAAATAGAGCTTTGTTCCCGAGTAATTAGAGGAATATTTCTACTTATATTGCATAATTAGCATTCATGCATGCATTGATAACATCTGTATTTTAGCATTCATTTTTGCATAAAATAAGAAGCCAAAATTCACTTGTAAATATTCACATGTATGTTAGCTAAAATACCCTATTTGTATATATTTTATACTAACTCCAAATCTAATAAAACCAACTCTATTGTGTATATATTACTAATACTAATTAAAGAAAAATATCGAAAAAATATATTAACTTGTAAAATACTAATTAAACCAGCCCTCGTATCGTTCTTGGTGACAGCACGGACGAGACGATCTGAGCGACGACGAGCTTGGCCATCTTCGGCCTTGGTGAGATCCAAGGAGCCTCACAACTCCTTGTTGCAGCTTCCAAATCGGCTGCCCAAGCTTCGGAGACCGTCATCTCCTCGAGGCCACAACCGGAAGCCGCATTCCGTGGCTCCATTTTCGGCGAACCACAGGTAAGTATCCTTTATCTTCATCTTTGTCAATTTTTTATCTAACATTTTGTTTATCTTGTTTCATCCACAAATCATCACACAAAAACTACAACCCCATCATCATATTCCACCGCAATATCACAATCATTATCATCATCACATAGAAATTACACCACCACCATCAACATCATTCCCACCATTTTCATTTCCACATTTATTTTCTTCTTCACAACAGCAAGTAAAAAAAATTACAAAGAAAAAAAACACAAAAAATAATAAGCTGCAGGTTCGCCGTCCCCTCCACCGACCACCTCCTTGAAGCCGCTCGGCCACCAGCCGGCGCCACCGTCCACCGCATCTCCGCCTTCACGGTCGAGCACGGCCCGGCGACGCCCTCCAATCCCTCCACGCGCTCCGCCGGCCCTCCTCGCGCCGCCGTCAGCTTCAACCACTCCAGCGCGTCGCACCCTCGACCCCGACCTCCGCGGACCGCCCCACCGTCCACGGCGCCGCCCCGAGCTCCAGCCGCTTGCTACCTTCTCCGCCACAGGCGGCCATCCAGGCCACGCACCCTCCTACCGTGTGCACAGCCAGCCGCCGTCCCCGCTCGGCGGCCGACCTCCAGCAACCACCCTCCCGCCGACGCCAGCAGCAGCTGGCGCTGCCCACCTCGCGCCGCCGTCAGCTTCAACCACTCCAGTGCGCCGCACCCTCGACCCCGACCTCCGCCGACCGCCCCTCCGTCCAAGGCGCCGCCCCGAGCTCCAGCCGCTTGCTGCCCTCTCCGCCACAGGCGGCCATCCAGGCCGCGCACCCTCCTGTCGTGCGCACAGCCAGCCGCCATCCCCGCTCGACGGCCGACCTCCAGCAACCACCCTCCCGCCGACGCCAGCAGCGGCTGGTGCTGCCCACCTCGCGCCGTCCAACCCGACGCAGCCATCACCGCGGCCGCGCCTCCAGCCATCTGCGCGCCAGCCCCACCGCTCGACGCCAACCACCGCCGCCTCCATCGCCTTGCGCGCGGCGCGCGCGCGCCCAGGCCGCGTGCTCCTCCCGTGCAAGCCGCGCCGCAAGTCGCCCTCGGTCGCGCGCCCCCACGCGCCGCCTCGTCCCGCTCGACGCCAACCACCACCGCACGTCGCCCCGTGCGTCACCAACCGCGCGAGGCTGCCGCCCTCGCCTTGGCCCGCCCACGTCCCTGCGTATGCCCTAGAAGAGGTCCATTTTCTTTATTTTTATTTCTGTGAAATTTGCAAGTTTATCCCTTGAAGTTTCTATTATCACAAAAGGGTCCCTGTGCTTAGTTTCAGTTCAATAGTTTCATTTATGTATTGCATTGATAACCCTGCCTTTGAGAGCTGATTTGGACAATCATCTTGCATCATTTATTTTAATGAGAAATAGCATGTCGTAGAGAAACTAATTCTTGATCTTGTGGCTATTTATTTGTATTTTTGTGAGCAACTAATATTTTATTATAAATCAGAGATTGAAAATCAGATCTATTTTGCTCATTTATGCTCTGAAATTCGCACAGGCCTATTTATTGATCCAAAAATTGTGAAAAAATTGTAAATGATGCCTTTAAGTGTTCTTTGATTACTGTCCAAATTTCGTCCAATTCGGAGTTGTCTTGTGCGTAAAATAAATTCTTGAGTGATTTCTGTAATTGATTTTTAATTAATTCCATGAATGATATTTTTGAGAAATTTCAAAGCTCCTAAATTCCTTATTAAAATATATATCTGAGATAAATAGGTCTTTGATGATTTGATTTCGTGTATTAATTAGGAATTAAATACCCACAATCGCTCTGTTTTCAGAAAAAAATCATAAAAAAAATCAAAAAGTGTCCGAAAATTATAAACAAAAATTAATGTAGCTTCATTGCATCATATTTAACTTCCAGTAAATTTTCATAATTTTTCCATACCATTTGCACGAAAAATTGCATAAAACCCCCAAAAAAAGTTTGTATTTTTCATTTGTGCATTTTTAACCCAAAAATTACAAAAAAATCCATTTTGCATTCATCGTTGGATTAGGTTTATAGGAAAAATACAATTTAGTCAATTTGGATTAATTTCACATTAAAATTAAATTTGGCTAAGTCTATTCTTTTCTTATTAACTTAATCCAGTTCGTGTTTGGCATTCGGCATTTATATTGCATAAAAAAATTACAAAAAGAAACCCGCTTGGAAAATCGTAATCTAATACATCTAACTTGATCCCGAGTTGTTCCTTTGCCTCCTTGAGTCGACCCTGGGGCTTGCCCAGGCTAAATAAACATAAAACCGTACATTAATTTAATTCGACGATTTATCGATTTGTGCGGTTATTTTTGATCGACGCGGATCTATCCGACTGTAACGCACTAGTCTAATCTGACAACTTAAAAAGGGTAGGTCGACCGCGGTTCATCAAAATGGCGCCGTTGCCGGAGAGGCACGGCTTAGGTTAATTTGAAGTGAAATTCTGATTGTTTGATTTTCAATCCGCGGGTAGTCTGACCCCCGGTTTTTCTTGTGAATATTTCTCTGTCTTTTAAATTTTTGCATTTTTGTGTCGTTCTCTATCTGACCTCAACTTGTTTCTGTGCGAGGGACATCGGAGTCGAAGACGCTTCGAGGAACACGCATTCGAATTTGTTTGAGTGATTTGAGAGAGCCTGTAATCTCATTTATTTCCACATTTTTCGCATCATTTCCAGCGGTTCCCGTTCGGGTTCTCGCGTGTGTAAAAATAGTGGAATCGTGTCCCCGTCTGCTGTGTGGTTTGAATTTTAGACTAAGCTTGCACTAGCGGCTCCTCGAGCCCCTCTAGGATTTGCTTGTGCTCGTAAATCTTTAGGACCACACATCACATATAAAAGACACACTTAGACTGCAGGACTTAGCCAAATCAACTTGTTCTTCACTCGCTAATAGAACTGCCTGTCTGGGAGCGGCTTCTTCATCGTCTGCATTCATTTAGTGTAAAATTTCAATTCAGTCTTGCATCCTGCATTGTAGAGAGCTGGAGGCGCTGTAAATCTTCTTACTCAAGCATTCATCATCGTTTTTCGATTGCATCGGCTTTTTCCGATTCTCTCTCTCGGTTTTTCAACCTAGGATAAAAGAATTGGGACTGGACGGTAGATGTGATTGCTTGTGTGGATTAATATCAGTGATAACTAATCTCTAAAATCGGGACTGCTAATTGAATTGGACCAAAAAATTGACTAAAATTAACCCTTGTTTGCGGGAGAGTAACCCCGACCTTGTTTTCAGGCTGAGTGAGGGTACTTGAGTGTGTGTGAACACCTTAAGACAGAGCCCAAATCCCCGCCTTCCATATCACGGGCCAACTGATCCTAGCAAATGTCACGAGTTGGATACTTTTATCTCATTAACAAGTACCAAGTAGCCTCCGCCTGTTCGCGGGTAGATAGGGGCGAACCAGCGGTACTCTGCGACAAGGCCTAGCTTTGTCAGCCTCCGCCTGCTTGCAGGTAGATAGGGGCACGTCTTTGAGTCCCCAACTCCGGATAGGAGCGAAGAAAGGGAGGATCGGCGGTATCTTAGGCGACAGGTTAAACAAGGAAGACGCATCTGGCTCTGAGCCGACTTCCCTATAGGCCGCGTAAATCCTTGCTATCTTGCTTGAAAAATCACACTTAAAATTAACAAGATTAATTGGACTCGGTTTCGGGTCCTTCACCGTGTTGAGTGTGAATTCAGGGTTTGCTCTTGCGTTTGTCTTCGTGTCTGTCCGTGTGTGTTATCCTGCGTAATTGCGCATTTTCTACCTCGCTCTACTTACATTCACTATCTTCTCTTCAAGATGTCGGGATATTGGTCCCCATACCCTGAGACCTCTGGTCATTCCTCATCGATTATATACCGATCATCTTCACCTTCTCATTCTTCCATGTATCCTCTGCCGCCCACGGGAGACCCTTACCCGTGGTCAGCTCCACCTCAATCCGATTATGAAGTCAGAACTTCGACTGACATCTCCACTTCTTCGCATTTCTCACCTACTCCATATTCTAGCACCACGGATCCACTTCCACCTTGGGCTGACTGTCCTTACTCCCGAGAGCTTGCAGGAATCAAAGACTCGAATGAAGAGCAAGCCACTGCTGAGACAGATGATTGGCAAAATTATATGCCCCCACATACTTCACCCCAAGTAGGGACCATACCACAACTCGTATATACACATCCCAACTTGACCTTAGGGCGTAACTTGGTCGATCGAACAAGCCGAATGGAGAGGCCTGAATATAATGATTTTCCAGACTTGATTAACTTCAGTGATCAAGCTTCCATTAATCAACCATCATTCGGAGAGCCTATATATTCGCAAGATTGGACTCATGAGCTAGACATATCAGTCTCCCATTCATTGACTCCATCATATGAGGCTCCGACCAATATTTGCCATCTAGACGGTCCATACTCAAACCAACATTACATGCCAGAGTCAAGGTATGTTGAGTATGAGACCCCAATATCTCAGCAGTATCCTCCACTTGAGCAGAACTCTCCCATGATTTGTCATGAGAATTTTATGGAGGATGACATCTCTAGACTTATTAAGAAAAATGAATCATTTGGTAACGAGTTGAGAGATGTCATGGGAATATTACAATCAATTTCTGCCAGCTTGGGTATAAAAGTGAGAAAAGACATGAGTAGTTTTGAGGTTGAAAACAAAGCAAATATCAGGGAACCCACACTGTCTGTACAGCTGGAGTCCATTCTATCTCCCTCTTCTACTAACCCCTTGCCCTCCAATCCAGAGTCCGATCATTCATCCATCAAAAACACCAAAAAAATTGAAAAATCAAAAAATCACATAAGAATTGAAAATGAAAATGATTTAAAAAAATTGGATTCCACCCTAAGGGAAGCACTTGATGAGGAATTGATCTTTAAACTTCCCTTAATAAAGGCCATAGATCACTTCCCAGACCTCAAGAGATTTGTAAAGAGTAAATAGATGCCCAAGAGGTCGGGTACTAAGAGAACAAGGACTGAGAGACATATAGTGTCTATGGCCACCTCCTTGTTGATGGGGAGAAAGACCAAGAGCCGCAGAGTGAAACGGTTGCCTACGATTGAATGTGAAATTAAAGACACCATCTTCACCCATGCGAGAATCGATGATGACTCACCAATAAATATCCTCCCGACCTCTGTGTTTGACAAGCTCAAACTCAGGCCAATCAGAAAGTCGAGAGAGATCGTTCAGCTGGCTGATCGATCCATCAAACGGTCTAGAGGAAATATTTCAGTCATCGTTACTTTCCAAGGTGCTCTACTCCAGGTCGACTTCACGATCATTGACATCGAGCACCGAGGAGAGTTTACCCAGTCTCCGATTATTCTCGGGAAGCCGTTCTTAGCCTCAGCTAAGGCATTTATAGATTGCGAGACTCGGGAGATCGATTTCTCAGCATTGGGAGCACTCCGACCTCACCCATTCTTTGATACACTTTACTCTAAGGTGACCCGCATATCCGTTGACAGTCGTGACCATCGAGAGGTAGATGAGTCACACCTCTCTGTTACACCGGAGAGACCGACTGCCCGGACGATCATTGGTTCTGAGACTCCCCACACCTCCACTTCATCAACTGCTTGCACCGCCACCAGGACAGCTTCTAAGGAGGACTCACAATCAGAAGCTAACATTAAGTCGCACATGACCTTTGTTGACTGCCTTGACCATTTTGATGATCCGACACAAGAGCCCAGTAATGCCAAGCCCAACTGAGACCATTAGAACTTTCCCGAGTCGTGTGCTCACCCTTCAGGAATATTACAATCTATATGGTGACTCGTCTGATGAGGAACCCATGGTCAGCACCACACCACAACCCGGACCTTCAAAGGAAACAACCAGGACTAAATTGACCCCATATAAAAACACGGTTGCTCCCTCTTCTAGTCGGCTATCTAGTGAGAGGAAGTCGAGAATTGATTCCTCGAGATGTTCCCCCGAACCTCTCAAGGCGCGTCTCTCTCATCTCCCTCTCAATGATTCAGGTTCTAGAAAACTGACTAAGAAAGTTTCCTTCAACACACCGGAGAGGGAATTTTCTGAGGAGTCCTCATCTGGCCCGGACAAGGTAATTTATATGAGTGAGCTCAGTTCGGCTGTTCTCAAGCCTTATTTAAGCAAGCAGCCGTGTGTCGACCCTCGTTGGACGATCCCTACACCTCACTATTATTCATCTGAGGACGATTCCGACAGCGACACATATGTATATTATCCACCTCCTCGCGTCCGCAAGAAGGTTCGTCACAAACCTTCTTAATCCTTGTATATTCTCACTCTTTCTTGTATATACTTTTTCTCCCTCCCTCCCCAATGATTCGAATCACTCGCCCCGACTCATCTCATTTCATTTTAAGACTATACTTAGGATAATCAGATCCTAAGTATAGGGGGGAGAGTGACCCGCATCCATTCATTTTACATCCTACAGATCACATCGGTTCTCATACTCACTCATGTCCTATACTTAGACTGACCGGAGCCTAAGTATAGGGGGGACCGATGCCCGCCTTGTATATACTCATCCATTTCCCCTCTTCTCCTCGTTCGCCCCATTTTTGATCTTCTTCTACACTTAGGCTGCCAGAGCCTAAGTATAGGGGGGCGGAGCGACTTCTATACATTTTGTAATTTTAGCTCTCCTACGCTTAGCCCGAGCTATGTCTTTTTAGTCGCTTTTCGTGCTCTGAGGACATAGCACACGCTAAGTATAGGGGGGCGTGTATATATTACATATATACTTTACCCATAGCTCGTACTTTCGCGTATTTTCTGTATATATTATGCAATAATTACGGGGTGGGTAAAAATTGGAAAAAAAATCTGTAATATATGTATAAAAGTTGTAAAATTATGGTAAAACATACTCATGTAAAATTTGTTGTAAAATAAATACTAAACCAAAAAAATGTGTGTTGTATACTATGTATATTATGTGTAAATTAAAAACTTGTTGTAAATATTAAAATTTGTTGTATACCAAAAAAAATATATGTTGAAAATAAGGCTTCTTATTTACTCTTGCATATCATCCTTGCATTTCAAAAAAAAAGTCTTGCATTTCATTCATAGCATGTCATCTGCACCTCTCATCTGCAAATGTTGCATATGCAAGGTGAAAAGCGAGTGGGTTCTGAACCAAGTCATGAGTAGATATTGAGGATAGACTTGATTTGACCTTAATCCACCTAATTTCAGAGGAACCTTATAGGAACTGGAGTTAAGATTTCTCAGGTCAAGTGACTTAATTCTTTGAGTCCACAAGTCTATGTTCACATGTCATCTTGATTAGTCTAAGTAGAATATCTCGTGCACACGCATGATTCTTTTAGACAGTGACCTAACTTGGACAAGCACAATGCACGTAGCTCTTCATTGATGGGGTGGTGAGGAAGTAGAATCCTTTACCTTGGAGTAGCACACGGGTGGAAACATCCGTCCTCCTCTAGGGAGGGTAGTGCATCTCAACCTAGTCTGGTGGTGTTGAAGTCTAAGGACGGGACGCTGTGGGTTGCAATAATGCTTCAAAAGAGGGATAGTCTACTGGCTCAAGAGGAATAACTCCTGATGTACATGCTGCACCTTGTATATAGTTCCAAAAAAAAGAAAAAAAGAAGAAGAAAAAGAAAAATGCAAGAACTCCCAAAAAAATAGACAAGCCCAAAAAAAATTTGCATGTTGGAGTATGTATACTAGCAAGAAGTCTGCAGCTGGATGACTTGGCTCCACTGGTCAGGCATCCCGGGATAGGTTAGCTACATTGGCTACCGTCCATCCTTTGTTCTTTTCTCTACCCCCTCCTCTTGAGTTGGTCGCACTTGAACTTAGAAGGGAATACCACGCTCCTCGAGGAAAGAGTTACTAGACCGGGTTATTGAGTTACCTTGTTAGAGGAGGCTGGTTCCGAGTCATTTCTGATGTGGAGAGCTATTTATCACTTACACAGTACAAGTAAGAATCATACTCATCAGAAATTTGCGTTTGAGGATTTGTTCTGACCTGACTATTGAGACGTCTTGAATAGAAGACTTGTGGAACTTGAAGTCTGTTAGGTCTTAAGTTCAGGTCCCAATAAGGTTCCGCCACACAATTAATCTAAAGGTCGAGTCAAGCTCCATTTTCAACTTTTGTTCATGACCTTGGTATGAAACCCAATCTCATTTCACTTCTACATTTCATCTTAGTTGCTCGGAGACGAGCAAGGTTTAAGTATAGGGGGTTGATGAATCTGTGATTCATCACTCTAAAAGTTGAAAATAGAGCTTTTTTTCCCGAGTAAATAGTAGCATATTTCCCCTTATATTGCATAATTAACATTCATACATGCAAGCATAATATCTGCATTTTAGCACTCATATTTGCATTAAATAAGAAGCCAAATTCACTTGTAAATATTCACCTGTATATTAGCTAACATACCCTATTTGTATATATTTTATACTAACTCCAAATCTAATAAAATCAACTCTATTCTGTATATATTACTAACACCAATTAAAGAAAAATATCAAAAAAATACTAACTTGCAAAATTGACAAATAAAATCCCAATCCAAGTTTGAAGCTAGGAACCTTAAAATGCACATATCTCTCTCATACAGTGTCTGATTTAGGTCTACTCACTTTTAAAGTAATATACATTCAGAGACCTTCGAAACAAGACTAATTTCATTAAAATCGGAGCTCGTACGCAAAACTTGGGTTTTGGGCCCCTTTTGTACATTGTACATAATGACCGTTTTACCCCTGTATTTTATCTTTTTATTTTCTTCATTATTAAAAATCCAAAAAAATTAGATTAAGTTGTAACTAATCTTTTCATATTTTTTCTATTTTTATTTTGATATTTTTTCTCTCTTAAAAATGACAAAATAATTGCAAAAGATAAAATGCGGTATTTTATATCTATAAGGTACCACCCAAAAATACATTTTTGTACAGATGATTTCATTTGATTTTCAGCCCTTCACGAAAGTTGTAGATCTCGTTGAGACGAGCAACTTTTGTGTTGACCACTTTTTGATTTAATCTCCTTTGTTATTTCTTTTTGATTTTTTTTACATTTAATCTTTGAATTTTCTGGGAGCGACATGTGGCAGCTCCTGGAGCCACCACATGTCACCCCATTTTCTTTATTTTCGAATTTATTTTATTATTTTCGGATTTATTTTTTATTATTTTCGGATTTTATTATTTTATTATTATTATTTTAATTATTGTTATTTTTAGTAGCCTACTATATTAATTATTTATTTAATCTCCCTTTTACCACTTCTCCCCATTCTTTTCTTCCACTCCAAGCCAATAACCCCCCGCTGCCCCACTCTCTCCATCCTTCTTCAACCTCCTCCTCTTCCTCTTTATATTCCCATCTCCTCCTCCATTATTCTTCATCCGCCATTCTAGAGAAGTATAGGCCCAGCTCGCTCCTCCCCCTTGGTGACAGCTCCGGGTGTGGAGCTTGAGTCGACGACGACCTTTGCGCTTTAGGCGAGATCCAAGGGATCTTCCCTTGCCGCAGCTCCTTTTCGAGTTGCTCGAGCTCTGCATCGCCGCTGCATCGAGCGAAGACAGGAGCTCATCATCGAGCTCTTCCCAGGCACCCATTCCATCTACAGGTAACTACATCACTTTCTTCTTCCTCATTACACCCCATTCTCTCTCTCCTCGATTCATCACCTTCCTCCTACTGAATCGCAAAACCGATCACACTTCTACGATAAATCACACGTTGCGAACGCAACGGTGATTTTTATTTATTTTTTCGACGAAATTCCATCAATCGATTTGTTTGTCATTTAAATCACTTAAATAAATGCATGAAGATCAGGGGAGGTGGTGAAACTTCCCTGTTTCTTGTGATCTCTCTCTCCTTCTCTACTTCTTCCTCCTCTCACCACGCCACACTCACACACCTGCGCCACCACCGCCGTCACTGTGCTGTCGCCTCTGCCCCGACGACCCTTGGCCGTGTGTCGGCCATCCTCCTCCATTGACGCGTGCCCGTCCCCGCACCTCCAGGCCACGCGGCTGCTCCGCGTACAACACTCTTACAGCACCCGTCGTCGGGCTCCTCCAACACCGGCCGCCCCCAAGGAGCAACCTCATCAGCCACGAACAGTCATCGAGCACCAGCCACCCGCACCTCCACCATCTTGCATTCACGCCGTCTGCGCGACCCGGCTCCGCGCCTCCTTCATCGACCTCAGTCGTCAAGCGTGCAGCCGCGTCCCCGCCACCTCGCACGACACGCGGCTGTGCGCGCCTCTCAAGTCCGCCCCTGGTTGCTGGAATCGACCGCACGTCATCTCCCTCGCCAGGACCGCCGCGTGCGGCCGCCGCCACCTCCTCGCGCGTCAGCCACCGCGCCTCCTCCGCGAGCTCCTCACTGCCACGCACGCCACCGCCGGCCCAGCTCCAAGGTCCCGCTCCTCCACCTCCAAGGCCGCTGCCCCGTGCCCGTGAAGCTCCTCCACCGTGAAGCCTCTGTTTTGCATGCAAAACAGAGGAGGCAACATCGGAGAAAAAAAAAGGGGACTTTGCAAAGGGGACATTTGCACCCCTTTGCAAGTTCTTAAAAAAATTTCAAGTTTCAAGTAATTACATGTAAGTCCATGTTCTCCATTTAAGTTCATATTTCGATTTCTGTATTGCATTCATACCCTTGCATTTGCACATTTATTTTATTGTCATTTTGTCATCCATTTTTAATTCCGAAAGTTGCATTCTGTAGTATAACTCTTGTTCTGCCATCTTATCATTTATTTGTATTTTTCTGATTTGCAGATTATTTATGGAAATTAATTTGGTGGAAAATTGCAATATTTTGCCCATTTTGATTGTTTAATTTATCGCGCATTGTTTGTTTATCGAAAAATCTCCAAAAAATCGTAATTGGTAGATCTAAGTTTATGCTACAACATATCCAAAATTCACATCATTTGCACGTGTAGTTTGTCATAGAAAAATCATTTAGTGAAAACCTTAATCGATTTTTAGTTAATCAACCGTGAAGTATTTTCACGAAATTCAAGTTGATTTAGATAGCTCTTACTTAGATCTATTTGGATTAATTTTATTTCTGAGAAATATCATCGATTGTTAATTATTAAAATTGGTTTAATCATTTTCACTAAAATCTGCATTTTTTATTATTCGTGCATCAGAAAATTCTAAAAAAATTAGAGTAGCTTAATTTCATCCCATTTCATAATCTGGCCAATTTTCATAATTTTTGGAGTTAATTTGATCATATTTCTGATTTAACTTTTAAAGTGGCCGATTTTGCACGTGTCTTGCATAAAAAAATCGAAAAAGACTTAAAAAAATTCCCCTCTGAAAATCGAACCTTAGAACTTTGCTTAGAATTCCCCTAAGGAGACAGCTGCCTCCCTGAGTTCGACCTTGGACTTCACCAAGTAAAAAAAATTCCGCTTGAAATTAACTCAAATCTAATTTAAGTGGTTTTTGATTAGCCCTCTCGTATCCGACTGCAACGAACGACTTTAACTTAATTTGGACAATTAATTTGCTCGAATTAACTAAGGGTGCGAGACGGTTACAATGGTCGCACTTGAACTTAGAAGGGAATACCCCGCTCCTCGAGGAAAGAGTTGCTGGACCGGGTTATTGAGTTACCTTGTTAGAGGAGGCTGGTTCCGAGTCATTTCTGATGTGGAGAGCTATTTATCACTTACACAGTACAAGTAAGAATCACAGTCATCAGAAATTTGCATTTGAGGATTTGTTCTGACCTGACTGTTACGGCGTCTTGAATAGAAGACTTGTGGAACTTGAAGTCTGTTAGGTCTTAAGTTCAGATCCCAATAAGGTTCCGCCACACAATTAATCCAAAGGTCGAGTCAAGCTCCATTTTCAACTTTTGTTCATGACCTTGGTATGGAATCTAATCTCATTTCACTCTAGCATTTCATTTAGTTGCTCGGGGACGAGCAAGGTTTAAGTATAGGGGGTTGATGAATCTGCAATTCATCACTCCAAAAATTGGAAATAGAGCTTTGTTCCCGAGTAATTAGATGCATATTTCCCCTTATCTTGCATAATTAACATTCATGCATGCAAGCATAATATCTGCATTTTAGCATTCATATTTGCATTAAATAAGAAGCCAATTTCACTTATAAATATTCACTTGTATATTAGATAAAATACCCTATTTGTATATATTTTATACTAACTCCAAATCCAATAAAATCAACTCCATAGTGTATATATTACTAACACTAATAAAGAAAAAATATCAAAAAAATATTAACCTGTAAAATCGACCAATAAAACTCCAATCCAAGTTTGAAATCATGAACCTTAAAATGCACATATCTCTCTCATACAGTGTCCGATTGAAGTCTACTCACTTTTAAAGTAATATACATTCAAAGACTTCGAAACAAGACTAATTTCACTAAAAATCGGAGCTTGTATGCAAAACTTGAGTTTTGGGCCCCTTTTGTACATTGTACATAATGACCGTTTTACCCCTGTATTTTCTCATTTTATTTTCTTCATTATTAAAAATAAAAAAATAGATTAAGTTGTAAATATTCTTCTCATATTTTCTCTATTTTTATTTTGATTTTTCTCTTATTGAAAAAATGACAAAAAAATTGCAAAATATAAAAAGTGGTATTTTATACCTATAAGGTACCACCCAAAAATATGTTTTTGTACAGATGATCTCGTTTGATTTACGGCCCTTCACGAAAGTTGTAGATCTCGTCGAATGGCAACATTCGTGTTGACCACTTTTGAGTTAAATCCTTTTTGCTATCTCTTTTTTGATTTTTGTTTACATTTAGTTGTCAATTTCTCTCGGCGCTTCTCCGGATGAGCTGTTCTCAATCACTGCAAGCTGATTTGGGCACTCAAACTTCCGGAGAGGATTGGCATTTTTTTATGGATTTTGAGGCGGGGACGTCTTCCTACTCGCGATCGCCTTCTACCGATCTTCCCGAACATGCCCACCTTGTGTGGCTGTGCTCCTCCGCGGTTGAGTCCGTAGATCATCTTTTCCTCCATTGCGATATCGTGCGGCCACTTTGGGAGGACTCTACATGGCTGAATCGTACGTCGATGATACGTTTTGGGAGTGCCTTGCTGCTTCGGAAAATCGTTCGCGGGCGGAGAGGCTGGCAACGGTGGCGAGAATCTGGTGCATATGGCTGGCCAGGAACAAGCTCTTGTTTGCAGGACAGCGTTTTTATTTAGAAAACATTTGTATCGACGCGAACCGCCTGTGTGCGGATTGGTCAATCACGTAATCTATGTGTAACTGCGGGGCGAATGGTTTCAGGTTGTGACCATTCTGCCCCTCCTACTTCCTCCCTCCCCATCTGTAAGTACTCTACCCCTTTTCTTTCAATAAATTGGGGCGAACACCTACGGGTGTCTCCCCTTTTGGAGTGTCAAAAAAAAAAATTTCTCTCGGAGCGACGTTTAGAGCTGGGCGCGGGCGACCACGAGCTAGTCGCGCGGCTGGGAAGGGGAACGCACCGCGACGTACGAGGTGGAGGACGCGTGCGCCGCAGCGACGACGACGAGCGCACGCATGCGGCTGCGCGTGGACGCGATGCTGGCGAGGTGCGGCGACGATGGCCGCTGGAGCGAGGATCTGGCGATGCGGAGGCAGCCGCACACAAGGGCGGCGCGCGGCCTGAGGGCGGAAGGTGGCCGGAGAGCTGGGGCGGCTGAACGGGGCGCCGAGGGTGCGCGGTGGGCGCGCGGCTGGGATGGTGGAGATCGGCGCCCGCCGTTGGGCAGCCTCCTGCTGCTGGCGGAGGGCGCGCGGGCGGAGCTCGATGGGGTGGCTTCCCATCCGTGTGCGGCGGGCAGGAGGAGCACGGCCGTGGCTGGTGGCAGGATCCGCCGCTTCTTCTCGTTCCCTGTTTATTATTTTTTTGCTTTTTTTGTAATTTTTTTTATATTTTTGTAAACAGGGAATGATATGCAATAAAATGCAGGGAAGTAGTGTAGTATGATGTAGTGTAATGATGGTGTGTGATGGTTTGATTTTTTTATGATGTGAAATGATAACAATAAGAATATTAGATAAAAAAATTGACAAGGAAAAGTTGAGGGATACTTACCTGTGATTCGCCGAAAATGGAACCGCGTCGTGCGGCTTCTGTCGTGGCCTCGAGGAGATGGCGATCTCCGAAGCTCGGCAGCGGTTTTAGAGAAGCTGCTGCTACGTGGGCGGTGCTCCACGGATCTCACCTAAGCCTTGTCGTCGCTCGACCTATTGCGCCAAAGCTGTCACCAATGACACATTAAAGGGGGCTCGGGCTCTCTTTCTCTCAAGAACAGTGGATGAAGAACAATGGAGGGAGGGGATGAGATTATAAAGGAAGAGTAGAGGGAAGTTGGAGAGAATGGAGTGGTGGAGAGAGTGGAGAAAATGGAGGCTTGGAGTAGAAGGCCAAGTAAGGGAAGAGGTAAAAGGGGGTTAAAATAATTTATTTAATAATATAATATAGTAGGCTACTAAAAATGATTAAAATAATGATAATAAAATAGCAATAATAATAAATCCGAAAATAGTAAAAAATAATCCGAAAATAAAGAAAAATTGGGATGACATGTGGCGGCTCCAGGAGCTGCCACATGTCGCTCCCAGAAAATTCAAAGATTAAATGTAAAGAAAATCAAAAAGAAATAACAAAGTGATTAAATCAAAAAAGTGGTCAACACGAATGTTGCCCATCTCGACTAGATCTACAACTTTCGTGAAGGGCCGAAAATCAAACGAGATCATCTGTACAAAATGTATTTTTAGGTGGTATCTTTAGATATAAAATACCGCATTTTATCTTTTGTTATTTTTTATCATTTTTCAATAAGAGAAAAATCAAAATAAAAATAGAGAAAATATGAGGAGAATATTTACAACTTAATCTAATTTTTTTGGATTTTTAATAATGAAGAAAATAAAATGAGAAATACAGGGGTAAAACGGTCATTATGTACAATTACAAAAGGGGCCCAAAACCCAAGTTTTGCATACGAGCTCCGATTTTAATGAAATTGGTCTTGTTTCGAAGGTCTTTGAAAGTATATTACTTTAAAAGTGAGTAGACCTCAATTCGGACATTGTATGAGAGAAATATGTGCATTTTAAGGTTCAGGGTTTCAAACTTGGTTTGGGTTTTATTGGTCGATTTTACAAGTTAATATATTTTTTGATATTTTTCTTTAATTAGTATTAGTAATATATACACAATAGAGTTGGTTTTATTAGATTTGGAGTTAGTATAAAATATATACAAATAGGGTATTTTAGCTAACATACAGGTGAATATTTACAAGTGAATTTGGCTTCTTATTTTATGCAAAAATGAATGCTAAAATACAGATGTTATCAATGCATGCATGAATGCTAATTATGCAATATAAGTAGAAATATTCCTCTAATTACTCGGGAACAAAGCTCTATTTTCAACTTTTTAGAGTGATGAATCGCAGATTCATCAACCCCCTATACTTAAACCTTGCTCGTCCTCGAGCAACTAAAATGAAATGCAAGAGTGAAATGAGATTGGATAACATACCAAGGTCATGAACAAAAGTTGAAAATTGAGCTTGACTCGACCTTTGGATTAATTGTGTGGCGGAACCTTATTGGGATCTGAATTTAAGACCTAACAGACTTCAAGTTCCACAAGTCATCTATTCAAGACGTCTCAATAGTCAGGTCAGAACAAATCCTCAAACGCAAATTTCTGATGACTATGATTCTTACTTGTACTGTGTAAGTGATAAATAGCTCTCCACATCAGAAATGACTCGGAACCAGCCTCCTCTAACGAGGTAACTCAATAACCCGGTCTAGTAACTCTTTCCTCGAGGAGCGGGGTATTCCCTTCTAAGTTCAAGTGCGACCAACTCAAGAGGAGGGGGTAGAGAAAAGAATGGACGGTAGCCAGTGTAGCTAACCTATCCCGGGATGCCTGACCAGTGTAGCCAAGTCATCCAGCTGCAGACTTCTTGCTAATATACATACTCCCAACAGGCAATTTTTTTTGTGGCCTGTCTATTTTTTTTTTTTTTGGAGTTCTTGCATTTTTCTTTTTTTTCTTTTCTTTTTTCTCTTTTTTTTCTTTCTTTTTTTTGGAACTATATACAAGGTGCAGCATGTACATCAGGAGTTTTTCCTCTTGAGCCAGTAGACTATCCCTCTTTTGAAGCATTATTGCAACCCACCAGACTAGGTTGAGATGCACTACCCTCCCTAGAGGAGGACGGATGTTTCCACCCGTGTGCTACTCCAAGCTAAAGGATTCTACCTCCTCACCACCTCATCAATGAAGAGCTACGTGCATTGTGCTTTGTCCAAGTTAGGTCACTGTCTAAAAGAATCATGCGTGTGCACGAGATATTCTATTTAGACTGATCAAGATGACATGTGAACATAGACTTGTGGACCAAAGAATTAAGTCACCTGACCTGAAAATCTTAACTCCAGTTCCTATAAGGTTCCTCTGAAATTAAGTTGATTAAGGTCAAATCAAGCCCATCCTCAATATCTACTCATAACTCGATTCAGAACCCATTAGCTTTTCACCTTGCATATGCAAGATATGCAAATGAGAGGTGCAGATGACATGCTATGAATGAAATGCAAGACCTTTTTTTTTAATGCAAGGATGATATGCAAGAGTAAATAAGAAGCCTTATTTTCAACATATATATTTTTTGGTATACAACAAATTTTATTACTTACAACAAGTTTTTAATTTACACATAATATACATAGTATACAACTTTTTTTATACATCTATTTTACAACAAATTTTACAAAAGTATGTTTTACAACTTTTTGTACAAAAAAAATTTTTTTTTGGTATACCTCCTATGATACAAGTCTTTATGAGTCAGTTTATACAAGTGTAATTTTACAAAAAAATCTCAAATTTTTACCCACCCGTAATTATTGCATAATATATACAAAAATACACGAAAATACGCGAAAGTACGGAGCTATGGGTAAAGTATATATGTAATATATACACGCCCCCCTATACTTAGCGTGTGCTATGTCCTCAGAGCACGAAAAAGCGACTAAAAAGACATAGCTCGGGCTAAGCGTAGGAGAGCTAAAATTACAAAATGTATAGAAGTCGCTCCGCCCCCCTAACTTAGGCTCTGGCAGCCTAAGTGTAAAAGAAGATCAAAAATGGGGCGAACGAGGAGAAGAGGGGAAATGGATGAGTATATACAAGGCGGGCATCGGTCCCTCCTATACTTAGGCTCCGGTCAGTCTAAGTATAGGACAAGAGTGAGTATGAGAACCGATGTGATCTGTAGGATGTACAATGAATGGATGCGGGTCACTCTCCCCCTATACTTAGGATCTGATTATCCTAAGTATAGTCTTAAAATGAAATGAGATGAGTCGGGGCGAGTGATTCGAATCACTGGGAAGGGAGGGAGAAAAAGTATATACAAGAAAGAGTGAGAATATACAAGGATTAAGAAGGTTTGTGACGAACCTTCTTGCGGACGCGAGGAGGTGGATAATATACATATGTGTCGCTGTCGGAATCGTCCTCAGATGAATAATAGTGAGGTGTAGGGATCGTCCAACGAGGGTCGACACACGGCTGCTTGCTTAGATAAGGCTTGAGAACAGCCGAACTGAGCTCACTCATATAAATTACCTTGTCCGGGCCAGATGAGGACTCCTCAGAAAATTCCCTCTCCGGTGTGTTGAAGGAAACTTTCTTAGTCAGTTTTCTAGAACCTGAATCATTGAGAGGGAGATGAGAGAGACGCGCCTTGAGAGGTTTGGGGAACATCTCGAGGAATCAGTTCTCGACTTCCTTTCACTAGATAGCCGACTAGAAGAGGGAGCAACCGTGTTTTTATGTGGGTTCAATTTAGTCTTGCTTGTTTCCTTTGAAGGTCCGGGATGTGGTGTGGTGTTGACCATGGGTTCCTCATCAGACGAGTCACCATATAGATTGTAATATTCCTGAAGGGTCAGCACACGGCTCGGGAAAGTGTTAATGGTCTCAGTTGGCTTGGCATTATTGGGCTCTTGTGTCGGATCATCAAAATGGTCAAGGCAATCAACAAAGGTCATGTCCGACTTAATGGTAGCCTCTGGTCGTGAGTCCTCCTTAGAAGCTATCATGGTAGCGGTGCAAGCAGTTGATGAAGTGGAGGTGTGGGGAGTCTCAGAACCAATGGTCGTCCGGGCAGTCGGTCTCTCAGGTGTAGCAGAGAGGTGGGACTCTTGTACCTCTCAATGGTCACGACTGTCAGCGGATGTGCGGGTCACCTTAGAGTAAAGTTTATCAAAGAATGGGTGAGGTCGAAGCGCTCCCAATGCTGAGAAATCGATCTCCCGAGTCTCGCAATCTATAGATACCTTAGCTGAGGCTAAGAACGGCTTCCCGAGAATAATCGGAGACTGGGTAAAACTCTCCTCGGTGCTCGATGTCAATGATCGTGAAGTCCACTTGGAGCAGAGCACCTTGAAAAGTAATGATGACTGAAATATTTCCTCTAGACCGTTTGATGGATCGATCAGCCAGCTGAACGATCTCTCTGGACTTTCTGATTGGCTGAGTTTGAGCTTATCAAACACAGAGGTCGGGAGGATATTTATCGGTGAGTCATCATCGATTCTCGAATGGGTGAAGATGGTGTCTTTGATTTCACATTCAACCATAGGCAACCGCTTCACTCTGCGGCTCTTGGTCTTTCTCCCCATCACCAAGGAGGTGGCCATAGACACTATGTGTCTCTCAGTCCTTGTTCTCTTAGTACCCGACCTCTTGGGCATCAATTTACTCTTTACAAATCTCTTGAGGTCTGGGAAGTGATCTATGGCCTTTATTAAGGGAAGTTTAAAGATCAGTTCCTCATCGAGTGCTTCCCTTAGGATAGGATCCAATTTTTTTTAGGTCTTTTTCATTTTCAATTTTTATGTGATTTTTTGATTTTTCAATTTTTTTGGTGTTTTGGATAGATGAATGATCAGACTCAAGATTGGAAGGTAAGTGGTTAGTAGAAGAGGGAGATAGAATGGACTCCAGCTGTACAGACGGTGTGGGTTCCCTGATGTTTGCTTTGTTTTCAACCTCAAAAATACTCATGTCTTTTCTCAATTTTATACCCAGGCTGGCAGAAATTGAGTGTAATATTCCCATAAATATTCCCATGACATCTCTCAACTCGTTACCAAATGATTCATTTTTCTTAATAAGTCTAGAGATGTCATCCTCCACAAAATTCTCATGACAAATCATGGGAGAGTTCTGCTCAAGTGGAGGGTACTGCTGAGACTTTGGGTGCTCATACTCAACATACCTAGAATCTGGCATGTAATGCTGGGTCAAGTATGGACCATCTAGACGGCAAATATTGGTTGAAGCCTCATATGATGAAACGGGGACCGATAAGTCTAGCTCATGAGTCCAATCTTGTGAATGCATAGGCTCTTCAAATGAAGGCTGGTTAATGTAAGCTTGATCACTAAAGTCAATCAAGTCTGGAAAATCATGATGTTCAGGCCTCTTCATTCGGGTTGTTCGATCAACCAAGTTATGCCCTAAGGTCAAGTCGGGATGGGTATATATAGATTGCTGTATGGTCCCTACTTGAGGTGAGAATGAAGTATAAGGGGCATATAATTTTGCCAATCATCTGTCTCAGCAGTGGCTTGCTCTTCATTTGAGTCTTTGATTCCTGCAAGCTCTCAACAGTAAGGACAGTCAGCCCAAGGTGGAAGTGGATCCGGAGTGTTAGAATATGGAGTAGGTGAGAAATGCGAAGAAGTGGAGAAATCAGTCGAAGTTCTGACTTCATATTCGGGTTGAGGTGGAACCGACCACGGGTACGGGTCTCCGTGGATGGCAGAGGATACATGGAAGAAGGAGAAGGTGAAGATGAACAGTATATGGTCGAGGAGGAATGACCAGAGGTCACAGGGTATGGGGACCAATATCCCGACATCTTGAAAATGATGTAAGCAAAATGAGGTAGAAAATGCGCAATTACGCAGGATAACACACACGGACAGATACAAAGACAAACGCAAGAGCAAACCCTGAATTCACACTCAACACGGTGAAGGACTCGAAGTCGAGTCAAATTAATCTTGTTAATTTTAAGTGTGATTTTTCAAGCAAAATAGCAATGAGTTATGCGGCCTATAGAGAAGTCGGCTCAGAACCGGATGCGTCTTCTCTGTTTAACCTGTCGCCTAAGATACTGCCGGTCCTCCCTTTCTTCGCTCCTATCCGGAGTTGGGGACTCAAAGACGTGCCCCTATCTACCTGCAAGCAGGCGGAGGCTGACAAAGCTAGGCCTTGTCGCAAAGTACCGCTGGTTCGCCCCTATCTACCCGCGAACAGGCGGAGGCTACTTGGTACTGTCAATGAGTTAAAAGTATCCAACTCGTGTTATTTGCTAGGATCAGTTGGCCCGTGATATGGAAGGCGGGGATTTGGGCTCTGCCTTAAGGTGTTCATACACACTCAACTACCCTCACTCAGCCTGAAAACAAGGTCGGGGTTTACTCTCTCGCAAACAAGGGTTAATTTTAGTCAATTTTTTTGATCAAATTCAATTAGCAGTCCCGATTTTAGAGATTAGTTATTACTGATATTAATCTACACAAGCAATCACGTCTACCGTCCCGTCCAAATTCCTTTATCCTAGGTTGGAAAACCGAGAGAGAGAGAGAGAGAGAATTGGAAAAAGCCGATGCAATCGAAAAACGATGATGAATGCTTGAATAAGAAGACTTACAGTGCCTCCAGCTCTCTACAATGCAGGATGCAAGACTGAATTGAAATTTTACACTAAATGAATGCAGACGATGAAAAAGCCGCTCCTAGACAGGCAGTTCTATTAGCGAGTGAAGAACAAGTTGATTTGGCTAAGTCCTGCGGTCTAAGTGCGTCTTTTATATGTGATGTGTGGTCCTAAAGATTTACGAGCACAAGCAAATCCTAGAATGGCTCGAGGAGCCGCTAGTGCAAGCCTAGTCTAAAATTCAAACCACACAGCAGACGGGGAAACGATTTCACTATGTTTACAATCGCGAGAACCCAAACGGGAACCACTGTAAATGATGCAGACACTTTTTTTACAAAAATCTTTTTGACGTCCAACAGCCGACTTGATCCACGAATCGTCAAACTCCGATGCACTTCGAGATGCGTCGAATAACATTTTTGAGAAATTTGAAAGCTTTTGGATACCTTATTAAAATATCTATTTGAGATAAATTAATCTCTGGATAATTTGACTTCGTGGATTAATTAGGAATTAAATACCCGCAGTCGCTCTATTTTCAGTAAAATATTCATAAAAAAATCAAAAAGTGTCAAAAAATTTCAAAAATATTAGTGTAGCTTCATTTCATCATGTTTATATTTCACTTAATTTTTCATAATTTTTACATTTCATTTGCACAAAAAATTGCATAAAAACCCTAAAAAAGATTTCATTTTTCATTTGTGCATTTTAAACCTAAAAAAAATACAAAAAAATACATTTTGCATTAATCATTGGATTATATTATTAGGAAAAATATCACTTGGCTGATTTGAATTAATTTTACATTAAAAATTAAATTTGGCTAAGTTGTTGCTTTTCATGTTAACTTAATCCATCTGCATTTGTGCATCGGCATTTTTATCGCATAAAAAATACCAAAAAAAACCACTTGGAAAACCGCAATCTAATTCATCTAATCTGATTCCGAGTTGTTCCTTTGCCTCCTTGAGTCGACCCTAGGGCTTGCTCAGGCTAAATAAACATCAAACCGCATGTTATATCATTCGACGATTTAATCGAATTGTGCGGTAATTTTTGATCGAACGCGGATCTATCCGACTACAACGCACTAGTCAATCAGACAACTTAAAAGGGTAGGTCAACCGCGGTTCGTCACTAGTCCGGCCGATTATAGAGTGAATTTTTTCGAGAGTCTCTCTCACCCGTCTTAGTGGCATAGTTTTGGAGTAGACATATCCCTCTATTGGACCGCACTTCCAATTAGAGGACAAGACGGAAGAGCCTCTCAGGAGACTTCCTCACAGCTTGAGTTTTGGTACTTTCCGCCAACAGTCTTGGCAATGCTATATCTGAATCATCTATGACTACATCTGAATCATCTAGGGTTACATTGAATCAGTTACAGTTGAAAATTTGGAGTTACAAATTGAGATTGAAATGGGTTATAGTAGAATATGATTAAGAGTTGAGATCAGTTACGATGGTATTGATTAGAGTTGACTGCAATCAAACATAGCATAGAATAATCATTAACAACTAGTAATCGTCAATCTTTTGGTTACTACCATGAATATATGCTAAGTTAGTGGATGTGTCGGGAACTTAGTTAGGATGTACTATACCCCATCGCATGCCTACGGAGGCACCCCAAGCCTAAGGCACTCTTTACGCCTTAGAGTCATAGTGTGAGGTCACACATAGACCAAGACCACATACTATCCATTAAACTTGAGAATTTAGATAAAATCAAGAATCAATTTAAAACCTCATCTTCCCCATTATCAAAATCTATTTTTAAGATCTCTAAATAATAAGAGATTAATATAGATATACATGTGTGTGTGAGTCACTAACAACTATATTAGAATATTGACATATAAGGTAATAAGTAAAACTTGGAGCATTCCTATAGGGTAGCTTGAAAACATTTTTCATAACAAATAGTTGTAAAATTTTAGTGTTTATTTTGTTTCTTTTGCAATTACCTTAAATGCATGCTTGTTTTAATAAGTTTTCAGGAAGTACTAGCGCTCGCTGACATCTCTTGTTCCTTTCATGTTTTGGCAGGCAAGCAATCTGCAACTCAGTAGCTGGTTGATGATTCCTGACATTCGTTACTACATCAAACGGTACAGTTACTGTTGTTGTTGTTACAGTTGTTTTCAATTTATAGTGTAAACTGTTTTCTTTCTCTTCAATCATATTTTGGGATAAATGTTTGTATTGTCAGTCTATTTTTGTACATGTTGTGTATATATATATAAATTAATGAAACGAAAGTTTGGTAGCACATTCTATTGTTGGTTATGCGGTTGTTAATTTAAATGTGAATGTCATTTGCAGAAAGCTAAAAATTTCCCCGTGTTTTCATATAACTTGTGCGATATTTAACGAACGTAATACCGCGAATGTGGAGTAAACGGGCACCCGGATCCAAGGGCGTCACAGGGTTGTCCGCTTGCAAAACTTTTCTTTGTCATTGCAATGGATGTGCTATCCAGCATGGTCTCAACCATGGTCCGTCATGGCATTACATCTGGATGCACCAGTGGGGATATCTCCATCACTTTTTTTGTAATATGTGAACAACACCATCATGTTTATCAAATGGAGTAGACAAGAGGTGGCAAACATGTCAGTAGTTGTGGATATATTTGGGGAGCTGTCAAGTCTCAAACTTAACAAGTATAAGTCAACGGTTGTACCTTTCAATCTCCCGTTCACAGAGGAAGGAGATTGTTATTTAGAATCGGAACAGATCGTGGGAGTCTGCCTATATAGTATTTCGGGCTCCCACTTAGAATGGAGGCACTTCTTCTTGTGAAGGTCATTCTCGCTACAATCCTAGTGTTCTTTATGTCTTCCAAAATTATACCTATTGAAATTTGCAAAAGACTAAAGAGAATTATGAGATGATTTATTTTGAGGTAAATTAGGCTCAGACATGGTTCGCATGTACTTGGTTAATTAGGATATAGAAATGTTGCCATTGCAGAAGGATGGGCTTGGCATACTGAGAGAGGAAGCGATGAACAGAGCTCTGTTAAGGGAATGGGTGGATAGAATATGGGGAAACAATGAAGACATTTGTTGTAAGTTCCTTAGATGCATCTATGATGTATAGGCATGGCATGCTATCTCTCATCGTCCCTCTTTTCCTACCTTGATTTTCTGGAAGGGTATTTACTCCTTTCTACTGTAGGCAAGTGCACTTTTCAAACCTGTTTTGGGGGATGGTAACTCATTTGCCTTCTGGACGGATGATTGAACTAGTGATGGAACCCTGGCAACAAGACTCCCTCATTATTCGTAGTTGATTCTCAGAAAGCACGAGTTGGGAATTTGGATTGACAATTTGTGGTTGCCTACTTTCACCAGTGGTTTCACGGATCAATGGATTTTGGAGTTTGTCAACCTCCAAGGGGTACTTTACTCTCACTCTGTACCTGGGGTAGAGAGAGATCGTTGGACCTGTAGTGACAAAGATTTCTCTGTTAAGAAGGCTTATAGAAGAGTTGATAAGACAACGGTTAGATTGGCTAGAGACTATAGACTTATTGGACGCACGAAGTTCACAACCCGTATTAGATTATTCTTGTGGATGATGCGCAAAGGGAGAATTCTTTTGAGGGATCGTAGGTCCATATATACAGTGAGAATGATTTATGCCCTCTTTGCAAAGTTACAATAGAAACCATTGACCAACTATTTTTTGATTGTGAAAGGACAAAAGCTACATGGGGATTGGTTGGGTAGACAACAGTGCTCTTGTAATATCTTGGGACTCTATCTACCGTGCTAGATCCCGAGATGACTCGGATATGCTTTGGTTGATCGCTATCATATGGATGCTATGTCTTTCTAGGAATGGAGTTATTTTCTCGTCTGATGCCTTCTATTCATGAAAATGTAACATTCCATGCCATGAATCTCCTTGAATCCTTGGCTTTTGTGAGGTAACACTTGTATCTTTCCAATGGTTTAATACACATGGGACGGGCACCTTTGTGTGTTTCCCCCTCTTTGGTATCAAAAAAATGATTTATACCAACTAATGGAAACGAGATTTGTACAATCTTGACAATTGAATTTCCAATATAGGGGGGATGGAGCAACTCTAAATTTAGAAAATAGAGAATGCGGAAGCGAATGATAAACAGGGCATAATCTAGAATGATAAACAAGAAGGAACACAAAAGAATTTTACGTGGAACCCTACTCCTTGAGGAGCGGGATGAAACCACGAGAGAAGGCCTCAAAGGGCCAGATTTGTCTGTTGACTTTCTCAATGGACTACAGGGGTGTGGGGCTCTATATATAGTACTCATGGAGTCTCCACATCCCACAGGTGGTAGATGTGGTGCTAAACTATGGATGGGATAAATTGATCACTCCAGGATCCACTTACCCATCTCCCTCATAGATGACGCATACAATGAATACTCCAACACTCCCCCTCAAGCTGGAGCATGCAATGCTCAGCTTGGACAAACAGAAAGAAACTCAACTCACACTACAAGACACTACGGACAATATCAACTCAACGCGCACAATTGCTGTTGTCGAGCATGTTGCTTCTCATGCCAAGCAGGTGAGGAGGACGAACGAACTGGAGTGTAAGTCTGTTGAATCTCCTCGTCGGAGAGCATGTACTTTGCGCTGCGCCTGCCAGAGTCTCCATGGAGAACTCGAAAAATAGGCCACTTAAACAAGGAGTGCCTCGAACTTAGACTCTGACCAATCTGAATGTCGAGTCTGACAAAATCTCTGTAGAGTCTGGAAATCGGCTGGTCTGGAGGATATCTGAATATGACCCTTGAATCTGGAACAAGACATGTGACTCTACATCATACTCCCCCTTTCTCCTATACTGGTCGGAATGAAGACATCGACCAAGTTGGGAGAAGACAAGATAGAATGAGGAGAAGACATGAACTTGCGGTTGCGGCTTTTTGTCAATTTTTTTAAATAGCCGCCATTTTTTAACATAAGTTGTTCATTTTTTATAAAATCTTTTACGTACGGTTTTTTAGGGCACGCGCCTTTTTCATATTTTGAAAATTGTGCACGGCTCTCTCTCTCTCTTTTAAAAAAACAAAACCTTGGCCCATTTGGGCCTTCAAAAGTAACCTCATTTTTTAACGCCTCCTCCTAATTTATTTAGGGTTCCCGGCATTTCGGAAGAGCTCTTCCATTTATGACCGCAACGGTCGAACTCTCGAGCATAAAGCAAAGGTAGAGGAAAAGAAGTGAGTGATAAGCTCTACCAGAAACGAAGCAAAGAGGGGAGAAAAAGTAGGAAGAGGTCGTCAGTCTCGAAGTCCTTCAAAGTTCCCGAGTCTTCAATCAACTTCATCCCATGCTATCTAGTTGGTCAGGGCACTACTACAACGGAACCCTTCTTTCAACGCAAGTCGTCCCCGATGGGGAGCATGAATCGTCGCCGCCGCCAATGGGGAGCGTGGAGCGTCGTCGCCTAGCGCAAAACGGGAGCAGAGGCATGTGGGAGCGGGAGCGCACGATGCTTGGGCCTGCCCAAAGCAGAAGATCCGGCAAGGAGGGGATGCGTGGGCGTGAAAGGGAGGCCACACGAGAGTCGTTGATAGGGTTTTCTTCGCCAAGAGTTCCTGGTGGACAGCCCATGCGGTGGGCTGTCGTTGTGGGAGCCTGGGACATGGAGGTCACGTGAAGGAGCATGGAGGGGTTTTCATCGCCCAAGGAGATGGAGAATCAGCAGGAGGAGCCACAGCACGATGGCAGCATAGGGGCTCTAGGGAGGAGAAGGCACCGCTAGTGGGGTTGCCTCGCATTGCCGGCGCGAGGACTCTAGGGTATCGCCTGCACGAGGAGAAGGGCTCGCGCGCCTGGGAGCGAGAGCACGACCTGTGCAGGGAGGGAGGTCCGCCTGGAGGTCTGGAAGGAGATTCGCGATGCGATGTGCGTCGCCTAGTGCGCCGCCTAGGTTCTTCGACAGGTAGGTGCGACCTCTGGTTCCTAGTTGAGAACCAACTTCGGCACCAGCGTGAGAAGCCGCGAGACGTGAAGATCTTAAACAACCTGGGTTGATCGCATGCTGGATCTGGAGCGAACACACGCTGCCAGGTGGTTGAATATGGCCTAATCCGAAGCATGAAGGATTAGGATTTCAATGAGAAATTCTCAACCATCCGAACACGATCTTCGAACATAAATTCTCAAGAACAATGAATCTTACAATCGAATCTTTAAAATATAGATATAAACTTCCTAGAGAATCGAAACCCGCTTTGATACCATGTTAGAAAATAGAGAATATAGAAGCGAATGATAAATAGAGCATAATCTAGAATGATAAACAAGAAGGAACACAAAAGAATTTTACGTGGAACCCTACTCCCTAAGGAGCGGGATGAAACCACGGGAGAAGGCCTCAAAGGGCAAGGATTGTCTATTGACTTTCTCAATGGACTACAGGGATGTGGGGCTCTATATATAGAACCAACGGAGTCTCCACATCCCACAGGTGGTAGATGTGATACTAAACTCTGGATGGGGTAAATGGATCTCTCCAGGATCCATTTACCCATCTCCCTCATAGATGACGCATACAACGAATACTCCAACACTATCAATATATTTTGAATGGAAAAACACAATCGCCCATTTCTATCGAAGGGTCCAAAAAGAAATAATAAACCAAAATCAAATCTTAACCAAACCTAATTGATCGACTATTAGTATATTCCTAATAAAAAACACACACGGCGCGGAAGTTTTGTCCAGTGCCATTAGGGCGGTATGTCTTATACTCCAAAAATGATGTATATGGGAGCCAAGTGAAAAGATTAACTTTGGTGCTAAAGCTCTATCAGAGATGTCATGAAGTTGCATCACATTAAAGTCGAAGAGAAGATGCGATGCATGCAATGCTTGAGAGGTTCAGACAGAGGTTCATGGATCACTTAGAGATTAAAATCGAGGAAATTGGTGTTGTAGGTAACCTCATATGCATATTAAGACTTTTGCATAGAGTAATATATACATCCTGATCAATATGGGAATAGCTTATTGGAATTCTTCCATTTTAAACATTTCTTTAATAAAAATCAACATGGGGAGCATACCTGTAAACTATGTGTTAACGCATATAGTTGTTTCTGTATCTTTCTGTTATTTTTATTTCCAGTTATATGCTTTGTGTAATTTACCCATAGGCTACTCTCCTATATAAGAGAGCCTAGGGCATATGGAATAAACAACTTGCTCATTTTTCCCAACATGGTATCAGAGCGACGGTCCTAGATCGGAGTTCTCGAAACCCTAACCCTACCCTACCCCACCCGTCGGCCTCTTCTTCTTTCTCTCCCTGATCGGCGCCGCCCTCTCTTCCGCCGCACGTGCGTCGGCGCTCCCTTTCTCTGCGCGATCCTCTGCGCGCTCTCCCATCTCCTGCGCGGGTGTCACCCCGTGCTGTAGCGCTACAGCGCTGTAGCATCTCACGTGCAGCCGCGCCGACCCAGCGTACCACCAGTGCACGCTACAGTGCGCTACTAGTGCGTGCATCGCGCACTAGTGCGCCAGTAACCGTGCGCTCTCCCGGTTGAGTTTGCGCGTGCGCGTGTGCCTCCTGTACGCGTGCGTGTGCTAAGCCCTAAAGCGCACAACATCATCTTCATGGGTTTAGTTGCTTGAGGTCTACACGTGCAACTAAACCCGTCAATGTCATTGTAGACGAAGTTCATCATTGGTCAATCGCTCCAGTCTTCAGTCTCTAGTATGTCAGAAAACAAGTCGGATATCCCATTTATTGGCGCCTTTCGTAGTCCAGCGCCTATAGTAAAGATGGATGATACAAACTATGAACTGTGGGCAATGCAGTTCATGAGCATGATGAAGTCAACAGAAAAGAAGCACATCCTTACCGAACCAGAGCCTGCTGAGAAGAATGGAGCCAATGCCTCTTAGGAAGCTGATGATGCATATGCCAAGGTTTGGCTATCTGGTACGTTGGCAATTGAAATTGCCAATGACATCCTACATCAACCCACAGCCAAGGATATGTGAGACATTCTGGCGGCTACATACTCGCAGAAGAAGAACGAGACAAAGATTCTGCAACTTCAGCATGATATATTCACAATAAAGCAGAATGGTCGCCCTCTACATTCTCTCTATACATCACTGAGAGGGATGTTCGAGAAGCTCTACAGCTTCATGCCCCTTACAGCCACGCCAGAACAGCAGAGGACATACAGGAACGCGACTATGGTGGGCGTGTTCCTTGCTGCACTCGATCCAGAGTATGAGGCGGCACGATCACAGATTTTGGCCGACTCTACTATTCCTCCCATGGAGGAAGCTTTTCATCGATTGAGTCGGATCACAGTTCCTTCCACGGCTGCGAATCAAAATACTTCAGCCATGGCAGCCAACAGGGGTCGCAGATTTCATCATCAGGGTCGTGGACGTGGACCCCGTAGAAGAGGTGGTCGTACTAGGCCAACATGTACATAATGTCATCGTGTAGGACACAATGAAGACACATGCTATTCAAAGCATGGATTTCCTGCATCTGCACGAGTCGCTGAGCAGATAGAGCCTCCATCTGCTGCTACTTTGGATCAACGGTTCGACGATCTAGTTGCCCGTCTAAGGGACATTATCCCCCCATCTGGTCCAGCACCGACTACTGAGAGTCAATCTGATGTTGTTGCCTCTGCCTCTGCGTCGACCAGTGCTTCAGGTAGCATACTTGCATTCACCAGTACTAGATCAGATATATTACCATGGATTATGGACTCGGGTGCTACACATCACCTATGTGGCGATCAGAATTTACTTACAGGATACACTCAGATTCCTCCAGGCCGAACAGTGGTAATCGCCAATGGTACACATTCCCCCATCACTGGTCAGGGGGAGATTCGATTGACATCTTTTATGCAGCTCAAGAATGTGCTACATGCACCTGACTTTTCAATGAATTTATTGTCAATTAGTCAGACTACGAAGGACCTACATTGTCGGGCAATTTTTTATTCATCTTCTCTGATTTTTCAGGACATCCGTACGGGCAACATGATTGGTCGTGGCTATGAGCAAGGAGGCCTCTACCGCCTGAATCAGACCCCTTTCGCTGGCACCTCATCCATTCCCACTGGACCAGTATCTCCTTTATTGTGGCATCTGCGCCTTGGACATCTACCGCTTCAGAAGTTGCGTCGAGTGTTACCCCATGGTCTTCCTCACACACCTATCCAATGTGAGGCGTGTCAGTTGGGAAAGCATCACAGGTCGACCTTTCCCAGTCGTCCAGGTCGGAGTAGTACCTCCAAGTTCGAGTTATTTCATATTGATGTCTGGGGTCCGAGTCGTGTACCTGATCATCATGGACACAGATTTTATATAGTATTTGTGGATGATTTTTCTCGTGTGTCATGGGTGTTTTTGATGAAAAATAAATCTGAATCAGGAAATATCATTATCCATTTTCTGAATGAAATTCAAAATGTTTTCTCCACATCTGTGAAATTTGTGAGAAGTGATAATGCTCTAGAACTGTGTACTAATGTCCTTGCCAATTATTACTCCTCAAAAGGGATTGTCCACCAAACATCCTGTGCTCATACATCTCAACAGAATGGAATTGCCGAAAGGAAACATCGCCACCTTCTTGATGTCACAAGATCACTTCTTATACAGAGTCATGTTCCCTACGCTTACTGGGGTGATGCAGTTCTCACTGCATGTTACCTAATCAATCGTATGCCGTCCTCTGTCTTGGATGAACAGATCCCGTTTTCCCTTATCTACCCTGGGAAGGATCTGTTCTCTCTTACCCCCCGTGTGTTTGGTTCAGTTGCCTTTGTCCATCACTTGTCTCCTGGTACTGACAAGCTCTCTCCTAGGGCTGTCAAATGTGTCTTCGTCGGATACTCCAGAACACAAAAGGGGTACAAGTGTTTTGATCCTCTACGTCGGCGGTATATGGTCAGTGCAGATGTTACATTTTTTGAATCTGTGATGTATTTTTCAGACTCAGGTGCTCAGCAGCTTCTTCCACTGCCTACCGATGCCATATACATGACACCACCACCTCCTGCAGAACAACCACCACCACCGTCACCACCACCACCACCACCACAGATCCCCGTATCACCGCTACCTTTCCATTATACCCGCAGGCATCCTCCCGCTCATAGTCATGGCTCATCTCCTAGCCCGCATATGGTATGTACTGAAGATACTTCTATTGATGGATCTAATGGTATTTCTGAGCAGGATATATTGCAGGGGCCAGATGAGGCTACAGACGATTTAGATGTTCCCATTACTATACGAAAATCGAAGAAGAGCTGTGTTACATATCCCTTGTCAGCCGTTGTGTCTCTTGAGAGACTATCTAGGGTTTTCAGGACATTTGTGGTGGCTCTATCAGCTGTAGATATTCCACGGAATTATCAAGATGCTCTGCAGGACAGTAGATGGCGGCTAGCAATGGAGGAAGAAATGGCGGCACTTCAGTCCAGAGGAACTTGGAGTCTAGTTCCTATACCTCCAGATGTGACCTCGGTGAGCTGTAAGTGGGTGTTTACAGTGAAGCACAATGCAGATGGTTCTATTGATAGATACAAGGCACGGCTTGTTGCACGTGGCTTTACACAGACATACGGGGTAGATTACATTGATACATTCTCGCCAGTAGCCCATCATTCCACTCTCCGGATCTTGTTGTCAATTGCAGTTACTAGAGACTGGTCACTGTATCAGCTGGATGTGAAGAACGCTTTCTTATATGGAGATTTGCAGGAGGAAGTCTACATGCAACATCCACCCGATTTTGCTGTTGAGGGGGAGTGTTCCAAGGTTTGCAGATTACATAAGGCTATCTATGGCCTTAAGCAGAGCCCCAGAGCATGATTTCAGAAGCTCTCAGACCTCTTTGAAAAACAAGGATACAAACGCTCCAATGTTGATCATTCCTTGTTTGTACAGAAGACTGCTAGAGGTATTATTGCAATCATGGTTTATGTAGATGACATCTTGATTACAAGAGATGATGAGCAGGGCATAAAGCAGACGAAAGAAAAGCTGGGAACCGAATTTGTCACTAAGGATCTTGGAGTCCTTAGATATTTTCTGGGGCTGGAATTTGCTAGAAATCCGTATGGATTAGTAATGTCGCAGAGGAAATATGTTACAGATTTGTTGAGTGAAACAGGTATGCTTGCGAGTCGGCCTGCTACGACACCAATGGATCCTAGCATGAAGCTCTATGATGATGACACAGAGGAGGTGGACAGGAGAAGATACAGAGAACTGGTAGCCAAACTGTTGTATGTCACGATCACTAGGCCCGATATATCATTTGCAGTGAGCCGTGTGAGCCAGCTCATGGAGCAACCACGTCAGGTTCATATGGATGCAATACATATGATTCTTAGATATCTCAAATCATCTTCAGGTGCAGGTTTGCTATTTAAGAAGGGAAAAGGGATTTCTATCTCAGCATGTGCGGATGCAGACTATGCAGGATGTCCCAAGGACAGGAAGTCCACCTCAGGGTTTGCAGTCTATGTTGGAGATGCTCTAGTCTCATGGAGGAGCAAGAAACAGACGGTGGTAGCTAGATCTAGTGCTGAATCCGAATATAGGGCTATGGCTCAGGCTACCACAAAGATGATGTGGGTGAAAAGTGTACTTACAGACCTATGTCTACATGTACCACTTCCTATGACCTTGGAATGTGATAATCAGGCAGCTTTATTCATTGCAAACAACCCAGCATTCCATGAGCGGACCAAGCACATTGAGGTTGACTGTCACTTTATACGTGACATGATTCAGAAGGAGTTCATTGCTACATCTCATGTTGTCTGAGAAAATCAAACAGCGGATATATTCACCAAAGCATTACTACGAGGCCCATTCCAGAAGTGTGCATCCAAGCTGAGCACGATCGATATCTAGGCTCCATCTTGAGGGGGAGTGTTAACGCATATAGTTGTTTCTGTATCTTTCTGTTAATTTTATTTCCAGTTATATGCTTTGTGTAATTTACCCATAGGCTACTCTCCTATATAAGAGAGCATAGGGCTTATGGAATAAACAACTTGCTCATTTTTCCCAACACTATGCATCCTTCCAACTAAGGTTAACCCTAGCCCAATCCTTAAAAAATGAACATGATATCAAAAAATGTGAGAACTAACTTCGACCGCCAAAATTTCAAATGATTACAACGACAACAAAGCCTTTTCCCACAATTAAGTAGGGTCGGCTACATGGATTCTTCGCCTCCATTCATATCTATCTTGGGTCAATCTTGGGCTTATATCCACAAAACTAAGATCTCTTCGTATGGTCTCTTTCCAACACTTCTTGAGTCGTCCCCGCCCTCTCTTAGTCGGTTCAACATCCCAACACTCGCATCTCCTAACTGTTGCATCAGCTGATCTTCTTTGCAAATGTCCAAATCATCTTAAGCGATTTTCTCACATCTTATCCACGATCGAAGCTACACCAACTTTCTTCCTGATTGCATCATTCTGAATCCGATCTTTACGTGTGTGTCCACACATCCACCTTACCATTTTCATTTCTGTTACATTCATTCTCTGCACATGTCTATGGTTCACAGGCCAACATTCAGATCCATAAAGCATAGCAGGTCTCACGGCTGCTTTGTAAAACTTTCCTTTAATTTTTAAAGAAATTTTCTTATAACAGAGAACAGCAGAGGCTCCTCTCCACTTCAGCCAGCCTGCATTTATTCTATTAGTAACATCTCCATCAATTTCCCCATCATGTTGCAGAATAGATCCCGGCTATCTAAAGGAATCTCTCTTCTGAATGTTATCGTTACCAATCTTTACCTCGATTCCTTCACCATTGCTTCCATCAAAGGTGCACTCCATATATTCCTTCTTAGCCCTACTTATACGAAATCCTTTAGTCTCCAACTCATGTCTCCAGACCTCAAGCTTCTCATTTACTCCATCTCTAGTCTCGTCAATTAACGCAATATCATCAGCAAATAACATATACCAAGGTAACTCATCCTGAATATGACTTGTCAACTCGTCCATAATCAAAGTAAAAAGAAATGGACTCAAAGCAGAACCTTGATGTAAACCAATGTTGATGTCAAAATATCCAGTCTTCTCAGACGGGGTCCTTACACAAGATAAAGCCCTATCATAAATGTCCTTTATGAGGTTAATGTATAGGACAGGTACTTGTCTCTTCTCCAACACTCTCCACAATATCTCTCGTGGGACAGAATCATAAGCCTTCTCCAAATCAATAAAGATCATATGGAGGTTCTTACTTTTAGCTACATAAATCTCCATTGTTCTCCTCGGCAAATGGATGACTTCAATCGTTGAGTGACCTGGCATGAACCCGAATTGGTTTTCTTTTACGTTGGAAACCTGCCTCAACCTTCTTTCGATCACACGTTCCCAAATTTTCATAGTGTGACTCATCAGCTTGATACCTCTATAATTTGAATAATTTTGAATATCTCATTTATTCTTATAAAGAGGCACCACGATACTCCTCCAATCTTCAGGCATTTTCTTGCTTCGCCAAATAACATTGAATAGATTCGTAAGCCAAGTCAAACCACGCTCACCTAAAACTCTTCATACTTATACAAGGATGTCATCCGGTCCAACACCTTTCTCGGGTCTCATAACCATCGAAGCCTCCTCTACTTCCTTTTTTTGTATTCGTCTATAGCTTGCACGATTCAAGTAACTTTCACTACAAGCTAAAACACCCAAAGTGATCTCTCTATTTCCTTCCCCAATAAAAAATTTATGTAAGTACTGCTCCTATCTAGTCTTTACATCCTTCTGAGTAACAAGCACATGACCTTCCTCGTCATTAATGCATCTCACTTGGGAAAGGTTTTTGGTCTTTCTTTCTCTTACTTTGGCCAACCTGAATATATCCTTATGTCCCTCCTTAGAGTCGAGATTTTTATACAAAACTGCATAAGCTTTTGACTTAGCTTCGCTTACGGCCTTCTTTGCTTCCTTCTTCGCTATTTTGTAGTTGTGACAGTTTCCTCTGTTCTATCCTAAGACATAACTTTAAAGCAAGTTCTTATTTTTAGCTTCTCTTGCACCCCTTCACTCCACCACCAAGCCTCCTTTTGACCTAGAGCTCCTCCCTTTGACTCACCTAGCATCTCTTTGGCTACCATTCGGATATAAGATGCTACTGCCTCCCACATCTCGTTTACACTACCGCTACAATCCCAAGATAAGTCTTCTAAAACATTCTCTCTGAAGCTTGCTTGCTTCAGGGGAAGATTCCACCATCTAGTTCTACTTATCTTAAAAACCCTCCTTTTTTTACCATCCCTTTCATTTGTACATCCAAGACTAACAAACAATGTTGGGTTGTCAAACACTCTCCTGGGATTACTTTGCAGTCTTTACAATACAACGGATCTCTTCTCCTCAACGCAAAGTAATCTATCTGTGTTCTAGTTGGCCCACCCTTATAAGTAACTAAATGCTCCTCCCTATTCTTGAAGAGAGTGTTTGCTATGAAAAGATCATATACCGTTGCAAAATCCAGGATGGCTTTTCCCTCTTCATTTCTATCCCCAAAACCATGTCCTCCATGAATACTATCATACCCTGAAACATCTTTTCCCACATGTCCATTACGATCTCCACCGATGCAAATCATCTCTCTTTGTGGGATTCCTTGTATACTCTTATCCAAATCTTCCCAAAAAGCTTGTTTAGTCCTTTCATCTAAACCAATTTGCGGTGCATAAACTGAGATGATATTCAAAATTTCTTCTTCAAGCACCAATTTTATCAAAATAATTCGATCCCCGAATCTTTTCACATTAATCACACAATCCTTCAAATCCTTATGAAGAACCACTCCAACACCGTTTCTACCCTTATCTTTACCTGAATACCAAAGTTTAAAGCATGCCTTTTCAATCTCTCTTGCTTTCTCTCCAACCCATTTAGTCTCTTGAAGACATAGTATGTGAATCTTCCTTCTTTCCATCGTATCCACTATCTCTATCAACTTTCCAGTTAAAGTGCCAATATTCCAACTACTAATCCGCAACTTCTGTTGCGATCTCTTTTGGACTAACTTCTTTACTTGCATGCGTCCATTATGCGAGAACCCTTGTAAATTTTGAACTGCATCCGGGCGGTGATGCAGCGGAACTAGCTTAATTACCTGCATGTGTTCCTCATGCGAGAACCCTTGCAAATTTTGAACTGCATCCGGCCGTTGCCAATTTTTCATCGCATTCGGACGATGCAACACGTCGTAAGTAGGGAACGCCCCAACGAAATCTGTATGTTTGCTTAAATCCAAAATTTCAAATGATTGGACAAAAAATTTATAGACTAATATTTAAGAAAACATAATAGATCTTCCTGCCATGATATTATAAATAGATAACTGTAACAACATGATACCAAGTACAAAAATGTATAATGAGGTTCGAGATGGCAGAGAGCTATCCTAATCCAAGGGACTCGGGGCCTACATGTTTCATTATTTCTTCTCAAAAAAATAACAATTTATGCTACTCCCAACATGTTATGTGCATGTAATCAGGCTATTTTTCGAAAGTAACCATAAAATAGCATGTATGCTTTAAAAAAGCAATCTTATGCAAGCACATCAGACATCCATCACCATAAAACTGCACTCCCCAGTTTCCAGACTCTGGAAACGTGTAAAACCTAAAAAGAAACTAGGAAGGTAACAAAATATTGGCACACAAGAAGTTTACAGCACAAGTAGGTGCAACTCATTAAGAATTAAAACGATGATAATACTGTTAATCAAGGTACCAGTGTTTGTTAACTAACTGATATTTTACTTGAAAGGTGTCTAAGCCTGCATTGGATAAATGTCTACAATTTACTGGGGACCAATATAGTTATTGCCGTCCAAGAGTCTCTGATTAACATGACAGGGTCGACCCCACGATAGACTCTGTATAAGCATGCACATAACACATACCATCATATGGTTGCCGTTTCTTGGCAGATTTGGAGAAAATAAGGATGTCCTGTGGATTGGCTACCTGCATAATATACAGAAAACAACTTAAAATTGGAATAGCTACTAATGAACCTTACCAGCACATACCTTACCAACATACTTCTGCCCAAACCTCTGAGGGTTTATTGTCATAAACCCAGAGTAATCAACCTGAAAAATAAGTCAATAAATCACCAATAGCAGGATCCATCCAGACAAATTAATCAAGATCTCACAAACTACTATATGATATGGTGCAAAATAAATCAAGGATAGCAGAAGTTAAACAGATTAGAAAGAAAATATGTAAAGAATGCCTTCCACAACTAGAAAATCTCATAACGTCAAGTCAATACATAATATAGTCTGACCTTGATCCGAATTAATGGAAGCTTGAGCTCTAACCTACTCACAATCTTTTGGCTACTTCTGTCAATTAGATCTCTAACCTGGATAATTGCCAGTAACACTTAGTTCAGATTTATACACTCCATAAAGAGAATTGGAGAGAACATTAAAGCTGCATACGTTCACCAATCAAATTAAAAACAATCCTTACCACTTTATCCAAGTGTTCAAGAACAGATGCTTGATCATTAGGATCAATATCAGACACATCCTTCAACACAACCTGCACATTGAAAATGCCTCTGGATGTCACATATATTAGAACACATAACAAGAAAAAGGGAATGTATTCAACTCATACCTCAGCATATTCAAAAGGTCTAACACACTTCAAAGGAATTTTGGTGGATCGGTATTGAGTGCCCTATACACATACCATAAAATATCATAAGCCAAGGTTGCAAGAAAACCACGACAATGTAGAACTGTCCTTATTTGTCCAAGACTACCATCTAAATCATATTATCATGTTTAATTTTTTGAAAGGAAAAATGAAATTGTATATTACACCAATCCCTAGAGCTCTCTTATATATGAGAAAAGCTCTATGGGAAAATTACATGATAAATATGGAATATAAATAAACCACAGAGAGATATAAATATCTCAACACTCTCCCCTTAAGCTGGAGCATATATGTCAATCATGCTCAATTTGGAATAGGAGCGAAGAAAAGAACCTCTAGCAAGGGTTTTGGTGGACATATATGCAATATGGTCACCTGACGCAACATGAGATAGGGAAATGAGTCCCTTATGAATTAGATCTCGAGTGTAATGACAATCTACCCCGATGTGCTTGGTTCTTTCATGGAATGATGGATTATTGGTTATAAATAGAACAGCTTGGTTATCGCATTGAAGATGCATGGGAAGAGGCACCTCAATAGTTATATCAGTTAGGACCGATCCGACCCACATCATCTCCGTACTCCCGTGTGTCACAGCTCTATATTCTGATTCAGCACTAGATCTCATCACCACTGTCTGTTTCTTACTCTTCCATGAAATCAGTGAGCTCCCTACAAGCACAGTGAAACCTGATGTGGACTTCTTGTCCTTAGGGCATCTTGCATAATCAGCATCAGCACACCCTGTCACTGTAAGAGATGCATCTCTTCTGAACAAGAGTCTTGCACCTGGAGAGGACTTCAGATATCTCAAGATCATATTTACTGCATCCATATGGACCTGCCTAGGCTGCTCCATAAACTGGTTGACTCCGCTAACTGCAAATGATATATCTGACCTAGTGATTGTGACATATAATAGTTTCCCCACCAACTCTCTATATCTTCTCTTGTCAACTTCTTCAGAATCATCATCATAGAGCGTAGCATTAGAATCCATAGGAGTGGTAGCAGACCAACATCTTGTCATGCATGTTTCAGTTAGGAGATCGGTAACATATTTTTGTTGCGTCATTACCATGCCCCACTGACTCCTTGCAAATTTAAGACCAAGAAAATAACGAAGATTACTAAGATCCTTGGTCACAAATTGTTATCCAAAGAAATCTTCAGCTAATTGAAACCCTTGCTCATCATCACATGTAACAATGATGTCATCCACATAGACTAATACAGCAACAGTACCTCTCTGGGATCTCTTTACAAAAAGAGAATGATCTACAATAGATCTAATAAACCCCTTGTTGTTCAATCGATTTTCAGAGCTTTTGAAACCAAGCTTTCAGACTCTGTTTAAGACCATAAATCGCCTTATGAAGTCTACATACCATATGTGACTCCCCTTTAGTAGCAAAATCGGGTGCTTGTTGTATGTAGACTTCCTCCTCCAAATCACCATACAAGAAGGCATTCTTGACATCCAACTGAAATAGAGGCCAATCACGTACCACAGCAACATAAATCAAAATCCGCAAAGTAGAGTGGCGGGTAACATGAGAAAACTGTTATAAAATAGAAAGCGGAAGCGGAATAACATAATAAAGAAGAATAATCACGAATAACACAAAGATTTTTATGTGGAACCCTACTCCAGAAGGAGCGGGATGAAACCACAGGAGAAGCCCTCAACGGGGCGGATATTCTATTAGAATTTCTCAATGAGTACAGGAGGTCTGGGGCTCCTTATATAGCCTTCCCAGAGCCTCCAAGTCCCACTGCTGGTCCATGTGGGACTAAACACTGGATGGGGGTAAATGGATCTTCTCCAGGATCCATTTACCCTCTCTACAACTCAAGGGCGCATAACCAAATACTCTAACACTCCCCCTCAAGCTGGAGCATGCAATGCTCAGCTTGGACAAACAAACAGAAAGAAACTCAACTCACACTACAAGACACTACGGACAATATCAACCCAACGCGCACATGCTGCAGTCGAGGACGTTGCTTCTCATGCCGTGCAGGTGAGGAGGACGAACGGGTTGGAGTGTGAGTCAACTGAAGACTCGGAACCTGACCATCGAGTCTGAACTTGCGCCTGGAGTCTCCTCGTCGGAGAACTGGGTCTCTCCCATCTGGCTCAGAGAATGGTGCACTGCTCTGGTGTACCTATGATACCACATGAAAACCCTTTCCCTCAAGGGAATGGTCCTCTGCTCTGGAGTCCCTATGGTTCACATGAAAACTCTGGCCGAACAACAAGAAGAATGATGGGGACCTCTGACAAAAGATGGCAACTTATGCTCATCTGACAAATGACCGCACACTCGTGCGTGTCTGAAACTGGAGACTCGGAAACATATGACGTCGAGTCTGATCAGCAACTGTAGAGTCTGAACAATCTGACCGGTATGGAAATCTGAATCTGCATCTGGAATACAAGACCTGTGACTCTACATATATACTCCCCCTTTCTCCCATACTTGTCGGAAAACATGGACATCGACGAAGTTGGGAGAAGACAAGACAAATAGGGGTACACAATACCAATAAGCCGTTTACAAGTTGTTCGGCTTCTCAAAACATGAATATCCTTTGGCCGTTCATTTTTTTTCCGGCTCTTTATCATCACTTTTTTTTTAAAAGCACTCATTTTTTTTAACGGCTTTGTCTCTCTTTTTTTTTCTCAACATTTTTTTTTCAAAGCAATTTTTTAAGGCCGCATGATCATCATTTTTTTTTCCGGCCTCCTTTTTTTTTCAACTTTCCCCTTTTTTTTTATTTTTATTTTTTTTTTTACAATTGTGTACGGCTTTTTTTTCAAGATGTACGCGCCTTTCTCTCTCTCTCTCTTTTTTTTAAACAAATCTCCCCTCTCTTTTTTTTTCGCTCAAGCCAAAAAGAGCACCCCTCCCCTTTTTTTAAACAAAATTGGGCCGGCCTCCATTTTCCAGCCCACTGTTGAGCTATATTTTTTTTAACACAGAAACATTAAGTGGGCTCCCAAACGCCAGCTAATTTTTTTAAGTCTGCGGCCTTAGGGTTCACATGGGAACCCTCTTTTAAAGGAAATAACGCCGCCGCCCTTGATGAGGGATGCGCCATCGCCATCGGGGTGCGCCATCGCTACTAGGGTTGGCGCCACGAGAAGCTTGCGCTCGCGCGCGCGCGCCTCCTGGGATCGGAGATGCGCCTCCACCTGGAGGCTCGAAGGAGAGAGGGCTGCTCGACCGAAGGAGCCGCCTGGGAACGGCGTTGGGAGTCAGGCGCGCGATGGAGGAACCCGCCACGGGAGAGATGGATCTGGACTCGCGTGGAGGTGCTACTGCGTCAGGAGTTGGTGGCTGAAGACGATCGGGTGTTTGGAGAATCGCGAGAGGAAGGAGGGCATCATGGCAGCGCGCCAGGAGCTCGCCGTGCGCAGCCTGGGTCGGGACTGGAGAATAGCGCGCGGAGGACTGCTGGATCTTCGCGCGTGAGATGGATACAGGCCTGGATATGTTGGTGCTGATGCACGGCACGGGGCCGCAGCCTGATGCGCGGTGAGATGCGCCGCTTTGGAGCGACTATGTCGCAGCCAGAGTGCGCGCCTGAAGTGCCGCCGCATGGAGGAGTTGCGCGGCGCGAGAAAGGAGGAAGGGGGAACGACGCCTCCTGTGATGCGTGCGCCTGGAGAGCGTAAAGGAGGAAGTCGCAATTCTGGAGTGGCGATCAGTCTGGACAAAGGAGGATTGAATCTGTGATGCACGCCTGGAGATGTCTGATATCGTTCCTCTTCTTCTTTCCAGAACGAGGATTGCCATGGAGGCAACGAGTTGCTTCGACGGCGAAAAATAGGGTTTCAAAAATGAAACCTAGAACATAAATTCAGCCGTAGAACAAGAATGATATGAAAAGATCTCGAACACCAGATCTTCAACATAAAACGAATTTCGAACATATTACAAACGAACGTAAAAGAAATCCTCGAGAATCGACCCGCTCTGATACCATGTTATAAAATAGAAAGCGGAAGCGGAATAACATAATAAAGAAGAATAATCACGAATAACACAAAGATTTTTATGTGGAACCCTACTCCAGAAGGAGCGGGATGAAACCACAGGAGAAGCCCTCAACGGGGGGAATATTCTATTAGAATTTCTCAATGAGTACAGGAGGTCTGGGGCTCCTTATATAGCCTTCCCAGAGCCTCCAAGTCCCACTGCTGGTCCATGTGGGACTAAACACTGGATGGGGGTAAATGGATCTTCTCCAGGATCCATTTACCCTCTCTACAACTCAAGGGCGCATAACCAAATACTCTAACAAAAACGTATCTTGGCAATCCACTCCATATGCCTGGGTGAATCCACGAGCAACCAATTTGGCCTTGTATTTGTCCACCGTACCATCAGCATGGTGCTTTACTGTAAATACTCACTTGCTCCCCACAACAGATGCACCAGGGGGAGCATCAACAACACTCCATGTGCTGCGAGATTGCAACGCTGCCATCTCTTCCCCTATAGTAAGGCGCCACTGACTAACCTGCAATGCTTCCCGGTAGGACCTCGATATCTCAACTGGAGATAGACCCATAACAAACCGTTGAAACTCATCTGAAAGGTGTGTAAGAGAGACATGGGAAGCAAGGGGATACAAAATGCATGTACATCTCTGCTTCCGTAGTGCAATGGGCATACCAATGTCCTCAGCCTCCTCATTAACAGTCACATCTATAACCTCTTGCTAATCTTGTTGTGAAAGAAATCACGAGTGCCATCAGTAGAAACCAAGTGTTCAGAGCATACCTGGGACGTACTGGATGTTGGAGGAGGTACGTGAGCACGAGATCGACACTGGTAAACCTGTGGAAAGTATGGGGTGCAGCAGATGAAGATGGTGGAAGTGGTGGAGGTGGAGATGGTGACGAAGGTGGCGACGAAGGTGGTGACGAAGGTGGAGAGGAAATAAAGTCTGGTGTAGACACATTCAGAGATAAAGACATATATACCTCTTCTCCAGACTCTGAAGAAATCATCTTATCACCTGTAGGAGAGAAGAACATAATAGACTCAAAGAATGTGACATCAGCACTAACATAATACTTCCTACGAACAGGGTCAAAACAACGGTATCCTTTCTGAGTCCTGGAATACCCCGCAACATGGAAGGACATATCGATATCGGTATCGATATCGGTACCATGTCGATACCGATATATCGCCGATATATCGATGCCATATCGCCGACATCGGGATTCAACTCGCCTTTTTTGTGTGTCGATACCCGATATCGGACATATCGGCGATATATCGGTGACCTGTCGATACCGATATATCGCCGATATATCGCCGATATATCGCCGATATATCGGGATACGGCCTTCCATGCCCCACAATGACGCACTTGATAGCTCTAGGAGAGAACTTGTCATGACCAGGGGATGTATGATGTACGAAAGCAACCAACCCAAAAACACGAGGAGTGAGGGAGAAAAGGTCCTTCTCAGGAAACGCAATCGAGAACAGAATCTTCTCTCCCAGCAAAGACGAGGGCATACGATTCACCAGATAACAAGTTGTTAGAACCGCATCTACCCAATATGAATGAGGAGCACGGCTCTAAATGAAAAGGGTGCCGGTAACATCCAAAAGATGACAATGTTTGCGCTCAGCCACCCCATTCTGTTGGGAAGTATAAGCGCACGAAATTGGATGAACAACACCAAGGGTTCTGAGAAACTATAAGAGTTGACGATTATAAAATTTTAAAGTATTGTCTGAACGAATATACTTGACATTCGCAGAAAAGACATTCTTTATTTCATTAATAAACGATTGAATAACAGGACCAGCATCAGACTTGTTTTTAAGCAGAAAGACCCAAGACAACCTGGAAAAATCATCCACAACAACAAGATAAAATCTATACCCCTGATGGTATGGGACACAACGCGGACCTTAAATATCAAAATGGATTAACTCAAAAATATTGTTACTACTATGACCGTGACGACTAGGGAAAGTAGATTGGTGATGTTTCCCAAGCCAGCAAGCCTTGCATTGAAAAGTACCATGAGGGGAGATCTAATGAAGAACGTGACACAGCTTTTGCAAAGGAAGATGACCAAAACGGATGTGCCACATGTACGGAGAGACTGATCCGCTGTGCAGAGATGAGGTACCAACATAAGGAGATTGAACCAGTCTATACAGTCCTCCTTGCTCACGGCCAGATCCAATCACCCTACCCGTGAGAATGTCCTGAAACACAAGAGATGAAAGATCAAATATGGCACGACAATGTAAATATCTGATGATTTGACTAATAGATAATAAATTCATGGAAAAATCAGGAGCATGACGGACATTCTGTAGACGCATCCCTAAAGTCAACTACACCTCTCCCTGACTAGTAATAGGAAAGTGGGTTCCATCTGCTATAACAACCGATCTACCAGGATGAGTCGACCTGTATGTACTAAACTGGCTTCTATCACCACAAAAACGGTGTGAAGCTCCAGAATCCACGATCCATTCGGATAAGTCTGCCCTGTAGCAACTAGTAAGAGCATATGTTGCACCTGATGTTGATGCAGATGCTAAGACAGCTACCTCTGATGATCTAGGAGGAGCACCGGATAGGCTAGATGTAGGCATGATCTCTCTCAGATAAGCTACAAGATCATCGAACCTCTTATCAAAAGCAGTAGGAATAACAACGTGCTCAGTCTGCTCCGTAACACATGTTGAAGTTGAAAGGCGTGCTTAGAATAGCATGTATCCTCAGAGTGTCCAGACCTGTGACAGAAAGAGCAAGGCTGACGAGGTCCGCTACCTCCTGCCCTACCACGGTTGCCACGACCACGGTACTTTGTTGGGCTTCCTCTACCACGAGATGCAGCCATAACAGAGGAAGTTTGATGCTGCCAAGTAACACAACCAGAAGATATAGAAAACCTGCTCAGTCTACGATATGCCTACTCCATCAGTGGTATGGTCAGCGAGAATGTCCCGCATAGCCTTTGCAGTAGGCTGACTCAGAATATCATTAGCTATTTCCATTGACATAGTCCCAGATAGTCATATACGCATACAGGCATCATCTGCCTCCCATGAGGCATTACTCCCAGTCTTGTCGTTAGGTTCATCCTGTGTGAGGATATTCTTCTTGTCATTATACTACATTAGGCTCATAAACTGCATGGCCCAAAGATCATAATTTGTCCCATCCATCTTGACAATGGGTGCCGAACCTTTAAAGGCATCTAGGATGAGACATCGGCTTTGAAATCAACTATGTTGTCTGACATGATGACAATAATGACAAGGACTGGGATTGTAGATTGGATTAACTGTGTCTACACAATCATACAAGATGGTTACAGGTGTAGACTCATACCACAACCTATTCCATCCGTTTGAGGTCTCCCTAGGTAACTAGGATGATTTTAGGAAGCAAATCAACCCTAGAAGCCCAAAAATCAGACCTCGAAGCCATCGATCAGGAACCCCTAAGGAGCTATGTGGCCCCTATAATGAAGATGGAGCCCGCGGAGCCCTAGGGTGGCGTACCCAAGGCTGAGGGCGATAGCCTTGGCTGTTGCTGCTTGCACAACGGCCTCAATTGTTGCTCGACAGCGACGGCGGCAGTGGCTACGATCGATGGAGCCCGCTCTGCCCTTGGTGGCGCTTGCGTTAGGGTTTTGGTGGGGATGAGTATCTACAGCACAGGCTCCGATCTAGGACCATCACTCTGATACATGTAAAAGGAAAAATGAGAATTGTATATTGCACCAAGCCTTAGAGCTTTCTTATATATGAGAAAAGCTTTATGGGAAAATTACGTAATGAAGACAAGATAAATATGAAATATAAATAAACCACAAAGAGATATAAATATCCAACAAACTTAGCAGCAAGAAGGAAGTTGGCTGACAAAAAAATGTACCCTAACCAAATACTTTCAGAAATTATCGTAGTTGAGAAAATTAGATTAGGATAGATTAGTTTGCATACCCAGCAAAAAATAACCAAAGCCGGTTACTATACACCTAGCCTTTAATTGCAGTGTCACGTGCTTTTTTGGGATGATTCCCACCCTCTGTCATCCATGAAATATATGCTTTATCAATATATTCAAACCTCAATCTTCATTTTTAATCAATTAAATACGTTGTCTAATATCTCATGTTCTTGATGAAACCACAATTTCTCATATTTGGGGAAGACAGTGATAACCAAAACCGGTTATTATACCCTAACATTCAATCGAAATATCACACGCTTTTTGGGCCTCACCCTCCCTCATCTCTGAAATATATGGTTTATCACTATCTTTAAACCCCATTCTTCTTTTTTAATCAATTAAATGTGATATCTAATATCTCAAGTTCTTGATGAAACCACTTTTCTCCTATTTTGTCATGATTAAATTCAAAAATTAATGAAAATTCAATAAACCTTGCAATACTCCTATATAAAAATCATGGATTAATCGATATACGTAGGTTGCACACACTTCAATGGTCTGGTGCTAATGCAATGTGTCTACCACTTAAAAGACCAGGGTTCAAATCCACCCATGTGGGATTGCCATAGCTAGCTTATAGCCATCGTAAAAATTAGTCAGATCTTTCAACATGGATTTGAGCAAGAATCCATGTAACCGACCCTACTTAAAGTAGGAGAAGGTTTTGCCCTTTTTTTTAATCGATATAGGTAGGTTAGGTCTTTGTCTTACTGTTATGCAGATGCACAGCATATGCTAAAAAGAAACTAACTCTGAACTATCAGATTAGATCTCACAGCTTCTGCTCTTACAAAAACGAAATAAAATCTTGATCCGTCACATTTCATCTATCAGCCATTTCTCCATCCATCCAGACATGACTTAAAAGTCAAATGCCTTGCCTCAAGAAACTGTATGGTACAACGTAATACCAGTCATACTGCTCTTACTCAAACGAAATAAAATTTTGATCCGTCATTTTTCATCTAACAGTTATTTATCCCTCCATCCAGACATCACATAAAAGCCAACGCCTTGCCTCGAGAAACTGTATGGTACAACGTAATACCAGTCACGTTAAACGCAGAGGGAAAAAAATAAGGTGAAAAGGCGTCGCAAGAGAACCGAGAAACAAGTTGAAACAAGAAAGAGGCGATGGAGGATTAAGTTAGGAGAAGCTTGGGAAGTAAATGGTAGAAAGATCCTTCAGTTGGTCAATGTCACAACTTAAAAGCTAAAACCATGAGCCGCTGTAAATAAATGGCTAGGCCTCTCTCCACCCATTGCCAAGTGGTTTTCAGTTGGACATCATTCTTAAATGATATCAAGGCAAGGTTTGTGGTTTTCAGTTGGACATCATTCTTAAATTATATCGAAGCAAGGTTTGATTTCTGAGATTCAATCCACGTGCCCTTAAACTTCTAATTGACATTCTCATGCAATGAACACAAAGAACAGCACGAGGCAAATCAAAAGAATAGACCAAGGTGACGGTGTGGGTATGTAACATAACTGATAAACGAATGGGCTCACAACTCAATTGTCTCTAACTTTTCAATTGGATGCTCTCAGAAGTCAGAAGTTAATAATAGATGTCAATCTATAAAAATTATTTGCAATAAAAAGAGAAGCATGCCCCTCTCTATGATAGATGCATAAGGCGATAAATGGTGATTTTATTCTATAAACATATAAACCTTAATTTCCAGAAGCAGCACATGCTTAGGCTTTGCCTCCCCATCAATCAAGGATGTAGCAACAGAAGAACCTGGTTGACTTATGTGGAATCCCATTCCTGGAACTTCCTAAGAACACAGTCAGTATTCATTTGAAAAAGAAATATATACCAAGGTATGAAGAATGAGATAAGTTTCAATGTTACAAACCACGGGATCCACAAGGCACTCATGTTCGTGCCCCCAAACTATGAAATCCAAAAAACGTGGCAAGAAATGTTCATTAATTGCATTCTTGGGATTTGTCTTCACCCTGTATAAAGAGAATATTTGCGAAAAAATGTGACACACAGCAGTAATTATGTGCAATATTTTTTTCCTATGAGAAAATCGTGCAAGAAATCACAGTACTTTCATTTTCGTTTTCAATCTCCTTTAATGAATTCCAAATGAACATACCTGTTTTGATGTAGCACCAAGATATTGAACCAATCCGAAACTTGACACCCCTCTTGGGACTCAGGTCTCATCCACTGCACAGCATGTGGTGTCTACAAATTGTACAATAAAAGTAAGGATGCAGATGTACCGCATGTGGCATCTACAAATGGTGCAATACAAGTAAGAATGCAGAAAGCATAACTGTTAGAATATTGAAATACCAAACATGTGTATATCTCTCTCACTTTCAAAAGTCTTATTTTACAGTAATAGATAAAATGCTAATTTCTTAGAATTACCTGAAACATTCTGTTAAGTCTTTCATCTCTTATATTACCAAGTCCATACAAAGCCACTGATGTGTTACCCTGGAATCATAAGTTTCTGAGATCGCTAAACAAGGTAAACAGTTCGATATCTTTATTATAGATGTGCAAACCTTTCTAATTAGTATGGGACTGATTGTGATCTGTCCAACTCCAGATCCTCCGAGAACCATTTTACCGAAGTAGTTAACAAGATTGCATGCTGAGAGAATATCAATTGCAGAAAGGTTGTCCTGCCCAGAAATACAACAACCCAAAGTCAGGTATCAAATTAGCTTTTAAAAAACCGAAAGTTGAAATTTAAAATGAACGAGAAATCGCTGCAAACATGATATCAAAATTTCGAATCTGTTTTTTTTGGAAGGGGAAAAAGCGAAGCACCAAAAAGGTGCAAACTCAAAAACTTCTTCAGTAATTCACAAGGTTAAAACCTACAAGTACAAGACTATTGGCTCAATATTACAAGGACCAAGCCTCCGCCAATAAAATTGCATGTTCTAGCACATTCTCAACACAAAATCTATAAAATCCATCATGCTTGAAAATCATCTCATTTCCGGCTACCCACAGAGCCCAAACTACAGCCACGACCATGGTTCTAAGCACCTCAGAACCATCGCGATCCAAGAGAATCCTAAAAACCGGGAAAACAATCAGTTGCCACCTCTGGACAAGCCGCTTTCTCCCCGACGTTTCTGAAACTCTCACATCTAAAAAAGAGGTGCTCAATATCATGAATGATCATCGAACAATGAGCACATTCCATGTTATTGCATTATAAAAGATAGCCAGAACCGCACTACTTCACGGGAGAAGTGGTTTAATGGCTATGTTTTCTCATTGAATCTTCTCGCCTAAACAAGTACTACAAGAACCTAAATATAAGCCCACCCACACTCAACTCTCACGATACGTGATGTGGGGCTAACCATAGGACCTATACTACATAATAGATCGTATCTCCCATAAGATCCAATTACCAGATACTCAACCATTCACAAATCTCAACACCTACCATATACATGTCCAATACGGTTACCATGTATCAAAGGAAAAAGTGTTTCAACAATTGAAACAATTTACTGAATTAAGGCATATAAAACATGTAATTCCAACAATAAATAGTAGTATAGGATAAACCTAAGGCCAATGGCCAATTTTTAAAGGAAAAAGGGTGCAAAGTTGAGGGGATACCTATCCAAAAACTTATATAAAAAAAATCAAATTCTAAAGTTACAAAGACGAAGAAGCTCGAAGGTTTTAGCATGCTTTGATACGTTCTCTATATATATTATCTGTCCAAGACTCAATTTCGAGCCAGGCACAGGAACCAAAGAATAGCCGCAACCAAGACCTTGACAAGTCCATCATCGTGCCCCCATGCATGTCAATTACGTGATGTGGGGCTAACCATAGGACCTATACTACATAATAGATCGTATCTCCCATAAGATCCAATTACCTGATACTCAACCATTCACAAATCTCAACACCTACCATATACATGTCCAATACGGTTACCATGTATCAAAGGAAAAAGTGTTTCAACAATTGAAACAATTTACTGAATTAAGGCATATAAAACATATAATTCCAACAATAAATAGTAGTATAGGATAAACCAAGGCCAATGGCCATTTTTTAAAGGAAAAAGGGTGCAAAGTTGAGGGGATACCTATCCAAAAACTTATATAAAAAAAATCAAATTCTAAAGTTACAAAGACGAAGAAGCTCGAAGGTTTTAGCATGCTTTGATATGTTCTCTATATACATTATCTGTCCAGGACTCAATTTCGAGCCAGGCACAGGAACCAAAGAATAGCCGCAACCAAGACCTTGACAAGTCCATCATCGTGCCCCCATGCATGTCAATTACGTGATGCGGGGCTAACCATAGGACCTATACTACATAATAGATCGTATCTCCCATAAGATCCAATTACCTGATACTCAACCATTCACAAATCTCAACACCTACCATATACATGTCCAATACGGTTACCATGTATCAAAGGAAAAAGTGTTTCAACAATTGAAACAATTTACTGAATTAAGGCATATAAAACATGTAACTCCAACAATAAATAGTAGTATAGGATAAACCTAAGGCCAATGGCCAATTTTTAAAGGAAAAAGGGTGCAAAGTTGAGGGGATACCTATCCAAAAACTTATATAAAAAAAATCAAATTCTAAAGTTACAAAGACGAAGAAGCTCGAAGGTTTTAGCATGCTTTGATACGTTCTCTATATACATTATCTATCCAGGACTCAATTTCGAGCCAGGCACAGGAACCAAAGAATAGCCGCAACCAAGACCTTGACAAGTCCATCATCGTGCCCCCATGCATGTCAATGGACTCCCAGAAAGCAACCAATTTCAACATTGAAACCAAGTCAATTTGGGCCGCCATCCAAACATCCCTCGAAACACTGCAAAAAAGAACAGATGCTCACCGTCCTCCATTGCTGAAGCACACCACTGACATGTTTCCTCTTGTTCTAAGAAAAGCACGACTACATGCTTGCCAATCAGCAACCAGACCCTTCTCAAAAGTCAAATAAAGATCCGAACACACCACCACCTTCCACCTCCAAATTTGTCTGTAGTACCTAATGCAATCCCAAGGTCAAAAACATTTTCTACATTTTTTTTGCTAAGAAGAGGGCGGCATCCCAAAATGGGACCCATCACAAAAATGTATAGTTACTATAAATCCATTTTACAAAATTCCATGCTGAGCACAACGCCTTACAATGTTCCACAACATTTTCAGAATAAAAATGTTGGCCACAAAATATGACCTCATTTTACCACACATATTGCTCACAAAACAGCAAAGGGAAAAGAATTGTCTTCATGCCCATTACCGCAAACCACTCTAATGGATCTCCAAAAACTTGTGTCACAATCTACCCTAAGCCATGAGATGTCTACCTTCCTCCAAACCTCCACTGAGTGGGAGCATGTAAAAAAGAGATGATCCACATCTTCTTACTCCAGCTCATGTCTGTTGTGGATAAGATCCTCCACTCATAGCAGTTGGCCTCTACGTTTCTTAGTAAGCACTCTAGCAAGCCTGACAAGCCACAAGAACACCTTACCTCTATTTGGTTCCTCCAAATCATTCTAGTGTCAATTCTACAAACATGTGGCACCTCTATATTAACCTCCACGAAAAAACACTACGCCTTCTTCATTGTGAACCGATTATATCCGCACACAAAATGTTTACTACCATTTGACAGGGCCTCCAAGTGTGCTAGTTCACACTGCAATCTCAGGGACATATCAAGTCTTTGGTCCAATAGCTCAGTAGTGAAGGCATGCATCCACAAGCGTTGCTCCAACACCTGGCGAACCGACACCTCCGTATTCCTTGCAATGGCAAAGAGGCGAGGAAATCGGCCTTTTGGACACCATTCTCGTCTAGACATCCAGTCAGAATCTGAATTTCTCTCCATTTCCAAGGATCAGTCACATCTTCACAGCCATCTCAAGAAGGATCTTAGTACTACCCTATCACAACGAAGAAGAGGCATGCACATGGCTATTCTTCAAGGATCCAAAAAAGTCATATAATTTCCTCAGAATCCAACAAACAAGAGTATCAAAACTGCCCCAAAACCGTACCACCCACTTCACCATAAGAGCCTTGTTAATTCCTTCCACTCTCAATACCCCAAACCCCCCTTCTTCTTTGAACCCGTAACCGTGTCCCAATCCATCGGGTGAATCCCCATCTTCTCATGATTCTTGCGATGCCCAAGGATCCGAGCACTCGTTTACGTCGCATCCGTACAATTACATTCACAAGTGATCGCATTAAGTCATTGAAATTAAGGGAATATTTTTCGTGTTTGCTAATTGCATATGACATTTAAATCCACATTCAACCACATAAACAACAACGATATGTGCCACCAGTATCGTATTTCATTAATTTCCATGGTATACAACATACTGACAGTTAGATATATATATATCCCAAAATATATACATAGGAGAAAAGGAAGCATTTACATAATGCACTGAACAAAAACTGAAAAAGTAACTGTATCGTCCGGTATATGTACGGATGCCAAGAATCATCCACAGCTGTAGAGGTTTACGTTATGTTATGATGTACCGTTACGTATTTCTTATTTACCTCATGTACATCTATGTAATTTACCCAAGGGTTTTCTTTTTATATAAGAGACCCTAGGGCTGTATGGAATAACACAACAAAGTATTTTTGCTCTAACATGGTATCAGAACCAAACCCCTAACCTAGGATTTTTCCACCACCGCCCCCCCCCCTCTCTCTCTTCCGCCGCCACCTCCTCTCCCGTTGGCGCCTCACCTCCAGCCGCCACCACCTCCCGCCGCCACCTCCCCTCCCGCAGCCTCCTTCTCGCCAAGGCCCTCCCGCCGCCTCCCTCTCACCGAAGACCCACCGCCGCCGCCGACCAGCCCTCTCTCCCGGGCTCCTTCTTTCGTCGACCGGCACCTATTCCTCCATGGATTCAAGTGCATAAAGTCTACATATGCACTTGAATCCAATCAGGTCTTTGTAGACACCAGTTCCTTTGTCTATCAATCCTAGGTCTTCTTCTCCGGCATCATGTCAAAACAAAAGGTGGATATGCCCTCCATAGGTGCCTTCAAAGGGTCGGTGCCAACAGTCAAAATGGATGGGACTAACTACGAGCCATGGGCGATGCAGTTCCTCAGCCTAATGAAGTCATGTGGTAAGAAACACATTCTTACCGAAGATGAGCCGGCGGAGAAGACGGGGATATATGCCTCCTGGGAGGCTGACGACGCCTACGCCAAGGTCTGGCTATCAGGGACGCTTTCGATGGAGATAACCAATGACGTCCTCCATCAGCCCACGCCAAAGCGATGTGGGATGTTCAGGCTACGACATATTCTCAAGTACGGAACGAAACTAAGATACTGCACATGATATCTTCACTATGAAGCAAAATGGGCGGCCTCTTCACTCTCTGTACACGTCTCTACGAGGGATGTTCGAGAAATTATATAGTACCATCCCGCTCACAGCCACCCCCGAGCAGCAGAAGACATTTCACAATGCTACTATGGTAGGAGTATTACTTGTTGCCCTTGATCAGGAGTACGAAGCTGCCCGCTCTCAGATCCTCGCCGACGCCACTATTCCTCCGATGAAGGAAGTCTACAGGAGGCTCAGTCGTATCTCTGTTTCCTCCAGCGCAGCTACTCCACCTCCTTCGGCAATGGCGGTTTCCAGAGGACGAGGTAGTTCGTCTTCTTTTCGTGGTCGTGGAGGTACTGCACGTGGCCGAGGAGGTCGTATGCGTTCAACGTGCTCGTTTTGTCGTCGCACTGGTCATTCCGAGGATACATGCTATTCCAAGCATGGATTTCCTCCTTCGGCACGTGTAGCTGATCATGTTCAGTCTCCTTCAGCATCTACTCTAGATCACAGGTTCGAGGAGCTTGTGGCACGGCTTCGTGACATTATGCCACAGTTATCATCAGAGGCTGTTGATACATCTGACGTTGCGGCCTCTGCATCAGCTAGTACCTCTGCTGCTGCTAGTACCTCAGGTAGTACTTCTGCCTTTCGTCATAGACACGATCTATCAGGTTGGATTGTCGACTCTGGAGCCACCCATCATCTCTGCCATGACAGAGATATACTGCAGTCCTACAGGGATCTTCAATCTGGTCAGTCTGTGCTCATAGATGATGGCACTCATTCTCCTATTGTGGGTCAGGGGGAGACTTCCTTATTACACTCTATGCACTTACAGAATATCTTACATGCACCTGAGTTCTCCATGAATTTATTATCAATTAGTCAGATTACAAAAGATTTGCACTGCCATGCTATATTTGACCCATCATCTGTTATTTTTTAGGACACACTAACGGGCAGGGTGATTGGTTGTGGTTCTGAGCATAATGGCCTCTAACGTCTAGTCCGGAATTCCTATGATGGCGTCTCACTTCACTCTCAGGGATCCGTTTCTCCATATACGTGGCATCTTCGCTTGGGACACCTTCCGCTCCAGAAAATGCGTCACCTCCTGCCACAGATTTCTCCGAATTCTTCGTTTCGTTGTGAAGCTTGTCAGTTAGGGAAGCATCATCGTTCTAGCTTCACTGGTCGTCACAGTCGGAGCAGTAACTCCCCGTTTGAGATGTTTCATATAGATATTTGGGGTCCTAGTCGTGTCCCTGATCATCAGGGACACGGGTTTTATCTCGTTGTGGTTGATGATTTCTCTCGTGTCTCTTGGACTTTTCTTTTAAGAATAAATCTGAAGCAGGAAGTGTTATCAAAAATATTATCAATGAAGTGCAGAATGTTTTCTCTTCTACTGTTAAATATGTGCGCACGGATAATGCATTGGAATTCTACACTCGTTCTCTTGCTCAGTTTCTTTCCTCTAAGGGCATTATTCACCAAACTACCTGTGCTTACACATCACAACAAAATGGTGTCGCGGAGAGGAAACATCGACATTTTCTTGATATTGCTCGCACATTACTTATTCAAAGTTGTGCACCATTAGCTTTTTGGGAAGATGTTATACTTACAGCATGATATCTGGTTAATCGTATGCCTTCTTCCGTTCTTGGGGAAAAAGCTCCAATCTCTGTTCTCTTTCCTGATAAGGACTTGTTTTCACTTACCCCTCGTGTCTTTGGAACAGTCGCCTTAGTTCACCGCTTGACTCCAGGACTTGACAAGCTCTCTCCTAGACTTGTTAAGTGTGTCTTTGTAGGTTACTCTCGGACACAAAAAGGCTATCGCTGCTATGACCCTATTAACGACAAGTACTATGTTAGTGCTGACGTTACATTTTTTGAACCGGTTATGTACTTCTCCCCAGCAGGTGATAGGTTGGTTTCCTCCACATCTCCGGATGATAATGTCTATGTTCCTCTACCTCTAAGTCTGGGTCAATCTGAGTCCACTACACCACCACCACCACCACCTCCATATCATCCCATTCCATCATTCCCTAAGTTCTACACAAGGCGGTCAGGACCTTCTCAAACTACACGTCAACCATCCATCACGCCTCAGGTATGCTCCGACGCTGTCACTGATGATGGGTTAGACAATGTACCGGTGCAGGAATCTTTGCTACAGGGGGAGGATCCGCCAGTCAATACAGTGGATAATGATCTTGATCGTCCTATTGCACATAGGAAGCGGAAGAGGCAATGTGCGTCCTATCCTCTTGCGTCTCAGGTGTCTTTTCATCGTCTTACTGGTGATTTCCAGAGGTTTGCAGCAGTTGTATCGACGGTTGAGATCCCACGGACCTATCAAGAGGTCATGAAGATTGATTGCTGGCGTTTAGCTATGGAGGAAGAGATGCGTGCTTTACAATCTCGAGGGACTTGGTCCCTAGTTCCTATTCCTCCTGGTGCTTCTGTGGTCAGTAGCAAGTGGGTGTTCACGGTTAAATATCATGCAGATGGACTTCTAGATCGGTACAAGGCCAAACTTGCTGCACGGGGCTTCACCCAAACCTATGGGGTCGACTATTTGGATACATTTTCACCAGTGGCTCGACACTCGACGCTTCGCATTCTACTTTCCGTTGTTGTGGTACGTGATTGGCCCATTTTCCAACTTGATGTCAAGAATCCATTCTTGTATGGTGATCTACAGGAGGAAGTCTACATGCAGCAGCCACTGGGTTTTATTGCTGAGGGGGAGACTCACATGGTGTGTAGACTTCATAAGGCAATTTATGGCCTTAAACAAAGTCCAAGGGTATGGTTCCAGAAGCTTTCCCAGCTGATTGAACGACAGGGGTTCAAAAGATCAAATGCGGACCACTCGTTGTTTATCCAGAAGACTCCCAGAGGTACAGTTGTCATCTAGGTATATGTTGATGATATTCTAGTTACAGGAGATGATGCTCAGCGAAACGAGATGACTAAATCACTTTTGGGAAGTCAGTTTATTACGAAGGATCTAGGTACCATATGATACTTTTTGGGGATGGAGTTTGCGAGAAATGCACAAGGAATGGTAATGACCCAAAGAAAATATGTTACAGACTTGCTAGTTGAAACAGGAATGATTGGATGCAGACCATCGAGCACTCCTATGGACCCAAGTATGAAAATGTACAATAATGATACTGAAGAGGTGGACAAAAGGAGATACAGAGAGATGGTGGGTAAGCTTCTATATATCACCATAACTCGACCGGATATTGCTTTTGCAGTAAATCGGGTGAGTCAATTTATGGAGCAGCCTAGGCAAGCCCATATGGAAGCCCTGTATATGTACTGAGATACCTAAAGTCTTCCCCAAGCTCAGGTTTGTTATTTAGAAAGGACACAGATTTCTCCATTTCCGCTTGTGCAGACGTATACTATGCAGGGTGCCCAAAGGATCGTAAGTCTACTTCAGAATTTGCTATCTTTATAGGAAGCTCTCTGGTTTCTTGGAAAAGCAAGAAACAAACTGTTGTGGCAAGATCCAGTGTTGAATCTGAATATAGAGCCATGGCACAAGCAAGCACAGAAATGATGTGGGTTCGAGCAGTCTTGGAAGATTTGAATGTAAATGTCTCTTTACCCATGCAGCTTCAATGTGACAACCAGCAGCATTGTTCATTGCCAATAATCCAACTTTTCATGAAAGAACAAAGCGCATCGAGGTAGATTGTCACTACACTAGAGACATGATCCAGAAGGGCTTGATTTCCACTTCACACATCAATTCAGAGGAACAGATTGCTGATATATTTACCAAGCCATTGCTCAGAGGACCTTTCCAGAGATGTTCTTCCAAGCTGAGCATGATCGATATCTATGCTCCATCTTGAGGGGGAGTGTAGAGGTTTACGTTATGTTATGATGTACCGTTACGTATTTCTTATTTACCTCATGTACATCTATGTAATTTACCCAAGGGTTTTCTCTCTATATAAGAAGACCCTAGGGCTCTATGGAATAACACAACAAAGTATTTTTGCTCTAACAAAAGCTACTAAGATACAGGTTGCCTGTCTGCCACACATGAAAGGTAGAAGAGGTGTCAGCAAGCGCTGGTACTTCCCAAACTTTATTAAATGAAGCAGGCATTTAAAATGGTTGCAAAAGAAACAAGTAATAAGGCATAAACATTTAGAAATCCACAACTACTTGAAAATTTACAACTACTTGCTATGAAGAAGATTTTCAAGCTATTTTAGGGACATGTCCCAAATTTTACCCACTACATTTTTTATATGACATGTTCCGATATAGTAATTAATGACTCTTAAGCATAATATCTCCATTTGCCCCTTAGCCTTTCTTAAGCATAATGGCGTCTTCTGGAGGATTGGTCCCAGGGGTAGACCACTGTGGTTGTATGGGGGATCTATTGCTTGTGGCTACCCTTTCGGGTAGTCCTTCTTTTTTCTACTTCTCTACTTTCTCTGTAAAAACTGTTTTCTTTTTACTTTTATTTTTAATATATTGGGGTGAACACCGTCGAGTGCTTCCCCCTCTTTTGAGCTTTAAAAAAAAATTTATATATTAATTTATGACCAATATGTAGATGTTGTTTTCATATCATTGAAATCAGGTTATGGACCTTGTTAAGAGGTTGGTGAGGTAATACTTTTAACTCTTAGTTTATTGATGATAGAAAGGATAATATTTTAATCTAGTAACTGATTCAGATGTGACCCTAGATGATTCAAATATAACATCGCCAAGCTTGTTGGCGAAAAGTAATTAAAACTCAAACGGTGAGGAAGTCTCCTAAGAGACTCTTCCGTCTCACCCTCTAACTGGAAGTGCGGTACAATAAAAGGATAGGTCTACTCCAAAACTATTCAACGGAAATGAGTGAGAGAGACTCTTCGAAAAAGTCACTTTAGAAAACTAGTACAGGCAGACGAGCTTGTACGAAAACTAAAACCAATAACCCTCCGCATGTGTATCCTAAAACAGAGGGTCAGCGAAACTGGTCAAAAATCAGAATCTCATCGAGGCGTAAAACCACTACGAGCTCGCGTAAAACCGTGAAAAGGAATGGGATCCTAAACTCGCACACTTGACGGTCGCTGCCCTAACTGAGCTTCCTATTCTCTCGCCCAGTTGAGGATCACCGCACCCTCGTACGGTCAGGTGTAAGATTCACCGTGATCGGCACATATATCAGTCTTTACTAATTCTCAACAAATCAATTGTCCAAATTAATACTTCCTTGAATAGGTACCAACATTCATCCCCCCCCCATAAGTCCAATTAATCCATTGCATCGAGGCAGCTGAATTTTATGCATGATATGAAATAATAAAGTATCAAAAACATGGCAATCTCTCTAGAATATAATGACCAGGAAGATCGAAGTCTTTAATTCACTAAATCTAGTAGGAAACAATGCACCTCCTTGGAAACAATGCACCTTCTTGGAAGGCATCATCAGTTTGTTGATAACTATAGAAACGTGTAGATATAGATATAGATATATATATATATATATATTGGAGAAAGAATTACAGTTAAATTAAAAGAACATGTGACTGATCTCATCGGTATGAAAATTTGCAGATATGGTTCCACAAAAGGAAATGACCATTTCCTAAAAAATGAGAGGTAAGGATCATTTGGTTTGAAGTCTTTCAAAAATCTAGATTTGGGCGTAGGCGACTTTCAACATTAATATACAGTTAATTGATGTCCTTGAGTGGATTGTTTGAAATGCATTTGTCACCCAAACTATTGAAATGTTTAATCAGATGTGGCGCCATGGATGAAATGCTAAATAAACTAAATCACGACAGAGATACATAAGGTCTGATTATTTGGGACTTACATGAAGGGTGAGATTAATATCAACTTCGCATAACTACTGGGGATAAAGTCCAGTCCATGCCACTAAACATATGACAGACTTCCCTCACATTTCCCAGGATTTCAACTACTACACCGGCAGCCATAAACATTGCCAGATTGAAAGGCCATTAACACAATATATAGCTTCGATTAGCTAAATGCAAACATCAAATATGACATTTCAATTCCCAGACGAAGGCCCAGATGTCCAAATAACTCGCTGATAGAAGTACGGGCAACCAAAGAGCCATGAGAGTTATTATAAAATGCCCACATGGTAAGACTTATACTGAACTAAGAGTATAATTCCATGCCTAATTTGGTACGGGGAATAAGAACTACAGAGCTAGATTTCCATCAGTTATTAAATCTTAATTTCGATTATAATCAGACTGTGTGATCCAATATCTTGAACAAGCAATTTATGCACAAACTACCAACGTGGCCAACTGCTATATAAAAATATTAAAAACCACATTATCCCAACTATTACAATCTACTTCTACGATTCCTTGAGCATCACCACTCCTGTTCTCCACTTTCTCTATTACCCCCACAAATGTTTTCTCCATTGTGCTAAACCCCCATTCACCAATAGCCATGGCATAACCAATCCAATATAACTGCAAATCCTAGCTTATACGGAAACTCGTTGATCCAAATCAGAAAACACAACACCACCAATAGCTACTCAAAATCCAAGAGAAAAAGTAAAATTTATCACCAACCATTCTAGAAATAATACTTCATTAGGTAGAATATTGCCAGACTTCGTAGATGGCAAGAACATTAATTACATAGACCCTTGGTATTGGAGTAAGATGGGGAAATACATGCATTGGCAGCAAAAGGAGGAAGAGATCGTACTATCTTTTATCACAGATGGTCTCATTCAAGCAAGCATCAGCTATTGAATGGAGGAGGCTGCAGCAGGAGGCTCTTCTTCGTTGGATTTTGAAGACGGGAATTGAGAAGGGAAAGGGGAAAGAAAAGGGGAGAGGGAGAATTGCCTTTTCGTTGTAATTGGAGAGAAGAAGAGAAGGGAAATAGGAGATGAAATGGGGAAGTTTGGGAGTGTAATTAAAATGGGGATTGTTGACATAAATACGAAAAGAGAGACCATTGTGTTTTACTTTTATCAAATGGAAAGAGATAGAAGGCCAAGTGAAAAGGAGTAGAGGGTTGTACGTGGGGCTGTTGTGTTTTCATTTATATATTATTTTTTTGTAATTTTTCACTCTGACATTGTAGCAGACTTGAATAATTTTTTCCTTTAAAACCATTTTTTGAATATACTGGAGCCTTTCGTATCTGTGTCTCGAGCTTCGGATTTTGATGCGCAACATCTTGTTTTGATCGTCTCTAAACGACGATCAATATGAGTATAATATTGATATACTTTAGATCGGGTTTCAAATACCGAAATTTCCGAGATATGGTTTTGATTTTTGATTAAATTTTGTGAAAATAAAATATCAAACGATCTCCGATTGACGAATTGTTGATTCTGTTGGTCTTGTTTTGTCGAATCGGATTTTTAGGTGGTCTCGATTCATTTCACGATTTCTGAATTTGTGTCGCGACTTCTCTGCGGCACGCATTACGATGCGACTGGTTTTTGATCGATTTCGCCCGAACGACTTTTAATTCACGATCAATAATCGATTTTGGATTTATTCAATATTAATTGAACAAAATTGGACAATCGAATTCGTAATCTGTCGAGTTCGGGTTTAATTAGACCCGGATATTACACTTCTCATAATAGTCTTCTCATCAAAGATTCCTTACGAATACCAAGAGGAAGCAATCTCGTGGAGCAGAAAAAGATCGAAATAGTTGACGGCACATGCTTAAGAAGCACCAACTTCTCACCACTTGATAGCATCATCGCTTTCCACCCTGCGATTCGTCCCTCTAGTCTATTCAAAATCGACTTCGAATTCACAGCCTTCAACAACCCAGCCACCAAAGGTAGGCCCAGATAGGTGACAAACTCTCAACAGGGCAGCTCAGCAACCTTATCGCTTCATGAGTCTCCTGAAGAGAAAGCCCAAAAGGTACTACCACTAACTTGTTTTTATTTATCTGCAGTCCTGACACATCCCCAAAGATATCCATAATAATAGACACTCGTCGAATCTTGTCTATATATCCCCTAACAACATCGTAGTGTCATCGGCATACTGCAAGATAGTAATCCAACTATCATCCTTCCTATATACTGAACATCAATCTGCTTCCGATGCGAACCGCATTATAACAGCCAAAGCATCTGCAACAATGACAAACAGTAAGGGAGCCAGCGGACATCCTTGCCTGACACCATGTTGAGGTTGAAAGAATCCACCACGGGTACACCATTAATAAGACAGCATAAGAGGCAATCGTAATGCACCACTTAATCCATGAGATCCACAAATTAGGAAATCCCCTCTTCTCCAACAAGGACCAAATAATGCACCAGTCCACACAATCATATGTTTTGGAGAAATCAATCTTCCAAAGTATACCCTTGCCCATATTTCTTCTCCAATCCAACACCATTTTTGACGTCAAAACCAACCCATCCGACATTAATCTCCCAGGCACAAAAGCATTATTTTTATAAAGCAACGGGTGACCCCCAATTGAGAGGGGTCACCGCCAAAATTTCATTAAAAAGTTTCAGAGTACATTACCGTGATATCCATTGGTTATACAGGGTGTTACAATGTGAAAAGGATATTTTCTACGTAGAATCGTTGGTTGTTGAAGATTGTGTCGTTTCTCCCGTTCCAAATGGCTCAAATGGCAGCAAAAGGCTTGGAACAATCATCGTTCGAGTTGCCGCACACTGTTCTAATGGATCTCCAAAAGTTCATGAAGTTCTCGGTCCGCACTCATGAAACCGCCACCTCCGTCCAAACCGCAGCCGATGAAGGGCATTTGAAAAAAAAGGTGTTCAGTGTCCTCTTCCGTAGCTCCGCATCTGTCGCATCATGTGTCAATGACTCCAAGAATGTGTCCCCTCCGTACCTAGTCACAAATATGGTTCCTCCTCAAACACCATAGAAAGATCTTTATCCTCAATGGGCAGCAAGGAATGCTAATTAAAAAACTTCTCTGTCAAGGATGCTTCTAAAAGTCCAGAAGTACACTCCAAACAACAAATGGCCGAACAATCATAGGACAGACATTAGAGTGACATGGTGATCAAATAAAATGACATTTTTGCAAGCATTGTAACACCCGTGATATATAATGTGTCTTTAAATCATATCAAAAAACCTTGTTGCAGAGACAGCTAGTACTGTACAATAGTTTGTTTTTTTCCAAAGGGAATTTGTATGATAGTTATCAAACTCAAGCTACTGCTTACCACTCCTGCAGGATCATCATGGTTCCCATGTATACTAAATACAGGTAAGCCAACATTAAAATGAGGATCCTCATAGTTTACATGTCCAAATCTGAAAAAAAATCAAAAAGGCCATGAGTTGATATATACATCAAAATTGGTTTCAATGTATCAACTAGAGTAAGAAAAGATCCTGTAAATTATATAGTAATTAAGATCTATGCAAATATGTTGTGATGCAGCTCTGAGCTATCATCCAAAATTATACATTCTAATTATAGCATGAATCTAATGAGAAAGAATGTGCGTATGCTGCATACAGTATGAGGCATCCCAAGCAAAAAAACGTTTTTATCTTTATAATAATTGTTCCCTGACATTTTCTGGTCACCATGAATTGACTAAGTAAAAAAACAGAATTAACTTGAATAACAGTGACAGAAGATTATTTGAATCGTGCCCAAGAATAAATACAGGAAATTTACAACCAGATGGAACCAATCAAAATCAAGTTTTTTCACATGTTAATTGGAGCTGCTGTCTGGATTTTCCACCTCCATATGGACAAAATTGGTAAATTGAGCTCTGATCTTACTACCAAAGAGAATGCAAAGATGTGCGCTAGAGAGAGGGTGTGAGAGGATGATGCAAGTCCAAAGGTTACATACATAAGGGGGTAATAAAGAAGATACGAAGTAATGAGAAAAGGGAGGTATCTTGTCACTGGAAAGTTCCATATTGGCTATGAATAATATCTCAATCGAGTCTAGAATGGCAAGATTGTCACGATCGATTATAAATATGATCATATGTGTACGTTCTCGGTTTATTTATTATCTTTTTTAAAAGACAGATAATGGTTACCAGAAAATAGTAACCATACAATTCATTACACTCTAAAACAACAGACACCAAATGGTGCATACAAAGATCGCCGCAAGATATATAGTGCACCCCCCACACACACACGCACACACACAAACACGCACTATAGGACAGCCAAAAAGTCTGCAAAATTTGATGTAGCAGGAAGAAAAGGCAGGAGAAGAAAAGACAAAGGGTGACGTAAAGAGGGGGGAGGCATGCATGCAGCTCAGGTTATGGGTAGGGAAGGGCAGAGATACGCATATTGACAGTGAAATGTGTCAAGCCATTCGACATTTTAGAGAAGCGCTAAGACGTCTGAGTGAATAACGGACCAAGATAAGATCAAGGTTTCAAAAAATGAAAAGCAAAACAATGCAGTTTCCTGGAATCGAGGCAAGGCATAGCACAGTCAATGTATAGGCCTTGGTATTCTACGCAAAAATATCTAACGTGATTGAAAATTTGCAATAGTATTAAGAGGATAATATTATCAAACAAATTCCCATGTATAAAGCAATTAAAGGCTTTTTGAGTGCTTGTGCTAAAGTCTAAACATCAAGACAAAGATTATAATGACTACAAGACATAATATAAGCATCAAGTTTCTACTTCTAAATGGTCCAAGATAGAAATGACTGAAGTAAACGATCCATGTCCCAATTAAAGTTATACTCACAAAAAAGACAATAACAATAATTACCTAATCCATTTACTCTAAGTTATCCACCAAGTTCTACAAACATAATCTCAAGTAAAATATCCAATTGACTTTGCAACTATCATAACATACATGACTGAAAGTTTCGACAAAGAAATAAACATTCAAGTTAAAAAAAGTTTGACTGCTAGGTCCGCTACGGATATCAAAGTCATCGCCTTACTGTGAGGGAGATAAAGCAACTCAAGCCTTTAGCAAAGTTGTTGGCCTGCTACAATAGGGGAAGATGATGGCGACGACAGCAGCACCGACATGCTGAAGAGGGAGATGGCAGCGACCTACAGCTGCACTTGCGTCAAGGAAGGATGAGAGCAAGGGTTTTTTAACGTCGATATTCGGGGATCGAGTCAGGGTTCGGGAAAGAATGGTGAGGAAAAAATAAATGGGTGTGGCACTTAAATGCCCTAACAGGCAAGATGGCGGACTCTCCTTCCCACCTTAGTGACTCACATGCACCTCCACCATGTGAGACGCTCGCCTCAACTTGAACATCAAAGACACTCGCCTTAAGGCTAAAAGCAGGCGCCTGGCCTTGACTGCCTTTGCACATCAAGGCACGCTTTTTTATTTCATGGGTAGGATTAAAGAGTAGAACTCCAAATTCTATTTCTAATTTAATCTTAGTTTTCAACGATCAATGGCTTTACATAGAATTACAAAATGCATTTCCAAGTAGTTCAATATAAAAGAAATTCAGAACTAATTATCCTAACAACCTAACAACTACCAAGTCGATTGGGGTTCTATCTTGGCACGGTTGTGGTCGATGCCGTGAGGAGGGGCATCGGTTGGTTGCCTGATAACATCAACACCGTGATGATGGATCGGATGTACTGGGTGACGGCGGGGATCAGGACCGTCAACTTTAGATTCTTTGCATTGTTGGCATCAAGGTACAAGTACAAGCACGAAGTAATCTTCCTCCAACATTCCTTTGGTCATCCTCGACCCTCTTACAAGACTTTTTTTAACTAACCTTAAACAGGCTTCTCTCATTCCATCTTCTAACAATACAACACCAACCACATGCACCTAAGGCAATGTCCTTGAAACACCTGAGTCCTATATACATACAATTTACTAAGAAGTTGTCATCCCGTAAGCAGACGATGAAGCTCCCACGAAGGAAACTCTATATGAAGAAGGAGCTAGCATGCATTGTTTCCCATGACAATTGGATAGTTGTGAAACCACTATGGATTACAGGGTCACTGGTCGCAAGTGGGTATTTATTGTGAAGCATAATCCAAATGGACCAATGGTACTATACAAGGCCTGCCTAGTAGCCAAAGACTTCACTCTAACCTATGATTTAGACTTATTCAGCATCTTCTCTATAGTTATTAGATGAGGTACATTGCGAGTATTTGATATATATATATAGGTGTTCACAAAGAGCGGTGTTTACATTAACATGAGATTTGAGATTTAGGTAAGAATTTTAAGGGGTCAAAAGGTAGGAAATTGGGGTGAGGAGATAAAAATGCAAAGATGGTTGTCGTCACTTGCACTGGCCAACGTCGGCTTCTATAGCCTCCACCTACACGAGGGTAGCTAGAGAAATGGTTTGCTACATGGGTAAGTGGCCACTGTTGCAACAACCCCTCAGTGCTTCTCAATTGCAATGCATGAGTGTTGCTCTCAATAAAGACCTAGATCATAGGAGATTGCCCTACAAATGATGTAAAATCTGGAGAGCTTGATGATATCGTTTGAGAGGTCATTCGTCCTTTTTTCTCCACGGTTGTATACACTCTTGAGTGGAAATATTGTAGAATATGGAGTGCTTTAAGATGGATGCTCTTCTTCATATTTTCTTTTGTTAATATCGAACTTGTGTTGTGTAGGTTATGCGCAGATGCAATCATCTTTGGTGAATGCTCATTCCTTGATAAATCCAGCTATTGTAGCACTTTTAAGCTCAATCAGAGACAATTATTCGCTTTCTTTGATGTGAATATAGACTATTAGCCAAACCAACTTACTTCAAATTTTATCATCTACAATATAATTGAATCATTTTGAATCATGATAACGATACAAACTAAATGATTTGGTCTAAGATTTAGGGAAGAACTTTAAGGGTGAAGATGGGAGCAAATTGGGGTGAGGAGATAAAAGAAACACACCGAGTCGCATGGGGAGGGGAAAAGATAGGATATAGGAGAGGATGACTGAATTGGAAGACTTAAGATGAGAAAGAATAACCAATAAGGGAAGAAAGATAAAGCCAAACGCTATATTAAATGCAATTTCATTTTTTGTTCCCTATTACATAGAAGTAGGTTGCTTTATATAAGGAATTAACCCATCAAAAGAAGCAACCTTTCATCCCAAAAGACATACCCAAACCAAAAGAACATTTAAAGATTGGCTTTTCGACTTTTACATGAAATAAAAAATTGTTATAAAAATAAAATTAGAGGAAAAATAAATTTTAACATCTTGGATTGCTTTATATTAAATTGATGTGAAAAAACGGGAGAGAAATTGTTGTAATTCATGTTTATCCCCTATTACATAGGAGTAGGTTGTGTTATATAAGGAATTAACCCATCAAAGGAAGCAACCTTTCATCACAAACGACGTAATCAAGCCAAAAGAAAATCAAAAGATTGTCTTTTGGTTTTTTACTTGAAATAAAAAAATACTATAAAATAAATTAGACTGGAAATAAAAATTGATATATTCGATTGATAACTTAACATGGAAAAATCAATCAGGAATTGTTGTAATTCTCATTTTTTTGACAACTACTTATAAAAGATTGTTATGTAAGGATTACACAAATGAATTGTCTTCTTGAGTGATTGCTTGCATTGGGAAAAGTATGGCCCAATCACATGTAAAATATTTCATCGACTTACTATAGAAGATAGGCATGCTTAGCACCCAACAATCACATAAACCTTTGGTTTTGGACATCAAGTCATGCTTATATAAGGATGAGAAGCAGCTTACATATAACCACCAATAACTAAGACTTGTGGGAACATTGTTGTACATCACCATTACTAGGAATGACACTTTCCCAACCCTTGAAATTGCGTAAGTTCATGGACAGTTTTGAGATACAGTAAAATCACACCAAGGGATAGGATTGTTCTTAAGTGGGATCTCTTCTACTGCATTGTTGCATACTTTGCCGCTAACTACATGTGATGTTTGATCAAAAGTAAGTCCGCACGTGTTTTCATGCCTAACCATGTGGAATGTTATCATACAGAAAAGCAGGAAGCAAGTTGTTATGTCTCATTCTAGTGCAGAGTGAATACAAGGCCATGGCACAAGTAGCCTCGGTGATGATGTGGATTCATATAGTATTTATTGATTTATATGTGGCAAACAACAAAAAGATGGGGCTATGTTGTGATAATCATGTAGCTATGCATATTGTGCCAACAACCTCATGTCCCATGAGCACACCAAACATGTGAAAGTTTATCGCCATTGTACTAAAACCTTATTCAAGAGGTCTTCTTCGTACTGCCAATGTTCCCTCTGCATGACAAACTGCAGATATAATCACTGAGGTGCTTCATCAAGTTGCATTTGAGAAATTTTGAGGCATTTAAGCACAATATGATATATATGTTTCAACTCGATGGGAAGTGTTAGAATATATGTAGTACATGAAATAGATAAGAAGTGAGTTGTCCTCCCTATCGTTATTTCTTAGCCCTTTTTTTCCTTATGAGCTAAGGTTATGGAATAAAAAATATCTGATTCCTCCCTTCTTTCTCATCTATCAATTCGGATCGGAATCTAGGCTTAAAGGATAACTTATACAATATATGATGGTTTAATGTTTACAATCAACCCAATATATCATGCCCTGGAACTACATTCAATTCAGAATATACAACAAATTGATATTCCGTTCCATAAAACAACTCCAAAATTCAGAATGGAGAGTTCACCGTGCACTCCTTAAGCAAGGTAAAGATGATTGAAATCCAAAAATTAGCTCAAAAATATGTGGATAAATGATTTGGCACTGAACAGATAGGTGTAAAGCACAATCATCATTTCTTTTAAAAGAAGGTGCAATAAACAATCAGAATGCCATGTCATGGGTGAATAAGTAGTAAGATTATGGTAATATCTAAGTGATAGGATTGTGTAAAAACAATACATGTTCAAGAAGTTTATTGTCTGATCGCTAACAACTTGAAGCTGCACTGGCCGATCGTTCAAGCAGTAGCGTCGGAGGATTTCAATAGCCTTTACTAAAGTTGACCTAGATGGCTTATTCTCATGAAAGAGGTCACCACCAAGAAGCAACAAATCCACCTGCGCTTGAGATTAAAAAAATGAAGGGAAATCAGAGAATATGGTGCAAAGAATAATTTGGAGCTTGATCAACAATTTGCTTAAAATAAAAGCAGATACAAGAAGCTGAGTATAAATAATGCCATGTAGCTTGACAAAACAGATTCACGAGGATTCAGGGGTGTGCGTGTGATTATGAAAAAATGAGTTCATGCGAGCGCATGCACATGAGAAGTTGAAAACGGTTTGTATGCATTAAATGGTTTGTATAGATATAGATATATGTATGTATGTATGTATGTATGTATGGATGCATGCATCTATTTGATAAATGGGCTGATTATTCCCTCTGCCTCACTCAAATTAGACATTTATGAACTTAAGTTAGCTAGCATCGCAATATCAACTGAATTCTATATAGTCCACACCTCTCTTTGCTCGGCTAAGGAGCATATCTCCTCAAATGCCCGAAATGAATCGAACCGGCGTATGTCATCTTTCTCCATATAGCCCAAGTGACAATCGGTCGCAACAAGAACTCGAAGAGTATGGATAATATCATCTCTACAAAAAAATACAATGTATCAAATTTTGATTGGTTTCTAACATTCCAAAGGCCAATCAAGTAAAGTGTGTAGTTAAGAAACAGTCAACAGCTACAAGTGTAAAGAACTTGCCAGCTACATTCATCAACAGCAAAACTGAACAATATTAATAGAACAACGCAATTTATGTTACTGGAGGTCAATTCCAAAAATGATATCCATAAACTATAACTTACCCCGACGACTCCCCCATTCCAAAGATAATATTCTTCAATTATCCTGCGTCGGTAAAATAGCTGAATTACCGAAGTAACATAAACTTGGTGCCTGCAAAGTTTTACCAAAAGAATATCAAATTCACAAAAGTAATATGCAGCTAGAACCATTATGATATTTTGATATTATATGTATGTATTGATGCATGGACACGGAAAAGAAGTAAGGCACCATTTCAGTCAAAAGTGACTAAGCTTTTTCTGTTGTACTTGACGTACACACGTCATAATGAGAGGATTTTGTATAAATGAATGCATCAATAGGTATTTGAGTTATTAAGCAAATTATGGGCATGCCACTTCCAACGACGGTCTTTCAGCTCCACCTTCTAGAATGTTTAGACGATGCGACTAAGATGAAGGGTAGCTCCTGTTTGTATAAAGCAGTCTTCTATTCTCGTGCAAACACAGTAAAAGAATGCACTTTTACATGTCAACTCTAAACAGAACACGTTAAAACAAGCACGCTGGCATAAGTGAAGATTTATGTATTCACGTGCACGAAATCATACACTGGTGCAATCCAAAGTTTGCCAATATGTGACGACAAACGGTATTGGCTGAATGCTTGATGCGATCTAATTATCTGAAAGGTAGCTAACTCCACTTCAGAGTTTGCGCAAAAACTGCAATAATTTGGACGACTAGATGAAAGAAACCAGACCCTGGCAAACTGCTTGTGTATCGTGACTCGTAAAGGTCAGAATGTCCAAGAAATGGGTTGAGGACTTGAGTGGGATACTAGCGGTGGTGTTGGCCGCCGGGAACCGCGGAGCGGCGGAGGAGAGACGGATGTATTGTCGGTGACTCGGGGAAAGGGGTGGAGTTTGGGCGGCTTAGGGGGTTAAGGGATTTGGTAAAGTAATTCTTCTTTTCTTTTCTTTTTACCCCGCAAAAACCCGAGGCCGGCCCGTACCCGACAAATATAAGTGCGCTGACTGGAGTTTTTTTTCATATACTAGGATGTAAATTAGTTATATAATATAAAATTAAATATTAATTTGTAATGTTTAAATTAAAACTAAAAATGAAAAAAAAGCAAGGGGTGTAGATATGATATACAGAATTTGATAAATTTTTTCATATGTAATTTCCATCTCAAAAACTTCAGAATTCTATAAAGATGAGGAAGAGTGCATAGTTTCATAAAAGAGATGGATCCTGCAGATAATGATCTCCTTTTATATTTGATCAATAATGTAATTATTTTATTATGAATTAAATGAAATATGTGGTGATTTTTCGAAATGTATCTTCTATGTGCACCATTTTATATTATATGACATGCATTCATATATGTGCACCCAAAGATGCAAAATACAACTAAAAATAAATATTCAAATACATGTATGTTGTTCCTATGCCGTAGCATCGATAAAAAAAACTAAAATCGATAGGTTTCGGATAAATGAAACAAAATCCAAAGGTAATAGGTGAAATTTGCAAATGCAATAGACGGGAACCATCCCAAATGTGTTGATATGTGGTGAATTATACATATTTAAAAAAATAAATGAAACTTTCTGTCATTTATTTAATTAGAAGTTATCTAATAAATAGTTTTTTAAAAAAGTCCCACATCTAAAGAAACGAAGATACATTTTTTGATGGTTATTACCAATAGAATTTTAACATGAAATATTAGAATGATTTGATTTGTCGCTCTAAAAAATTGGATTACATTAGAAAATTTTAAATATGTAAAAAAATGGATTGGACCGAACCATTGTCAAAAGTATATATGAGCATCCATACATTGTATATACATGTGATTTTCTTTTAAATGTCACGTGTCGTTTAATATATTTGCATGTGATACCACAGATTACATTTTAAAAAATGTGAAAGAGATGAAATATTAATATTTATAACTCATTTTCTTATTCCATTATACTTATTTCATCGACGGTTGCTTTACTCATATTTTTTGTCGTTTTAACAAACAACAACACCTTAATTAGGAAGGATGAGAAAGATGAATTTATGATTAAAATATAAAAAAAATACAACATCCATTTTAAGGGATGTTCTTTTCTTCAAATCTAACACAATAATCAAACTATAATATGAATGTCAAGCGATGTGAACATGAGAATATGTTATTTAAAGGGAATATGTAAGCATCAAAAAATTAATACGTTCTGAAATGTAGTGAAATTTATGGGCATGGCGCAAATATTTAATAAATTGGGTTTAAAAAATAAAATTCACTAAAAATGAACAAGATGCGATTAAGCCAAAATCAAATCCATTCAAATTCATGTAAGATGGTGCGATTTATAAATAATTACTCTCTCTAAATGGTGAAACATAATGATCATCGGGAGCTCCTCTCACAGGGTCGTAATCTCACTTCCTCAACTTATCAGCTCTAATTATAATATTATTTCATAAATAAACATGCAGATACATACACACATACATATAAAACAGACACGCACATAGTGATAGTGCTTTGAGTTCAATTTTTCTGATATATTGTAGTATGTATACGTCAAATACAAAAAAATATGGATTGATTAAATATCCAATATTATTTAATATTATCAGTTAATTATTATTGTGTTGCAACATACCTATGAAGTACTTATCAATATACGTTAATTTACATTATAGATTAAGGGTAGAAAAGATTTTTTTGAATATTTACATTTTATTTTTTCAAAAGTAGTAGTTGTAGATAGAAAAAACTAATATATATATATAGTTGCCCCCAATGCCGTTTTCAGCATTCTCCTATTTTTTTGAAAAATATCGCCATATATATTCATCCCTACATCCCTCCTATGTGTTATTCGAATTTTGTCAGAAACAGAGACTCCTACGGCCTCCATCCAGACAGTCATTTTTTAATGGTAACAGGATTTTTTAAATCGACGCCATATTGATGGAGGCCGTTGGACTCTCTGTTTCTGATGAAATTCGAATGGCATATAAGAGGGATATAGGGATGAATATACATGATGATATTTTTCAAAAATAAATAAAAAATGCCGAAAACGACGTGGGGGCAGTCATTGTTGGCTGCCCCAAGGGGACAGCCCCATTAAACTCTCTCTCTCTATATATATATATATTTCAAATATTGATGCATCAGTTTAAAATCAACAAACAAACATTAAAAAATATGAATAATTAATTAGTGAGTAAAACATGAATTGAAATATCAAAAGAATTATATAAAGGGGATATAAGAAATTTAACAATACTTTTTCCTAAATAATAAATCATCATAATATTAAAATAATAAACTAAGACTTTAAACAAAAAAAGTGAATAAAACATCTTTGGAATAAATTAATAAAAAATTAGAAGTAGCAACTTTATGTAAAAAAACCATTAGTTAATGGTTCTAACATTAAGCATTTTACATATATCATAATATGCAACCACCGATAAATTAAAAAGACAATATATGTATGTATATATAAGAAGTACTAAACAAAGATTTGTTATTTATGTGAATTTTTTATGGATTTATTTGAATTTTTACGAATTTTAAATGTTAGTATATAATTTTAGTTTTCCTTTACTTAAAAAATGAGCTTAATTTTCATAATTGTTTCAATATTTATATACTATAAGGTGTAGTATTATGTATTTACAGGTGCTTTTATTTATGCTTTATTAATATATTTTATTTAACATCGAAATTATAGCTATTTATTAATATAATGAATATGGCTATATTATAAATAAGCATAAACTATAAGCAAATGTATGTAATATCAATGAATGGCAAGGATATGTCACAAAAATCCACAATATGCATATACTATTTACAGAGAGAAGGAAGGATGAGAGAAATCGTGTCTCTGGAGAGAGAGAGAGAGTGGTGGCAGCCTTGGCAAGTTACGGCTAAACAGGGAAGACGCAAGGGAAAAGAGGTAAGGAAGCCACGTGGAGAGAGTGGAGAGAGAAAAACAGAGAGAGCGGGAAAGAGAGGGAGAATGTCGAAACAGGGGGCTCTCTCCATAGGGATCCACGTGGCGCAATGCTGGAAAAAAACCCAGCTTTAAAATATGTACATAGATATAGATTTGATGGGTTAGGCTCGATCCAAACCCGCAATGGCTCGATAATACGCTACCCGCCATTTGTGATACTTTATTTTCGTATGGAATTTTTTTTGAAAAACCTAGGATTTCTTCCAAACAATTCCCTAACCGCTCTTCTCCTCCCTCTCTCCCAAATGCTTCCCCTTCCTTTCTCCTCAAAAAATCTCCCGGCTCTCGAGCAACCCGAGTCCCGATATATAGCGTCCATCTACGTCAGTGGTTCTCTTAAAAATCTCTCCCATCATCGTCATCCTGATTTTCGACATCCTACCCCTCTTCGTTTTCGTACACATCAGTTAACCCTTCCTCGGACCTTTGTCAACGCATGATCCTCTCACCAACGCCTCCTCCGACCACATCTCTCTGGCATCTCATGAAACGGTGGCACATTCTCGAGACCCTTCTCATCATCTCTTGAGGTGGCGATACGCATTAACTTCCATAACATTAACTTTTTTATTTAAAATTCCTTTTTCAATTTATGTGTACGCAGGAAAATGTTGGATTTGTTAATAACATTATTATGTTATTTTTTTTGTCATATTCTCATAAATTTGTAATTAGTAATGTTTGGATCTTACATGTAAGGAGAATAGAGAGCATGAATGTGATCGAACAATGTTCTTAGAATTTTACATAATTATATACACGACATGTTGTGATTACATTGCGTATCTTCATTGATGTGATTGTGATCTTAATTCTATACACGTAATAGTTTAATCTTGCATATGATTTTGATTATGTAATCTTACACATGCCATTCTCACAATTATTTCTCACGCTATAAAATAGCAATTGTTTGCTTAGAATAGACTTCCTTAAAATTGTAATTACGATGTTTGTTAAAAATCAAAGTAGTAAATCTATTCATTTATTTGTGTACGCAGATAATGGATGGCAATAATGACAATGTTACTGAAGTGAAGGAAACTTTTGTTGGCCATCGCGATGCTCCCATTGAGATCGACACTATTGGACGCAAGCGATCCAAATGTTTTATATCACATCTTTGGAAAAACTTTAAAATTATTGGTTCGAACGATAAAGGCGAAGAGAAATGTGAGTGTTTAAAATGTCATTAGATCTTATCATGTGGAACACAAGGTGGAACTAGACATTTGAAGAGACGCATCGGTAAATAGTGTATACACAGTATAGAGATCAGCGATTATTTTATTTTTCTGCTTCTAACAGTGATGCTGGCTTGTTGATAACAGGAAATTCGATCAGGAAAAAATGGACAGGATATGACTCAATTTGTTATTAAACATTAATTGCATTTCTGATTTAACCGAAATCAGGTGGTCTTAAGCTCAACACAAAGCGTGAACTCAGTCGAAGTGTCAACCACACAAATCTCGATTAAAATCAACAATTAACCCACACTAAAGATCAATAAATTAGAAATAATGTGGAGTTAAAATTTATTTTTAACTCTGCACAAATGGTGTATAGTGACAAGTATGCAGAGAGTTCGAACACAGGGAGCAAACAGGGCAGTTCAAACAAGTGTGCACAAGTGAGTGTGTGTGCAATGTGTCTACACTAAGCAAGCAAGGAAATTTTTGTGGGTTTTTAATTTTTAAAAATTTTTTTTGTTTATTTGATTTTTAATTTTGTATTTTGATTTTTAATTTTGTGATTTTTATATTTTATATTTTATACTTTTTTTTCAATATTGGAATTTCAAAGCAATGTAATAAAAGACAAGATGAAATATTTATAAAAATGTGCAAAAATAACCAAAAATTCAAAAATAAAATGTTTTTGATATTTTTAGGATTTTCTACTGTTTTTGTGATTTTTGGGGGTTTTTCAAGGTGTTTTTGGTATTTTTTTAATTACTGAAATAACTCAAAACAGTGGAACAAGGGCTGGCTGTGAGTAAAATGGGATTTAAAAACAGCAACCAGTAACCAAAATTTTTCACACTATTTTTCAAATAAAAGGAACAAAATAAGGAACACAAGAACCTGAGTTTGTATTTTTTAGAGTTTTCCTTGATTTTATATATTTTTTTGAAGTTTTTGAGTGTTTTTAAATTTTTAGTGTTTTTCTTTTGAGATTTTTAGTGATTTTTGGACTGACACTAAAATAGGATAAAATAGACACTAGGGATTTTTTTGGAATTTTTAGAGATGGTTTAATATTTTTTGGCATTTTCTAAGCTAGACAGTAGAGACAAAGCTTGTTTTTGATTTTTAATAAATATGAAAATAAAATAAAATCAAAAACTAAAACGATAGCGTGAAAGTACACATGTCCAGAAACTAAACCCTATTTTTGTGGAATTTTTGGACTTAAGATGATAGGGTAAATAAATACAACAAGCATTCAATCAAAACAAGGCCTGGCAGGGGTACTTATGCAATTTCTCAAACATCCAAGGGCATACATGCAATTTTCCACAAAAATATATACTGAATATTCAATTCATAGCTCCAAAAACTAAATACAAAAACCGCCTGGGTCTCTTGGAAATTTTCCCACCAGGGTGCGTGACTTGCACGCGCCTGGCGAGGACTGAAATGTAATATCTCAAAACCCTGGGGGCCTACATGCAAAATATCCAAAAAGTTTACACGTGACACTAAAGTTTTAGTACTAAAACAAAATACACAAATGACCGAGGGGATCCTTGCAAAATTCCCACACCTCACGTGTACAGGTCACGTGAGGTGACGTGGCGAAGGTCCTGGATGCAAATATACAAAGCTTGAGGGTCTTTGTGCAAATATTCCAAAAATATTACGCTACAGACAAAAGTTTAAATACTAAATAATAAATACAAAAGTGCGAGGGTGGGGATGCAAAATACCCTCGCTAGGACGATCCGCAGATGACGCGTGGCGCGAATCCAACGGCTGGCAACTGAGCGCGATCCAGCGGCAGGGAACGTACCACTTATCCACGTGGCAGCACGGGGACGGCCGATGACGGTTCGCTTCGACGTCTGGGATTAGATCTCAGAAAGAGATCCAACGGTGGCTGGTCGCGGAAGATCCGACGGTCGATGCGCGATCTGGAACTCCACCTCGATCCAACGGTGGCGAAGGCCGGAGCAAGAACAACGACGAACTCCGGCGAGCCGAGGTTCTCCGAGGTCAAGCTCCGTCTCCGGCGGGCTTCTTGGCTTCAAAATCGGGCTGGAGTTTCCTGGGGGCCTTCTCTTTCTCCTGGGGGCACCAAAAGTGCACGGCGATGGCCGTGACACTCACAGGTGGTCGGCGGAGCTGGAGAGCTCGGCTGAGCTCCGGCGAGCCTCAAAAACGCGCCCAGGCGTGAGTCAACGTTCTTCAACCCTGCAAAACTAGTCAAGAGGTCCAGGGCAAATTGCCTGGACCCTTAGTGGACCTAATCGACGCGAAAGGCGGAGCGACGATCGGTGGCCGGAGGTGCGCTCCGGCGAAGGGATGTGATTTGGCGACGGAGTGAGCGGAGCTCGGAATTTCTTTAGGGCTAATGATCCTAAGCCTGAGACTAAGCGAATGAACGGAAAATAAAAGGGGGAAAGGGCTTCCTCGACGGTGTAGACCGGAGGGAAGGTTACCTCAACCGCCGGAGTTGCGGGAGGTGATGGAGACGCCTCCGACCTCGGCTGCCTTGGCTGAAGAGCCCACGTCGGAGCTGTCACCTCCAGGTAGCTCTGGAGCACGAAAGAGGCGCGAGGGGTTGGACCGAAGGTGTTCAAAATCGAGAGGAAAGAAGGGGGGCTCGTTATATTTGGTTTGACCCTGAGCTGCAGGGGTCCGAAAATCAATGAGTATCTTGCAAATCTTGGGTCCAAAGACCAAGATTATTCATGGACGAGCTAGAGGGAAGATCGAGGAATAATGTTGCAGAAGGGTGCAACACAAAAAGGTGAAAGTTGACGCCTCGAAAAATCCACGAATGCGGGTAAAAAACGAGGCTGCCAGGAGCTACAGGGGCCTAGGACACCTAGTTGACCGAGGTCAACTAGGGTTTGCACCTGGTTGGTCCACGTGGACCAACCAGGAAAAAGAACTGGTAAATGATTTATAAAATCAATAAAAAATAGAAAAAGGCCGAATTAATTAAAAGTTATAAAATAAAAAATGCTTAAAATTTTATGTAGTATTTTATTCTGATTTTTATTTATTTTTATGACGTATATTTTTACAAGTTTGCATTTATACCCCTATAGGTATCTATATCTATGTATTGTAGTCTTTTATTTTTAATTGTATATATTTGATTTATTTATTTTTGATTATTATTTTATAAAGTTATAAAATACTTTTATATACACAAATATATTTTTATTTTATTTTTATGAAATATTTTGTATATTTAATAAAATACAAATATGTTTTGTATAGGTATATGTACAGGTAATGTATCTATGTATTTTGTTTTTAAGTATTTTATTTTTGTTTTTATTTAGGTTTTGATTCTTATTTTAATGTACATAATTATTATAAGTATTATTTACAACATTATAAACATATAAAAATGAATGAATAATAAATAATTAATAAATTGAATATTTTATTCTGTGCAAGTATACAATGAGGGTCCAAAAGTCAACTTTCAAACCGTAGCTCCGCCAAATGCGAGACCACCGCCAATAAATAGCTTATTTTCTTCTATATACAATTAAAGGTGAATATGCCGCATTTGGAGTTTTCATTTGTGAGATACGGGTCTGGGAAGTTGGGGTTCTGGATTTTTATTCAGACCATAACTTTTTATCTGTACATTATTTTTCTGTGAAATCAATTTTGTATTTTTTTATTTAATTATCTACAACTTTCATGTATAAAGTTTCTTTATTTGAGGTACAAAAAGTGGAACCAAAAATAGGTCCCAAAAAGAATAAAGAATGAAGAAAATAACATAGGTATTTGACCCTTATCTCCCCCTACTTTATTCCTGGTCGACCTATTCATCAAGATGCCTAGGTCTCGGGGTTTCGGGTCATAAAATATTTACAATATTTTATTCTTTTTCTTTTCTTTTCTTTATTCTATAATTTTGTCTTTAAAAACCGCATTTTATACAGTATTTACACATATATGCATGGATGCTAAAATGCATGAATTAGCTCTATTTACACGCATTTACTAGGGTTTTTAAGGCCAAAATGATAGAATAAAGATGATGAAACGTAGCTTCATCATCCCCCTATACTTTACCTTTGCTAGTCCCTAGCAAACACTTATGCAATAAGTGCAAAAAGAAAAAGAAAGAAAAGAAAAAGAAGAAAATTAGATTAAGTTTAATTATTGAACTTGTCTTCGCAAAATCAAAGTTTGGAGCTTAAGTCGGACCTTTGGAATTTTAGTGCGGTCGGAACCTTAGTGAGAACCAAGTTTGAAATCCAACAGTCCTTGAGAATCCCAAAACTCTGTCCAAGTCTCCTCAATAGCCAGGTCAGAATTACTTCAATTCATACGCAAACTCTTACGACTATGAGTCTGACTCGTACAGTGTAAGTGATATGTAGCTCCCCACCTCAGAAGTGACAAAGAGACAACCTCCCCCAACCTGGTAACTCTAATGCCTCGGTCTAGCAACTCTTTCCTCGAGAAGCGGGGTATTCCCTTCTAAGTTCAAGTGGAACCGGCTCAAGAAGAGGGGGAAGAAGTATAGACTTTTCGGAAGCTCAGCCAGTGTAGCCAAGTCTCCCGCTGCAAGCTTCATGAGATGTGACATGGATACCATAAGCTTTTGCTTTATTGAACTATATACACTCCGGTGGGGTTATTAAATTTTCATTCCGACCCACCACTTTTTTGGAGTTCTTTTTTTTTTCAATTGCATCTGTACAACATATCTACATGGTGCAGCATATATACAAGAAATTTTCCTCTTGAGCCAGTAGACTATCCCTCTTTTGAAGCTTTATTGCAACCCACGGCTTCTGTCTTTAGCCTTCATCACCACTAGACCAAGTTGAGGTGCACTTCCTTCACTAGAAGAAGAAGAGAGGTTCCGCCTAGAAGTACTACCCTCATATGCTACCCCAAGCCAAAGGAGACTGCCTCCTCACCACCTCATCCGTGGAGAGCTATGTGAAAGGTGCAGGTGTCCAAGTTAGGTCATTATCAACAAGAGTCGTGCGTGTGCTCCGAAATACTCTACTTAGGCATTCAAGAATCCATTGAACCAAGTCCCGTGATCCTCAAAGAATTAAGTCAACTAGACCTGAAGTACCTCAAACCCAGTTCCTATAAGGTTCCTGTTATTAGGTAGATTTTAAGGTCCAATCAAGCTCCAATCTCCGGATTTTACTTAGACTTGTTCAACTATCAAACTCAATCCGATAAATGCTCATGCCATGCAATGCAAGAAATATTTTTGTAATGCAATTTTCAAGATTTTGAACTTTTTATGGATTTTTGAAAAGATGATGCATGCCTATGCATATGCATTTTTTTGTATTTTTCAAAAAGATTTTTCAAATGTTTTTGGGTTTTATTTTTGCAAATGTTTTTTTTGGGATTTTTGAAAACAAAAAGTTTTGGCCGAAAATTAGGTGAAAACTATGTACACGGGAGTGCTTCTTATATATACAAGAAGTGGATTTTTAAGAATTTACAAGAGTAAGTGATCAATTTTATAAGTACATATAGTGGATTTTGGTGTGAGGTAGGTATTCCTCAAACTTATTTGACACAAGGTTTTTCAAACAATTTTTGAAAACTATAGTTCAAAATAATTTTTACCAACATTTTACAAACATGTACACATATTTGAAAATCATTTTGCAAAGGTTTTCAAAACAGTATAGATAGATTTTTCAACATATTTTTGCAACCATTTTTCAAACCATTTGCAAAGCATTTTTCAAACATTTTATTTCACACAAAGAAAAGGAATTTTGCAATCCACACATTTTAACACAGGTTGAAAACATGTAGCAAAACATTTTCAAAATAGTTTTCAATAGATGTTCACAAAGATTTTCAAACTATTTTTCAAACATTTTGCAAAAAACATTTTCACCTGATTTATTAATCAGTAATTACAAAAAGAATTTGAGGAATAAAACACCTTTTTATTAAGGAATTTTAATAAAATTTAAAGGATTATTAGCCATATTATTAAGAAAATATGAAAGTACGAGTTATGGCTAAAGTATATACATAGTATATACGACCCCCCTATACTTAGCTTGAGCTATGTCCTCATAGATCGGAGAGAAAAGAGAAGACATAACTCGTACTAAATATAGACAGGTCTAAAGAATAAATAAATAACGAAGGAATCAATGAATGAGAAGTCGACCGTCCCCCCTATACTTAGGATCAAATAATCCTAAGTATAGCAGACTGTACACAACGCAGGGAGGGTCAAGGGCGGGAATGAACAGATCGTACTCAGATTGTCTCCCCCTATACTTAGGGTAAGATATCCCTAAGTATAGACAAGAAGAGGAGACAATGGAGAGGATCGAGAAAATAGAGAAACTCGGGGTGCACACCCCCCTATACTTAGGACAAAGTACGTCCTTAGTATGGAAAACTGTCTACAAGGGCGGCACCTTTTTGATAGATGAAGAAGATAGACTAGGAAAAGAAGAAAAGAAGAAAAGAAAAAGAGATGAGATCATGAGAATGTACACACCGCTCCCCCTATACTTAGGGTAAAAGAAGCCCTAAGTATAGACAACAACAGGAGCGATGACACAGAACGAAGAAGGAACACTCGGCTCGTCCACCCCCCTATACTTAGGACAAAGTACGTCCTAAGCAAGGCAAACACGAGAATGGGTGGTCGAGCAATACGGAAGAAAGAACTGAGGTACACAAGGGAATATACAACAGAGATGGATATACACATGATCAAGAAGGTGGAAAGCTGACCTTCTTGCGAGACCGCTGAGGGATAGATCTGATATGGTGTATGTCGACATCGGGGTCCACAGTGGACGGAGGCCGATCAGGGTCGACACGGTGAAGACCCTCAGTGGAATCAAAACGGAAAGGGACGAACTGTTCAATGGAAGCAGTATGGCTGGGTTCTCCTTTGGTGGTCCTATGATGTGAAGGCACAGACGGGTGAGTGGAAGAAGTACGACTAGGTCCGGCCTTGGAAGTCTCGCCGATATCAAAGTGAAATGGGACAAACTCATCATCCTCGGAAGAAGTGTAATCGGAGTCATCCTGCGAGTCCTCGTCCAGGTCAAAATCAAAAGGAACGAAATCATCTGTGGAAGTATACGAACTCTGTTCGTCCTCTATAATCTCAACCGGATCATCTTTCTCATCAAAAGGCCCAAATTTCTGAAGAAAAGCGATCAAATCAACTTCGGCCTCTGGCCCATCAGAATCAACATGGACAGGAGTGGACTCATCAGTGGAAGTAGTCAAAACAGGTCCGTCCTGTCTAGTCTTACATGGGTCATTTGTTACCTTATGAGGTCTCTCAAAGTAATGGGCAACATCATAAACATCCTCAATTATTTTGGTATCTGCCCCTGCTCAAATGGTTCAATCACATAAATACTCTGGATTTCATCAACACATCGCCACGCACCAGGAGGAGGATTAGTGAGGTCCATGCTTTCCGACTTCCTCCCCTTTCGGGGGATCCGTCGGGTCTCATCAGGGATCGCTAAGGAAGCATCTCTAGTAGCATCAGCTAGTTCACAGGCCTCAGAGTCAGCTATAATCGGTGAAGGTGCATCAGGTGCAGGTCTCTGGTCAACTGTGGGTGTGGTGATCAACACTTCGCTCTCGTCAACAGGACGGAAGCGAATCTCTCCTGATCCATAGTCAATAACGACCCTCGCAGAGGCGAGGAATGGTCGTCCCAGGATGATTGGAGATGGCTCCCCTGTGGAGTTCTCCATGGGCAACACGACAAAATCAACATTGTGGCTCGTGCCCTGAATAGAAATGACGGCGTTTTCAAGGATACCCTTCGGCCTCTTGATGGATCCATCAGCAAACTGAACGATCATCCTGGTTTTCTTGAGAGGCCCTAAGTGAAGAGACTGTACCAGCGAGAAGGGTAGTATGCTAATCGAAGCACCGCCGTCCAGGAGAGTGCGATCACATGTATAGTCAGAGATGGTGCAAGTGATGAAAGGAGTAGCTGTGTTCTTCTTCTTGGGAATGGGACGATGTGTGATGGCGAGGGCAGTGGCCATGGTCAGAATGTGACGCTCAGATCTGCTCCTCTGCTTTCTCTTCTTGGGAAGAGGAGCAGATAATTGGGTCATGGCCTGCTGAAGTGGGGCACGGATGATCTCATGAATAGTGGCCACCACTTCCTGTTCAATCAACATTTTTTTGAATTTTTGGACTTCCTCCATACAAGGGAGGAAGTCGGAATTAGCATATACATGAGGCATGCCAAGAGCAGTCTGTACAGCGACATCCTCGGGGTCAAAGGTAGGACTGGATGTGAATGGGTGTGTGGTCAAGGGTTCTGGCAAGTGGACTCTCTCCTCAAAATCTTGATCAACCAAGTGTCTCCCGAAATCTTTTTGGATTTTTAGATTTTTCTCATTTTTTTGTATTTTTGGCGATTGCAAGCTCCCATGATTCTTCACAAGCAAAGTTGTATCCTCGATGAAAAGAGCACTAGTCCGATATTCTCTCAAAGTGTCAAGATTTTCCTTCATCAAATTGATGTGCTCTAGCATTAGGTTCATGATAACACTCATGGAGGTCGTGGGAGGTGACTCCAACAGGTCAGACTCGGGTGGATGTGAAGGTGGAGGTGGATAATATATAGGTGGGGATGGAGGTGGATAGAACTCCGAGTCGTGATACTGTGGCTGAGGCGGGTATGTACAAAAATCAGAAAAAATAGGAGGCAGGTCCTCCTGATAAAAGGGAGGTGGACCGGCTGGAGGGTAGGAGGAATCCGCAAAATCCGGATAAAAATCACTCCAGGGATCCATCTCGAAACAAGAGAAATGATCGGGAGAGCACGACGGTCAAGTCAAGAGATGTGAGAAAAATGCGCAAATGCGCAGAGTGATCGATTATACACACAAAACAATCACAAGCAAATATGAAACAACCAAACCCTCAATTCACCTACTCAACTCGGTAGAGACCGAAAAATCGGTCTTTTTATCTTGTCTGTTTTAGAGTTTAGGTGAAAAGGTCAAGAAGTTGCACAAACACTTAGGGGCTCAATGGGATTTGGGCACTAACCTTAGTGTGTGCGCGAGCAGTGTAAAACGAAGACAATGAGGGGATTACTCGCCCCAATACAAGATTTTTCTTTTTGGTCGATTTTAGGGTCGAGTAATATTAGCAGTCCCAATTTTATTGATTATCACTTTTTTCTGGATTTTTTAATAAAAATGCACGATCCTAACGGGGATTCAATTCCTTTAAGCTCCTAGGTTGGCAAAATCAGAGGGAGAGTCGGAAAAGCAATGCAAGCGGCAAACAATGATGAATGCTAAAGCATAAATGCTCACCTTGCCTCCAGCACTCTACATGCAAGGATGCTCAGCAGAATTGAAACCTATCTATATGCAAATGCAAGCCGATGAAATCGCCCTAAGTTTTAGAAATTGCTATTAACGTGAAGCACCACAAGTCGGCCACTTATCTTTAACCTAAGAGTCCGGTCTTGGCTTACCCCTCCTCTTCTCGACACACTCGAGTTCAGGAGTAGCGCTTGATGGGGCTCGCTCACGGCACACGGGTTCAGAGATAAATGAACAGACTGTTTAAATTTTGACTAAGTCCAAACGCGGCTATAGGTACATGCAAGATATATTAGGTGTTTGGCCTTAATCTATCGCAAGCAATCCTAAATCTAAGGGCTCAATCACACAAAGTAAGGAAAACAAAACCAGAAAACAAAGTAAGAAAAGGCGATGAAAACCGATGGAAAACCGCGGTGAGCCCCCAAGTGTACAAGCACTTGGAAATTGGGCCCGAAAGTCCAAGTCCGAATGTACCTGTATTATTACAAATTAATAGTCTCTCTCTCACAAAAATAAATGTAAGCTAATCTACCACTCTCTCTCACTCCTCCTGCTCTCTCCTGCCGGCGTGACCTAAGGAGGCCGGCTCCGCTTCCCAAGGATGCTCCGGATCACCTAAGCAATCCGCCTTGCTCCGCGGTCCCTCGCAAGAAGACAAGAAAAGAGACGGTCAGATAGCTCAACAAGATATATCAAAAATGTAAGAGATGGAAAATAATGCTATGGTAAACAATCACACAATCAAACAAAATGTGAACTACTCGCTGTTGCTCCCTGGCAACGGCGCCATTTGATTTAACCGAAATCAGGTGGTCTTAAGCTCAACACAAAGCGTGAACTCAGTCGAAGTGTCAACCACACAAATCTCGATTAAAGTCAACAATTAACCCACACTAAAGATCAATAAATTAGAAATAATGTGGAGTTAAAATTTATTTTTAACTCTGCACAAATGGTGTATAGTGACAAGTATGCAGTGACTTCGAACACAGGGCAGTTCAAACAAGTGTGCACAAGTGAGTGTGTGTGCAATGTGTCTACACTAAGCAAGCAAAGAAATTTTTGTGGGTTTTTAATTTTTAAAATTTTTTTTGTTTATTTGATTTTTAATTTTGTATTTTGATTTTTAATTTTGTGATTTTTATATTTTATATTTTATACTTTTTTTTCAATATTGGAATTTCAAAGCAATGTAATAAAAGACAAGATGAAATATTTATAAAAATGTGCAAAAATAACCAAAAATTCAAAAATAAAATGTTTTTGATATTTTTAGGATTTTCTACTGTTTTTGTGATTTTTGGGGGTTTTTCAAGGTGTTTTTGGTATTTTTTTTAATTACTGAAATAACTCAAAACAGTGGAACAAGGGCTGGCTGTGAGTAAAATGGGATTTAAAAACAGCAACCAGTAACCAAATTTTTCACACTATTTTTCAAATAAAAGGAACAAAATAAGGAACACACAGAACCTGAGTTTGTATTTTTTTAGAGTTTTCCTTGATTATATATATTTTTTTGAAGTTTTTGAGTGTTTTTAAATTTTTAGTGTTTTTCTTTTGAGATTTTTAGTGATTTTTGGACTGACACTAAATAGGATAAAATAGACACTAGGGAATTTTTTTGGAATTTTTAGAGATGGTCTAATATTTTTTGGCATTTTCTAAGCTAGACAGTAGAGACAAAGCTTGTTTTTGATTTTTAAAATAAAATAAAATCAAAAACTAAAACGATAGCGTGAAAGTACACATGTCCAGGAACTAAACCCTATTTTTGTGGAATTTTTGGACTTAAGATGATAGGGTAAATAAATACAACAAGCATCCAATCAAAACAAGGCCTAGCAGGGGTACTTATGCAATTTCTCAAACATCCAAGGGCATACATGCAATTTTCCACAAAAATATATACTGAATATTCAATTCATAGCTCCAAAAACTAAATACAAAAACCGCCTGGGTCTCTTGGAAATTTTCCCACCAGGGTGCGTGACTTGCACGCGCCTAGCGAGGACTGAAATGTAATATCTCAAAACCCTGGGGGCCTACATGCAAAATATCCAAAAAGTTTACACGTGACACTAAAGTTTTAGTACTAAAACAAAATACACAAATGACCGAGGGGATCCTTGCAAAATGCCCACACCTCACGTGTACAGGTCACGTGAGGTGACGTGGCGAAGGTCCTGGATGCAAATATACAAAGCTTGGGGGTCTTTGTGCAAATATTCCAAAAATATTACGCTACAGGACAAAAGTTTAAATACTAAATAATAAATACAAAAGTGCGAGGGTGGGGATGCAAAATACCCTCGCTAGGACGATCCGCAGATGACGCGTGGCGTGAATCCAACGGCTGGCAGCTGAGCGCGATCCAGCGGCAGGGAACGTACCACTTATCCACGTGGCAGCACGGGGACGGCCGATGACGGTTCGCTTCGACGTCTGGGATTAGATCTCAGAAAGAGATCCAACGGTGGCTGGTCGCGGAAGATCCGACGGTCGATGCGCGATCTGGAACTCCACCTCGATCCAACGGTGGCGAAGGCCGGAGCAAGAACAACGACGAACTCCGGCGAGCCGAGGTTCTCCGAGGTCAAGCTCCGTCTCCGGTGGGCTTCTTGGCTTCAAAATCGGGCTGGAGTTTCCTGGGGGCCTTCTCTTTCTCCTGGGGGCACCAAAAGTGCACGGCGATGGCCGTGACGCTCACAGGTGGTCGGCGGAGCAGGAGAGCTCGGCTGAGCTCCGGCGAGCCTCAAAAACGCGCCCAGGCGTGAGTCAACGTTCTTCGACCCTGCAAAACTAGTCAAGAGGTCCAGGGCAAATTGCCTGGACCCTTAGTGGACCTAATCGACGCGAAAGGCGGAGTGACGATCGGTGGCCAGAGGTGCGCTCCGGCGAAGGGATGTGATTTGACGACGGAGTGAGCGGAGCTCGGAATTTCTTTAGGGCTAATGATCCTAAGCCTGAGACTAAGCGAATGAACGGAAAATAAAAGGGGGAAAGGGCTTCCTCGACGGTGTAGACCGGAGGGAAGGTTACCTCAACCGCCGGAGTTGCGGGAGGTGATGGAGACGCCTCCGACCTCGGCTACCTTGGCTGAAGAGCCCACGTCGGAGCTGTCACCTCCAGGTAGCTCTGGAGCACGAAAGAGGCGCGAGGGGGTGGACCGAAGGTGTTCAAAATCGAGAGGAAAGAAGGGGGGCTCGTTATATTTGGTTTGACCCTGAGCTGCAGGGGTCCGAAGATCAATGAGTATCTTGCAAATCTTGGGTCCAAAGACCAAGATTATTCATGGACGAGCTAGAGGGAAGATCGAGGAATAATGTTGCAGAAGGGTGCAACACAAAAAGGTGAAAGTTGACGCCTCGAAAAATCCGCGAATGCGGGTCAAAAACGAGGCTGCCAGGAGCTACAGGGGCCTAGGACACCTAGTTGACCGAGGTCAACTAGGGTTTGCACCTGGTTGGTCCACGTGGACCAACCAGGAAAAAGAACTGGTAAATGATTTATAAAATCAATAAAAAATAGAAAAAGGCCGAATTAATTAAAAGTTATAAAATAAAAAATGCTTAAAATTTTATTTAGTATTTTATTCTGATTTTTATTTATTTTTATGACGTATATTTTTTACAAGTTTGCATTTGTACCCCTATAGGTATCTATATCTATGTATTGTAGTCTTTTATTTTTAATTGTATATATTTGATTTATTTATTTTTGATTATTATTTTATAAAGTTATAAAATACTTTTATATACACAAATATATTTTTATTTTATTTTTATGAAATATTTTGTATATTTAATAAAATACAAATATGTTTTGTATAGGTATATGTACAGGTAATGTATCTATGTATTTTGTTTTTAAGTATTTTATTTTTGTTTTTATTTAGGTTTTGATTCTTATTTTAATGTACATAATTATTATAAGTATTATTTACAACATTATAAAAATATAAAAATGAATGAATAATAAATAATTAATAAATTGAATATTTTATTCTGTGCAAGTATACAATGAGGGTCCAAAAGTCAATTTTCAAACCGTAGCTCCGCCAAATGCGAAACCACCGCCAATAAATAGCTTATTTTCTTCTATATACAATTAAAGGTGAATATGCCGCATTTGGAGTTTTCATTTGTGAGATACGGGTCTGGGAAGTTGGGGTTCTGGATTTTTATTCAGACCATAACTTTTTATCTGTACATTATTTTTCTGTGAAATCAATTTTGTATTTTTTTATTTAATTATCTACAACTTTCATGTATAAAGTTTCTTTATTTGAGGTACAAAAAGTGGAACCAAAAATAGGTCCCAAAAAGAATAAAGAATGAAGAAAATAACATAGGTATTTGACCCTTATCTCCCCCTACTTTATTCCTGGTCGACCTATTCATCAAGATGCCTAGGTCTCGGGGTTTCGGGTCATAAAATATTTACAATATTTTATTCTTTTTCTTTTCTTTTCTTTATTCTATAATTTTGGCTTTAAAAACCGCATTTTATACAGTATTTACACACATATGCATAGATGCTAAAATGCATGAATTAGCTCTATTTACACGCATTTACTAGGGTTTTTAAGGCCAAAATGATAGAATAAAGATGATGAAACGTAGCTTCATCAATTTCCGCTTAAGAAAAATGCTTTCGAAGCATTCTTGGAAAATCTATAGCCATGGTTCAAGTATGTTTCTCGATTCACTTTGAGAAGGAATTGTCTAAAAATGTATGATACATAGAAGATGAACTTGAAACGTGGGATTAAAAAAAACTTTCGATTGAATTTACGTTAACACATATTTATGGACATCGATTTAGATTATTGGTTATATTGTTATCACCGAGAACTACGTTGATGAGCATTGGAGGCTTAGAAAAAAATCGTAGTTTTTACGTGCTCCCTTCATTGCACATCGATGGTAATATTCTCGATATGATTGTTCGACGATTATCTGTATGGTTTATTGTTAATTTGTGCACTATTATAGTGGACAATGCCTCTGCTGATGATGTGGTAGTTGGCAATCTGATTGATCATAGGCTCAGGTCAACCTAAGTATGATCGGATAATTACAAGTGACGATTCGGATAGATTTACGGATGTATAAGGTCAAGGAGGTTTGCGACGGACCTTCTTGCGGGAGTGTGGTGGGAGATAGTATAGATACGTGGAGGTCGGTGAAGAGGGCGAGGGTGAAGAGGACCAGCCATCGTCAGAGTCGTCCTCAAAAGAATAGTAGTTGTACGCAAAAGATCTCCAACTATTGTTAACTAGAGGTAAGTGCCCTTGGATCAGAGTTGTACTTATTGCACTTACCTAATGAATCACTTCAAGACTGGATGAGGACTCTTCAGAAATCACTTGGTGTATAAGGTCAGAGGTGACTTTCTTGGTCGGTTTGCTTCATTGAGAACCGTTGGGAGGAAGATGGACTGTCTTCATCTCCCTATGTTGAATAATCAGTGTGGTATTTATGAGTTCTTCGTCGGATGAATCCCGGTAAAAGACGATCAATTCTTATAGGGTCATACGCTACCTCAGGTGAGGGAGATTGTTCCTGGTGATTTTGTGAGTGATGAGTGGGGATGTTGATGTCAAATCCTGATAATTGTGATTTTTGGTGACATTTGAGGTTTCCTAAGTCGATTCATTATTTGGTTCAAGTATCTCACGAATTATTGTCGCCTCAAAATTGGACCACTTAAATAATCGTGACATTCCTCATAAATATGGTCCAACTCATCATAATCTCCAAAATATTGAATTTTCAAAGGAGCTCTATTAGGGTGAAAATTATATGTTTGTCCAATAGTTAGTTTTTCAGGTGACTTTCCCGGGGTTTGTATATGTGTGCCGCGAGGAGATGTCCGGTCTTGTGAACTATTTGTCTCATGATCACAACTGTCGGTTTCAAGTCGGTTTTCCTCTGAGTAGGTTGTGTCACTGAGGCTTTTTGCGTTGTGGTCGAAGTTCGAGAACTTGATTTCATGAGTCTCACAATCGACAATTGCCTTAGTGAAGGCTAAGAACGGTTTTCCTAAAATGATGGGAGACTCAGGGAATCCTCCGCGATACTTGATGTCAAGGACAATAAAGTCCACTTTGTATTCATCACCTCAAAAGTTTACGATGAGCGAAACAATCCTCCGTGATTTTTTGGTGGATCGATCAAGCAATTGAATGATCGCCTAGTCTTTTTGAGTTGTCCTAGTTTGAGCTGTTCAAAATGAACTTGGCAAGGATGTTTAATATAGAATCGTTATCTAACCGAACATGAGTATGTAATGTATCCTCAATTTCGAATGTGATCCGAGTCAACCACTTAAATTTGTGGCTTTTGGTCTTCCAATTCATCACCAAAGAACTGACCATAGATATGACATGATATTCAGTCCTTGATCGTTTCTTGCTCATCTTTTTGGGGTTTGGTCGACTCTTCACAAATCTATTAAGATCGGGCACATGTTCTATGACCTTGATCAATGGAATTTCCAAGATCAGACTCTTGCATAACACTTCCACTTCGAAATTGTCTATTTTTTCTATTTTTTTTCTATTTTTTGTATTTTTCTGTGGCGTGGTCAGTATGGAGGTCAGCATGGTTGTGCTTGATTGTGAGTCACATGATGATTTTGTGGTTCGTAAGGTGGTGGCCTCACTTCTTCTGAATTATGCATTGATTGGATGAGATCATAATTTTCTCAGTTAAATTGTCTGCTCTAAGATTAATCCGAGCAATCTCATCCTCAAACATCTCATGACTTGTGATTGAATAATCATTCTTTATATGTCGTGATTGACATGTAACCTCGAGTAGACTATTTACTATTCATAGTCGTTACGGTCTGGTCGAGTCATATTTCCTCGACTCTGGATTTTCTTGTAAATCGTCGAAGGAAAATTGGTCATACGAAGGAAGAGAGTCAACCTGAGTAAGGTATGGTTCAAGATGTCGGGAGTCCATAGAAATCGAAAATCGTATCTTACTATCAATATTGGTTACTCTATTTTCCATCCTTAATTCTGTTTGCTCTCTCATGTCCATAAGTTTGTTAGAATGTGAGAAAGGTCTATTCCATGAAGAAGTGTGGTCATAGGGCAGGATGTATGGTAGGGAAGAGAATGATGGATAAGGGGGATCGGATTTGTTGAGAAAGTTCCTCTGAAATGAGTGAGAAGAAGGATATTGGGTCATGGTTGTGGAGAACAGGTAGGAAGACCAGTGTACAGACATCTTCTCAAGGAAAAGGATGGACTGATTTACGAACCATGATTTGCTTGCAATTGCGAGGCCTTTAACACATACAAGTCACATATAAAACGAACACATAGATTCACCCACTCGACGCTTGTTAAGGCATGTCAGGGTTCGACCGCTTATCCTTTCAAATTTAATGTTAGTGATAAAGCAATCTTGAAAATTAAGCGGAGCTATTAGGTGCCAAAATATTTCACAAAGACTGTCCCGAGTTCATACAACTAGTTGCATCTACCTTCATCCAGTATGGATATAAGTACGGACCATTAAATGGCTAACCATGTTACTTGAGGATGGAGCCTTTCGTGGTGTCCTCTAAACCACCCACTCTGCTATGGGTAGTCGGACCGTAAAATGGCTACATGAAAACCTCAATAAGAAGTAGATAATTGTTTTCAAAAACAATAGTATGAGTGATTTTTTTGGTTTTTGTCTCTACCACAGGTGTGCGATCTTGTCCTTACAAATAATGAGTGGGTTTCTCTCCACTAGACACAAGGGTAAATTTTATGTCAGTTTTATCTACAATCACCTTGATCAGCAATCCCAGTTTTAAATCAAGGTTATCACTGAAGTTTTAGGTGAGCACAGAATTTCACGCCCAACGAGCAGTCTCAATTCCTTTTATTCCTAAATTGTAAAACTGAGGAGGGAGAATCGAAAAATCCAATGCAAGTGTAAGTCAATGATTCATGCTTAAGAAGAAGATTTACAAGATTCATCGTGTTCTTCATGCAAGATGCAATATAAGGAATTCAAATTACACTAAATGATATGAACAATGAAATCATCCTAAGTAGAAAGTCCTATCAGCGGGAAAGAATTGATTTAAAAATTTGGCTAAGTCGAACGATCTACCAGTGCTTCTAGTTAGTGAATAATGTGTGTCCTAAAAATTATGAGCACGAACAAAAATAATCCTAATAAAGCGTATGTGCTCCTAAATTCTATGCCACGTCACAAAGAGTCCAGTTCAAATTATTACAAATTATCAAGGTTCAAAGAGAGAGGGACCCTATGAATTATGTGAAAATTAAACTATCTAAGATCTCTCTCTCTCTCGAAAATTTAAACTCAATCTTCCTCCTTGCAGGTCCTTGATTTATATCCAAAAATTTGCTTTGAGTAATCTACGAAGAGAGAAATTACAGTTTGTATCAGAAGTGAGAGAGAAATACAAAATGAAATGTAGAAAATAAAATGCAAAAAAATGACACAAAATTAGTTCACAAAAATTAATTACAAGAAATAATTTAAAACCCTAAAAACTCGTTGTTCCCCGACAATGGTGCCATTTGATGAATGCGGAATTCTGCCTCTTTAATAATCGATGATTATCGTAGTATAGGAAGCAAATTCGATTTAACAAAAACCATAAACTTCGAATGTTGTGGAGTATTTTACTTGGCAAGTCTACCTAGTCAAACACAAGGAACGATGCTTCTCAGTTGTATGATTTTAAATTAATTTAAATAATTAATTAATTGCTAAGTTAATTGCTTTATCGAAAAACAAAGAGAAAATATATTAATGATGCAATGTAAAGAAATAAATAGAGAGAATGAAGCTCAAGGTCTGAGATTTTACACGATTTTAAATCCTCAATGATATAATCAATACATCCTTAAATTAATCACATATCAAAAGGAAATTCTAATTGTAATTTATCCAATCAAATCCAAGTTGCAAGGAGGGTAATGAAATATCATGTCAGGACTCCCTATAATTCGCTCCTCAAAATCCCTATTTAATCAAAGAAATGATTAGGGAAATTGAATAAATTCTTCTTCGATTTAGCCATGCACAAATTAATGAATTACAAAAATCACAAAGAAATAAATATCTTCAATCAAGTTCCTGCAGAAATATTATTAATTTCATCTATTCCTGTAGCACAAATATGTCAATTTTAAGCCTCTATAAATCAGAATGATCCTCGAATAGTGAATAACAATAAATGTCTCCATATTACTCCATAAGCTATGCAAAAATGATAGAGCACCGAGAGACCTTCAAAATGACATATTATATCCTAAAAACGTAGTTCGAATGAAAAGTTGTGCTAAAACTAAGATTCATGGACTAAAATGCAAATAAAAGTAATTATTTCCTCTTAAATAGGTCCCTGAGGGCTCATCTGCAAATTTTAAGAATCGACTGGGTTTTATGTATAATTTACACCTGGCGGGGGTATTTTTGCAATTAAGCAAACTACAAAGGACTTGGGCGCAAAATTTCCCACACTCACTTGTGTGGCACGTGATGATGATGGCATCATAGGAGGACTACTTTGTGACTTGCTAGAGTTGGAGGGGTTGTCTGCAGTTTTCATCTGCCCCACACGTGTGTTGCTCATGCTGGGAGGTTCGGAGGGTCCGAAGCAGAGGTTCATATGCTCAGGAGTCAGGGCGAAGGCTCGAATGCCCCAGCTGACGTGGCAGGCGCATGAGCTTCGGAGGGCCCAAGCCTCGAGGCTGGGGTCGAGGCTCGGGAGGGGGATGCGTGGAGTATCATAGGTCGTTGGATCCCCGATCCAACGGCTTGATGTAGAAGAAACGAGCGGAAGACCTTCGCAGTGGTGGCGAGTTGGGGGTGACGTCTGCGTGCGGCGGTGACAATGGAGAGAGCCGACGGGCGGTGAGAGGGCAGAGCTGCTCCCTCGACCGACACATAGCACGAGGAGCGGTTGCCAGGGCAGGTGGAGCGACCATGCGTGACGGATAGGGCATCGGGCGCGTGAGGTCGGTGAAGTGGGCAAGGCAAAGGAAGCTTGCGGAGTTGCTGGTGATCAGGTGAAGAGCGACGAGCACATCGAGGGGAGAAGCTCGATGATGAAGGAGAGGTGGTCGAGTGGGGTCCGACGGACCTTGGCGGTGTGAGCGCGAAGATGGTGATTGTCGGAGTAAAGTTGAGGTGCAGGAGGTGAATACAGAAAACGGACTTGGAAGGAAGGCAAGAGGGTTCGCTTGAAAGTAGGAGTGCTGAGGGAAACTCCCATTATCACCCATGCCACGCGGTAGAGGTGGAGAGCCTAGCAATTTGATGCAGCAGAGCTTGGAGTTATGGATCACACCATGATGAGGAGCGCGAGGCCGTTGTCACCGACAGTGGAGGGGTAAGGGCGGATGAAATGGGAGATGGTTGTCGAAAGGGTTTTAAAGGACGAAATGGGTAACAACTTGAGAGGGAGTGTAACGCTAAGGCTGTGCAATGGCTGCGAGGGGGGGATTGATGGATGGGGGCGGTGGTTATAAGAAAGGAGGAGGGACCACTGGGGGACGACGGTGCAGGGAGGGGGGGAGTTGCAATGGTTGGGGAAGAGGAAATGCGTCACATGCTATGCATGTGACATGAGGGAGAGGAGAGAGGAAGCGTGGGTGAGGTAGGGGTGCCACGTGGCATGCCCAAGGGCTGCCACATGTCACCCAAAAAATTCAAAAAATAAATGGAAAGAAAAATAGAAAAGAAATAGAAAGACCTCAGATCAAAAAAAAATTATTTACGAAAGTTGTTTTCTTGACGAGATCTACAACTTTCATGAAGGACTCTCAAACAGAAGAGGTCATCTGTATGAAGTGGTATTTTTGGTGGTCTCCATGTGTATATAAAACCGTTTTTTTAGAGTTTTGTATTTTTTGTGATTTTAAAAGGAGATAAAAAATATAGAATAAATATGATAAGATACAAGAAAAATAATTACATACTAACTTATTTTTTTTAGATTTTTAATAAATAAATGAATATGAAAATAAAATAGAGGCACAAAACACGTGAATTTTTTATAGACTCACAACGGACACTCGGATGCAGTCGGTTTCTTTGATTTTAGTCTTGATCTAGATTGGTATTTTTATGATGCTTGATAAAATTTTCATCAAAGAACACAAATGAAGAAGAAATAAAATTAAAAAGTTTAATTATATATATAAAAACTCGTGTCAAAAATAACAAAAAGCTAAAATGCGCAAAAGATGCCCAAAACCCAGCTATCATAAATGAGTTGTGAAGGTTACGAAATTTGTCTTATTTTGAAGATATTTGAAAATAGAGTAGTTTAAAAGTGAGTAGATCAAAATCGGATATTGTATGAGGGAGATATGTGTATTTTAGTCGAACAGATGTGAAATTAGACTTTGGGATTATTTGACATTTATTTGAGTTAGAAATTTTTATTGTATTTTTCTTTTATTCTTGTTAGTAATATCTACACAATAGAGGTGGTTTGGAAGCCAATGGGAGTTATGATGAATTAACTACAAATAAGGTAAGTTAGTATCTTTTTAGGCCAATTTACACATTATGCAAATATGCATGATGAAATACGTACATTGCTTACACATACATGAATGCTAATGATGCTAGATTAATTATTAAATGCATATGAGTATTGGGGAACATGGCCTAATTGATCAATTTTAGCATGATGAATATGAGATTCATCATAGCCATATACTTAAATCATGCTCGTCCCCATGCATCAATGAATGAATAACTTAGTTAAATAAATCCATGACTGTGCATGTGAATTTTCAAGGCTCAATTCATAGAAGATCCTTAATTTGAGTTGTCTTAAAATTTTGGGCTCAACCATACTTTAGTCAAAAGGAATCCAACTTCTCTATTTATCAGACTCTCTATTTGTACATATAATATAAGGATATGAACTTAGTGTACTGCATTCATGAGAGTCGAGTCGAGATATCATCCAAAGTTCCAGTCCAGGAGACTCTCCTCTTAGACCTAATCCTAAACACTAGGGGATAAGTTTATTATTGCTTCAGTCGACCGTCTCATTAGTTTGTCAGACTTGAAAGTGTATATGGACGGCCATGTGATGGGGGCATAGGATTGTGTATAATTTTCTCTTCCTCACATTGGAAGAAGGGGCCTCTCGAGTGTCTTATTGCTCAACACATGGTTTTTTTTGTTGATCGATGTGTCCTTCAAGAGAAAATGGAGTCGTCTGCACTTATTTTGCTGGGAGTACATCGGGGTATGTCTCTTTTGAGTATCTAAGATACCTTCGACACCCATACTTGTATCACTATACGATGCAAAGCCCTATTATGGTGCTAGCTCAACTCCGTGGTCCTAGTGTGGTCCAAGTGGACACTTTGAAAATGTTTGGGAGCACTCGTTATTGGGGGAAGCTCTTTTGAAATTGACTTTGAATGATAAAGCTTTTATTTGAATATTTCTTTATTTTCTCTTCTTTTCTTTGTGACTAGCTCCATTGCTTTTACCAAGACTTGAAGCATACTGATCAACAACTAAATTAGTTTCATCGCACCCTGGCACATATGTATATATCAAAGATAGCATGTGAACTTGTTCACATATTGGCTAGGGTTTGCTGACACTCAGGCTTCTTGAATCCTTCATTAACTTTATCCTATCCTCGAGCATCATTAGATCGGGTCTAGACTCAAATCTCCAGTCCCAGTTTCTCAAGTGATAACTCAACTCATCTCATCAATCATGCAGCTGTGAAAGTGATGTGTTGATCGTATTCTTTAGAAAGTAGAGATGAAGAGGACAATATAGCGCTCAAATCTTTCAAACTAGGAAAGTGTGGATTATTAAATTTCAAAACCCTAATGACTAAGGCTGTCTAACTCAAACTCTCAAGATATCAGAAATCAAGTGTCCTTAAAATCCTAAAGCCTTGAGTGGTAGTGAATGTGTCAGGAATACACCAACCAAGGGATGCATGGGATGCTTAATGAAATGCAAGACCATGAGTGAATTTTTTATGTAGAAAGTAGTTTTTATTTTTTTGTTTTCGTTCTGTTTTTTTGAAAACTGTGTATTATCTACAGAAAGAATTTAGTATAATATACATAATATACAATACTTGTACCCATCCCGATGTTAGATGAAAACAATTAAAGTACGAGCTATGGATAAAGTAAGTAGAATATATATAGATACCCTGTATATTTAGTGTGTGCTATGTCATCATAGCACAAAGAGAAATGTTGACATAACTCTTACTAAGTATAGTTGAGTTAAAAAGAAGTCGACATGCCCCCTATACTTAGACTTTTGAGGGACTAAGCATCGGAGAAAAATACGAATTGAGGTAGTCAAGGGTTCCAAGAAAAGAATAGAAGTGATGTATACACAATGGCATCGACCCCCTATACTTAGGCTTATGTAAACCTAAGTATGATCGGATAATTACAAGCGAGGAACCGGATAGATTTCCATATGTACAAGGTCAAGGAGGTTTGCGACGGACCTTCTTGCGGGAGTGTGGCCAGAGATAGTATGGAGATGTGGAGTGCGGTGGAGATGGGGAGGGTGAAGAGGACCAACCATCGTCAGAGTCGTCCTCAGAAGAATAATAGTCATACACAAAGGATCTCTAGCTATTGTTAACTAGAGGTAAGTTCATTTGGATCAGATATGTACTTATTGCACTTACATGATGAATCACTTCAGGACTGAAACGAGGATTCTTTAAAACTCACCTAGTGTCTAAGGTCAAAGGTGACTTTCCTGGTCAGTTTGCTTCCTTGAGAATCGTTGGGAAGAAGATGGACAGTCTTCATCTTCCTATCTTGAATAGCCAATGTGTCATTTATGAGTTCTTCGTCGGATGAATCCTCGTAAAAGTCGACCAATTCTTGTAGGGTTATATGTTGCTTCGGGCGAGGGAGATTTTTCCTGGTGGTCTTTTGAGTTATTGCTGGAGATGTTGATGTCACCTCCTGATAATCGTGATTTTTGGTGACATCGGAGATTTCCTGAGCCGGTTCCTAATATCGTTCATGTATCTCATGAATTACTACTGACTGGAAAATTGGACTACTTAAATAATTGTGATGTTCTTCAGAAATATGGTCCAACTCATCATAAGCTCCAAAATCTTGAATCTTCAAAGGAGCTATATTAGGGTGAGAATCAGAGGTTTGTCCATTAGTTAGTCTTTCATGTGAATCTCCTAGGGATTGTATCTATGTGCCATGAGGAGATGTCTGGTCATATGAACTGTTTGTTTCCTGAACACAACTGTCGATTTCAAGTCGATTTTCCTCAAAGCAGGTCGTGTCATTGAAGCTTTTGTGTATTGTGGTCTAAGTTCGAGAACTTGATTTACTGAGTCTCACAATCGACAATTGCCTTAACAGAGGTTAAGAACGGTTTTCCTAAAATGATAGGAGACTCAGATAATCCTCCGCGGTGCTCGATGTCAAGGACAATAATGTCCACTTTGTATTTGTCACCTCAGAATTTTACGACGAGCGAAACAATCCACGTGGTCTTTTGGTGGATCGATCGCGCAATTGAAGGATGAACCTAGTTTTTTTTGAATTGTCCGAGTTTGAGTTGGTCAAAAACAGACTTGGAAAGGATGTTTAATGTAGAATCATCGTCTAACCGAACATGAGTAAAAAATATCCTCAATTTCACATGCGATCCGAGCCAACCGCTTGACTTTATTGCTTTTGGTTTTCCGATTCGTCACCAAAGAACTGGCCATAGATATGACATGATATTCAGTCCTCGATTATTTCTTGCTCATCTTTTTGGGGTTTAGTCGACTCTTCACAATTCTCTTAAGATCGGGCACCTATTCTATGGCCTTGATCAATGGAAGCTCTAAGATCAGACTCTTGCAAAACGCTTCCATCTCAGAATTATCCATTTTTTTTTCAAATTTTCTATTTTTCATTTTTTGGTATTATCTGTGATATGGTCATTATGGGGGTCAGAGGTCAATGGTGGTTGTACTTTATTGTGAGTTACATGATGATTTTATGATTCACATGGTGATGGCCTCACTTCTTCTGAATTCTGCATAGTCTGGATGAGATCATAAATTTTCTCAGTTAGAGCATCTGCTTTGTGATTAATCTAATAAATCTCATCATCAAACACTCATGACTTGTAATTAAATAATCATTCTACATATGTCGTGATTCTGGCATGTAACCTTGAGTAGAGTAGAATACTACCCCTTTGAATAGATGGATAATTATTTTACTTGGCAAGTCTACCAAGGTCGAACACAGGGATGCGTGCCTCCTCGTCTATTTATCATACATTATAGAGTAAATATGAGTGACTAAATTCATGGATCTAGGTCTTGTTATGCAGACTCAAAATACATCACACAAATTTCAAATAATATGCCTAAAATAAATTATGCACATGATAAAATACATTTTTTATTTATTTTATGCAGAATACATGTGATGCAATATGCAATAAATGGTATGTATATTGATGCAGGAACAAATATGCCCTGAAAATGGTTGAATCGATGAGCATAAATAAAGAGAGTCAATTTCAGTGTTACTTGGGCATCAAGGTAGATCATTGCTCTAATAATGATATTTCAATGAAGTGCAATTGGCACAGAAGAAACTAGAATTTAACATACAAAATATAATGTCAAATTAGAGATATAAGCATGCCATTATGAAAAGCATCGAATTAACAAAATAATGAAACTGAAATCATTCAATTTGGAGTTCACATGATTAAGTTATGAAGAAAATAGTGCAAGGACATGATTGTAATAAAGATATGAAGATAAAATGAAATAAACAAGTAAAAAGGTCCTTCAGAGGGGCATTTTTGCAATAAGTAAAATCGTTAGAGATCCTCTGTAAATTTCCCAAGCATGCACGTGATGCATGCGTGCATGGGCTGGACCATTTTGCAGTTCCAAAAATGTTATAGGGTATAGGTGCAATTTACCTAGCCCGTACATGTTCTGCACATGCGCGAGTAGGCTCGGGAACGAGTGGAGGTTCGGATGTTGGTTGGGCACCGTTGTAGGTTCCTCAGACCATGTGGTGGCTCAAGGTGCTTTGTGCGGGGCTCGGTACCATTGAGCCCCCAAGCTTCGGCTAGGGGGATGTGGCATCTCATGGACCGTTGGATGGCCTCCGAGAAGATGCCATCCAACAATAGCTGTACAATCTAGTCTTCCCTCCCCGTCGATAAATAGGCAATGCGATTGGAGCTCCAATGAGGATTCTAGAGATCCACCATGTCCTATCTTGCACATTGAAGATCCGACGGCTTGAGGAATGACTAGTGATGAAGTCCAGAGCTCAAAGGAATCACGGGAGGTTTTGGAACCAATCGTCGATGGATCCTCACTAGAGGCAGAGCTCTAGAACTGAGCTCTGCCCTGAAGTCTGATGAATGAAGGTGTACCTGCAAAAGGGGTCAGCAAGGTATTATAACCGATGCTAGGGGAATAGAGTAGCAGGATACGGAGTGCAGAATGTGGCATCCGGAATTGAATCTCCTCTACCTCTAGTGGAGGATATGGACTGGGTTTTGTAGGGTTGCAGAGGATAGGAGATTGTGGTCGAAGGGTGGTGCGAGGATAAGTGAAGAGTGGTGGATCTTGTGAGATGCTTAGGATGATGAGGAGAGTCATACGAGGCGTGAAAAATAAAAGAAAAATAGAACAAAAAAGGGGGAAGAAGTACCTGGTCAAAGAAGGTTATTAATGGAAGATGCGACCTGGGTTGAGGTTTCTTGGGAACCTTCGATCGTCGCACAATGTGCTCAGCCATAGCATTGTGCTTGAGCAACTACTGTTGAGGCTCTGCACATGATGACTACCATGGATCAACACATGGTCCTCGAAGGGTCATCAACCCTCAATCCTCCGCCCCTCTGTCACCAGAGGGAGGAGAGGGCCTCTCTTTAGGTCCTTGAATGGTGGACGACCGAAAATGGAGGTGGGGTAGGGGGTTTTAAAGGTAAGGAACACTTGTCATTACAGTATGTGAGGGGGGGTGATTGCAATGACTGACCTTGGTCATGGAGATCATATCTAGAATAAGTGATGGTAGAATGAGAATGACGAGAGTGAGGGTGACAAGAAGAACAATTTAGTTCATGGAGAGGCATCGAGGATCGGTGGCTAAAATTGGAAGGAGGAGCATGTGTGGCATGGAAAACATGCGTGGAGTGGTTGAGCTGGAGGTAGGAGAGGGATCCAACGGCCAGGAAGTGGGCATGAGGTGAGGGCTAGGATTAAAACTGATGATATGATGCTATGGCGGGTAGCGAGGCACAATGGAATGACTATGATAGGATAGGGAGTTGATCCTGCGGTGGGGGCGTTAGGAGGCATCACAACCGTTGGATGCAAATCCATCCAACGATGGCTGTAAAGGCGAGAAGGGATGGGCCTAGATGAAGTTAAGAGAGGAGATTCAAGGGCTGCAAGACACGCGTGGACAACCTATATGAGTCCAGGCAGAGGGAGATCGGATGAAAAAGGGCAAAGATGGGTCGCACGAGGAGGAGTGGCTATGTGGGCAATCCAAAGGGTGTCACATAGCCTAGTGGTATTTATTCAAAAGGAAAATAAGAAGAAAATTCAAAAGAAATAAAAGGAGACCGAACTAGCTCATGAATCTGTGATTCATCATACTAAAAGATGAAATTAGAGCTTCATTCTCGAGTAATTAGCTGCATTTTATTCATGCACTTAAAATTAATATTTGCATTCTAGCATGCGTAATTGCACTCATAATCATCTTCACATTTTTACCTAATGTCATGCATTTTTAACTAATTCATGCTAACTCTAATTGACCTCAAGTCACATCCAGTGTACATATTACTAACAAGTTTTGAGGAAAAATAAAAAATACTAACTCAAATAATTGCCACGTGAGACAAAACTCCAATTTCAGAATAGACAAACTAAAATGCACATATCTTCCTCATACAGTGTCTGGTTTAGGTTTATCACTTTTAAAGTAATATATATTCAAAGACCTTCAAAACAAAAACGGTTTCAAAAAAATCGGAGCTCATATGCGGAAGTTGGGTTTTGGGCCTCTTTTGCGTATTTTTTGTTTTACCTAATTTTGACCTATTATTTCACGTACATAAATAACCCTTTTTCTTTTATTTATTTTTCATTTATATTATTTAATTAAAGTTTTATTAAAATGCATAAAAATACAAATTTAAAATGAGGTTGAAATCAAAGAAACTGACCAAGTATGAGTGTCCCTTGTAAGTCTGTATAATTATCTTTCATTTTCTTCTTTATTTAATTCTCCTATTTCTTATTTATAAAAATTCAAAAAAAAAGATTAATGTGTTAGCATTTACTTTTGATTTTATTGTGATTTTTCTCAATTTTTCTCTTAATTAAATTCATTAAAAAAATTACAGAACTTCAAAATATAGGTATTCTATGTACATAGAGCACCCCAAAAATACCATTTTGCACAAGTGACCTCTTTTGCTCTTTATCCCTTCATGAAACTTACAGATCTCATCGAGACGAGCAATTTTCATGCATTGCTTGATCTCTACAAAGTTGATATGCATGGAGACCGAGTTTAATATTGATCAATGGGTTCTCTTTTCATTTAATCAACTGAAGGAGCTAATCACTCAAGCACCGTCCTACAGCCACCAGACTGGTCTCTTCCTTTTGAGATCATGGCAAATGCATCAGACTTTGCAGTCTGGGCTATTTTAAGATAAAGAAAAAACAAGGCACCCTACGCCATTTACTATGCCAGTAAAATGCTAGATGAAGCACAAAGAAATTACACTGTCACATAGAAAGAATTGCTGGTTGTGGTATTCACCCTTGAGAAGTTCAGATCCTATCTTCTTGAATCTAAAGTCACCAACTACATTGACCACTCTACAATCTGATACTTACAACATAAGAAGGATGCCAATCCTAAACTAATCAGATGGATCCTTCTCTTCCAGGAGTTCCACTTGGAAATCAAATACAAGACTGGGGTTCAGAATGCGGTAGCCGGTAGCAGATCACCTCTCCAGAATTTAATAGCAAGAGCCTCCACTGAGCAATGCACCCATCACATACACCTTTCTTGATGAATCAATTCTCGTCATGTATTCACTCCCTTGGTATGCCGACATTGCGAACTACCTCGTTTTCGGTGTAGTCCCGTAAGGTTGGACGATAATTAAGAAGAACATATTCTTGTCCACTATCCATTTCTACCAATGGGAAGATCCACTTCTATTCAGGAAAGGAGCAGATTGCCTTTGGCACCGATGTATTTCTTAGGAGGAGCATCATAGTGTTCTCGAGCATTATCATTCGCTCGAATCTAGTGGACATCACTTCGGAGATAAAACATCAACGAAAGTACTGCAACGTGGCCTCTGGTGGCCAACACTATTCATGGATGCTATAGCATTTGTAAAGCACTGTAGTGATCGTCAGAGATTGGGAGGCACCCTAACAGCTAAAGATTCCATGCCTCCAAAGTTCATACAGATTTCAGATGTATTTGATGCTTGGGGCATCAATTTCATGGGACCATTCCCCAATAGTCAATGATACGATCACATCATGCTTGTTGTTGACTACGCGGGTCACTGGGTTGAAGCTATTCCCGCTCGAGCCGCAGACATTTGTACGACGTATCAGTTTCTGAGAGAGAACATCATATTACGGTTCGGGATTCCGAAGATACTGATATCAGATGGGGGTAGTCACTTTAATAACATAGAGGTCAAGAAATTAACGAAGGAGTACAGAATCGAGCATCAAGTCGCATCTCCTTACCATCCCCAGACCAATGTCATGGTCAAATGGTCAAACAAAGAAATCAAGACGATCTTGCAGAAGCTTATGAAGTAGCACAGAAGGAATTGGTACCAATTCTTGAAATCTATCCTCTGGGCACATATAGAACCGCTTACAAGTCTCCCTTGGACATGTCACCCTACTGTCTTGTGTTTGGAAAGCCATGCATCTTCCTGTGGAACTGATCCACAAATCATTATGTGCGTTAAATATCTGCAACTTGTACTTACTAAAAGGTGGTTATAAAAAAAGGAATCTGAACAAGCTCCTGGAATTCCGAGACTATGCATACGATAACACCTTGATGGGTAAGGAGAAGGTTAAATGCTGGCATGACCGACACATCAGACGAAAGACCTTCGAGTCTGGACATAAAGTGTGTCTATTTGACGCAAAATTGCTTATATTTCTGGTCAAATTAAAAGATAAACGGGCAGGGCCATTTAGAGTTAAAGAAGTGCGTGACAATAGAAGCATTGTGATATCAGATTTGTCGCTTGACACACAACCATTCGTCATCAACAGTTAGTTATTGAAGTCGTACCTTGAGCATGGCACTTTCTTGGTTCTTATCGATTTTGTCCAAGTGATATACAATGAAGAAGCATCCACAACCTCAGCATCATCGAAAGTTTCAAATAATTTTACTAAAAAACAATTCCTTTATTTTTCTTCTTTTCTTCTTTTCTGTTGTATTTTCTATTTTTTTGCTTTGTTTTCCTAATTCATTGCCTCTATACTTAGGATAAATTTCATTCTAAGTATATGGTGGGATGAGTGACTTCACATGTTCATTCCTTGTCTCACCACTTCTCTCCTCTCTTGTTGATATTCCAGTCTATACTTAGGGATATCTTACACTAAGTATAGGGAGAGACATGAGGATTCGTTGAGTTGTTCATTCCAACCCCGACCCACCCTGTCGTGCGTACAATCTGTTATACTTAGGATTATTTAATCCTAATTACATGGGGACGATCGACTTCTCATACTTTCATTCATTATTCTTTACTTGCTATAGTATAGGCTCTTATCTTTTTAGTACGAGTTATGTCTTTTCTTCTCTCTCCGATCTATGAGGAGATAACTTAGGCTAAGTACTATGGGATCGTATATACTATATATATACTTTAGTCAAACTCGCTTTTTCGTATTTTCTAATAAGTATGGGTCAAATAAAATTAAGCAAAGGTAAAGAACAAACTTGTATAAAATTCATTTAAAATCCTTTGTATATACTAATTAATATATCAGGTATTTTTTTGTAAAATGTTTGAAAAATGATTTGGAAAAATTCTTTAAAGAATCCTTTGAAAAATGTTTGGTAGATAATTTGTAAAATGTTTTCGAACTTTGTAAAAATGTTTTGTTTGTACAATTTTCTTTTATTTATTTTAAATGAAATATTTTGAAAATCTATTTGTAAATGTTTGGAAAATAGTTGCAAGAGTAGTTTGAAAAATCTATATATACTGTTTGGAAAAACTTTGCAAAATGAATCTGAAATTTTGTGAAATGTTTGTACAAATTTTTTGACAAATTAGTTTGCAAATAAAGTTTTCAAAATATTTGCAAAATATTTTTCAAATTATATTTTAGAACTATGTGCATAACTCAAACAAATAAAGATTCCATACACGCTTTGTATATACACACCTTGTTCCTACAACCCAACCCTTGTAGATAAAAAGAGGCACACCTGTGTAAATATCTGCACATATTCCCTTCGTTTTTGTTCCCAAAACCTTTTGTTTTTGAAAAATCCCTAAAAATATGCAAAATTCAAAGTCCAAAAACATTTGCAAAATCTTTTCTAAAATTACATAAAAACTTGCAAAACTTTTTCAAAAATCCATAAAAAGTTCGAAATTAGAAAACTATGTCACAAAAATATTTTTGCATTGTACATAGTATTTGCATTTTTATAATAACCTAGACAATTGAACAAGTCCAAATACAATCTGAAAGATTGGAGCTTGGAATAGACCTTAATACACTTAATTTCAGAAGAATCCACAGAGGACTAGAAGTGGAGATGTTTCGGGTCACCTTAACTTAATTCTTTAGGTTATATAAGACTACGTACACGAGTCAATTCAATGTACTTAACTAGGACCCTTCATATCACCCGTAAGACTCTTGAGACAGTGACATGACTGAAATCCTCGCACCTAGTACTTAGCTCTATTTAGATGGGCTGTTGAAAAATCTTGGAGTCTAAGTCATGAAGATGCAAGGCCGCTTCGTCAAGGGTGGCTTAGAATCCATTCTTGGGGATTGCCAACACCGGTACTCTGACTCACTTCTTTTGGTAATAACGATATCCAAAGACTGGAGACGGATTTAGACAATTCTTCAGATGAGGAATGGTCTACCGACGCAACTTTTTCCAATACCCCCAAAAAATTAGGTGGAACAAAAATATGCTATATCCACTAGGGCACAAGCAAGAATGCAGAATATATATAAAATCAAAGAAAATATCCAAAGAAGCCTATACCAAAAATTTTACAAAATTTTGAGCTTTAGAAAAAGCATGCTTCGTGATGAAGAATCGGTTACACTATTCGAGTTCACAAGGGAGACGCCTACAATCACTACACTAGTCCATTCCCATTTCTTTTCTCGTTCTTATAACTTTCCCACCATCCAGTTGTAAATATACCGGTAGCACTTGACCTTAGAAGGGAATATCTGTCTCCACAAGGACGAGTTACCATAAGAGCATACGCCTTGATGGTTCAATTGTTTTGTCTGGGAAGAACTGAACAAATTCACTCATATGGTTCTATCATTTCAAGGTAGCAAGAGTATGCGACTGAAAGGATGGTTATGACTTGGTTGTGAATTGAGCTGAATGATATGGGTATGAAATCTTAGAGAATTTATGTCACACTTCCCGACTTCTATGTGGTTCCGAACACACCATTAATCAAGGGCCTTCTTTGAGCTCCAAACTTTGACTTTATTAAAGACTATTTTAAAAGTTGACACCAAGTTATTTCCTTTTCGTTTCTTCATCTTTTTTTTTTCACTTATTGCATAAGTGTTTTCTATGGACTAGCAAAGGCAAGTATAGGGGGGTGATGGATATCCATTTCATCACCATTATTCTTTCATTTTCACCTTTAAACCCTAGCTTAATGCATGTAAGTATCATTATTTTGTACAAATTAACAACCATTATTTATTGCATAATTATTGTAAAAAATACATTTTTAAAGCCAAAATATAATAATAAAGAAAGAAAAGAAAAGGAAATAAAACGTCAAAAGCATTATATGATCCTAAACCCCGAGACCAAGTCAAGAATTGATTTGGTCAACAAGGAATAAAGTAGAGTGAGATAAGGGCCAAAGATACACTAAAAATTCCACTTATTCATTCGTCAATAAAACATTTTTGGGACACTTTTTATTCTTTGTTATTTATGGCTCAGATTAATAAGCTTTGTACATAAAATTTGTAGATAAAAATGTATATAAAAATACGAAATTGAGTTTGCACCAAAATAATATACAATGTACATTTTCCACTCAGAATAAAAAGTCAAAACCCAAACTTCCATACTCATATCTCCTCAATAAAAACTAAAAATGTATTAAAATCACTTTAATTGTATATAATTTTTAACGAGCTATTTAATGGAGGTGATTTCACTTAATTTGGAGTTAAGATGCGAAAGTTAGATTTTGGACCCTTACTGTACCATATACATGAATAAAATATTCATTTTATTTATTCTTTATTTTTTTACAATTTTAAATTTTTATAATTTTGTAAATATTATTTATAATATATTGACATATTTAGAATAGGATAAAACCATAAAGAAAACACTAAAATAAAATAACCTTTAGAAGTGCATAGATGAAATACCTATACTTGTAACTATATAATACATACCCCTATTTATTAAAGTGTATATAATACATCAGAAAAATACAATGAAAATATAGTTTTGTACCTAAAAATAAGTTTTAAATATATAAAATACTAAAATTAAATTAAAAATAAAAATAAAAATAAAATGAGCAAAACATAGGTCAATATACCTAGAAATACACTTGCAAAAAGTAACTTGTACTAAACTAACTCATAAAAACAAATAAAAATCATATTAGAATACTAAATAAAAATAATAAACATTTTTTATTTTATACCAAAAATAATAAAATCATATACTATTTTTAATTAATTATTTTTGAATAAATCAAATAATTTTGTCCTCTAGTGGCCAACGTGTAACCTTCCCCACCTCTGACCCTGTCAGAACCTCGAGCACTCGTACTTCCTCAAATTTTCTAGGTCACCATGTGCCTCCATTTGCCTCAAGTCCTTCACAAATTCCATTCACGTCACAATCGCCAATATCGCCTCTTCATTAGATTCCATCGATATGCATTGAGCCTCTTAATAATCACGCTCGAAGTTTGCCAAAAATAGTCTATAAATAAAGCTCTAAAGTCTCCCATTCAATTTTTATCCGTCTTCAGGAATCCACATTACATTTGTGTGAGTGTTCTTGTTGGTAGTAGTTCCTGTTGGACATGCGAGCCCACGACGAGCCATTATGCAATAAATGTTATTGCAAATATCATTCCCTGATCTGAAATGAAGAATAACTAATTTGCATAATAGGTCCCTTAGTACAATTAGGGCTATGTACCATGGGTATCTTAATGATCATACAGCTGTTGGTTCAATTATTGAATCATAGAGGCTGAAGCTTGGATGAATATCTAAAGAGTTAGATTGAGGACTCATCAAGCACCGTCAAATGATTATTAAGATGTGATCTCTAGCCTGAGTAGGAGATGGCATTCCTTTCTCACATAGGCTGATATCTGACCGATCTCTTGATGCAGGTCCTCTAGTTAGGTCAAAGAGTTGACTTAACGAGATCGAGATAACCAAAGTCCTATGTCGCATGCTGTCAGGATACATGCATGCATCCTCTGACCGGAGACAGATGTGTTACTATATGTCTGAGTATGTACATTTGACAGACCAATAGGTTGATAACCTAACCAAGGTCCATACACCGGCGCGCTAATGTGCATATAAGGGCATATGAGTAATACGATCTCTCAAAGGGATCATACATGTTCACTACTGAACCGGAAGACATGAGCTCACTCATGAGATATTGGGAAGAATCAAACTCCATGCACAGTCATCTCGCTTTGGAAGCTTGACTGAATTTGTAGGTTTGATATATACTTTTGGAAAGTATATGATCAAGACCTAGGTATGATATATGCTTTTGGAAAGTATATAGTCGATATCAAATACCAATGATCAAATAAGAAACTTACTGATAAAATCCTGAAGTAGACAGTATAAAGTTGATCTAATACTACGGGTTTATTCTGGGTCTACCAGTATAAAGGATGTATAGGTGTTGGGAATACCTTAGGGTGATGTGATCATAAACGATTGTATAACCATGACACTTCCATTCCTAGGGAGTGATGAAACATGTCTGGATTTTAGTGACTACTCCCAGTAGAGAAGTAATCTGATCTTGGTCCAAATGTTGGACATTGATCTGAATGTGATTCAGATGCAATGAGAAGATTAGATTTCTGGTCTTGGTTTAATCAAGCATCTATGGGAGGCCCGAGATCTAGATTTGAGATGGGATCTCAATATCCAAGTCACTATACGTGGAACAATACAATTGTCCTATCCATATCTCCAAGTATCCGCGGAGAAAGTGCATTATCCTTGAAAGAGTTCTTGGATAATTTCATGGTTGATATAAGTATCCAAGCATCGAGAAAATTGATAATTAAATGTGATTTAATTATCATAGATAATATGAATTTGATTCATATTATAAGGAGAGATATCTAAGATAATTAAATGTGATTTAATTATCAAAGATATGAATAATGTAGATGTGATTCATGTTATTTGGGCACATGAGAAAAGAGATCCAAGATGATTAAATGTGATTTAATTATCATGGATATGAATAATGTGGATAGCACTATCCATATTAATCATATATATTATAAATATGGTTTATAATATATAAGAGAGAGCATATTGTGATTTATATTTGTTAATTAATTATTAATGTGAATTGGATTCACATTAGATGATTAATTGAAAATATAATTTATATTTTATTATGGGATGTGAATATGATTCACATTTTTTAATAGCATGATTGTAATATTTCACAAGAAAATTGTGAATTATATTTGTGAAATAATTTACAACAATTGTTGTTGTAAATTTTGGAGATATATCATGAGATAATGAGATCTCATGAGATAAATGAGATCTCATGAGAAGAGTGGTCGTCCCCTATTTTTAGGGGATATGGTTCATCTCCCCATTATCTCCAAGGATAATTAATTGATTTGATTTGAATTTAAACATATTGATTTATCAATATATATTAAATTAAATAAAATTAATTGTTGTTGTGTTTTTCACAACAAGGTCATGGCCATTGAAAGAAACACAAATCGATCTCAACCATTGATTGTGTGTTGTCCATGGATTAAGATCCATGGACTCCCAAAACCCTATATAAGAAGAGGCACCCTTGCTATTCAATATACACATATGTTAGATGATTAATGAATGCTCTCTCTCTCTCTTCTCTACACGCCAAGTCTCTATCTCTCTGTTATAATGGCCGTCCACCATGGAGCCATTGTGATAGTCATCATCGATGCAGCATCGTCGTTATGCTGCCGGATCATCTACTCGTGGATCTCCATCTCCTTCGGTGTGTCTCGCTCATGAAGAAGATGTTGGATCTCGTGTGACGAGATCAGGAGATCCGCCGCTTGGATCATCAACATGAATTGCGAGGAGCACGCGATTCATCCCCACGCTTGCAAGCGTCTCCTCCGACGAATCGGACTTGAGACAGGAGGTCTCTTCATTTAGAGACTCGATCGCAACCACGCTTCAAGAGGTAATCCTATTACTTGTTTGTGGTTTATATGAAACGATCCGAGAAGTGTTCTTGGATCATGTGGTTTCATCAAATAATTTTTTAAATTTCCTCTGCATCGAGCGACTAGTATGACTAGTCGCTCCCCATCGCATTCGATGCGATCACCACGCTTCCGTGATGCGCTTGAGGATTTTTCCCGTATCCTTCAAAACCATCCTCATGGTTCCATGCGATGAAAGGAGTAGAGGAGGAGGTCCATGCAGAGCTCCGACACCGTCTCGATCCCTGTCATATCCGACAGGTTAGAGTTACACCTTTTTGTTTTCTAGGTAGAATTAATTCTTATCTTTCATTTTATGCGATTTATTTCATGTTTTAGTTATTGACTTTAGCGTATATTAGGTAAGAGTTCTTGCCAGAGCTCCGGCCACTATTCCACGCTGTTACTCTTTGTCTCCGACCCCCGTGACCATCTCGTCATCTAGCCTCTGCATTTCTCCACGTCCTTGACCATCGACCCCCTTCCAGTCCTTCTAGATTGAATGATCGATGCTCCATACCTCACCATCACCGAAGCACACTCATCTCCCTTCCTTTCTGCCTCGAATCCATCCCCATAACATCTGAGATCTTTCGCCTCCATTGTAGGGTGCTTTTGCATGTTTTTGCAGGACTCGTGGAGCCCATATGAGGGATGAAGGCATTCAAGGAGAACCTCCAAACGCATCACGCTCCAGGGCTCCAACACTGAGGCCCATACCATTTTGAGGACATCCCCGGGTGCGTAGCACCTCCAGGACTCGTTTGAGAAACTTGGCAACATCTGAGGAGCCTGGAGGAGGGAGAATCGATGGATCGAAGCTCGGAGGCGGGGACCTTCTTCCATGTTCTCTGAGCGAAGCAACAATCGTTGGCATGGAGGAGCTCCATTTCTAATCTTGACTGTTCAATCATCACTAGCTTCATCCGTCCGATGGGAACTCAGATGCGATCACAACCGTAGATTGGTGAAGCGTTATCAATCTTCCAAGGCCCACCACATGTATAAGTAAAATGATTTGCGTCGTACGACGAAACGCTATCGGGTGTAATTTTCATACTTAGTCCCCCTACATTTTTGTTTTATTTGTTCATCCTATATGTTTTTGAAGCATAAGTAAATTTGGAAAAATTGCTTAGTGACCCTTGAACTTATTTTTATTGCATATGAGTCCAGTCAAGCTCAGCTCACATGTCATCCCATATGAGTTGGACAAGTTGCATAAATATAGTAACTATTTTGTAAATTGTAATTTAGTCCATTAAATTTGAATATTAGTTGTATATTTCTAAGAAATTTGCATATATGTCCCTGACTTTATTTTTATTTGCAAACATGTTAGTACATGTGTTTTATTCTTATACTTCATTTATTAAAAATAGCATCCATGCTCCAAAAATTATGTAAAAATAGGCTCAGATGCATGCTAGCATGTATATTCATGACATATTTTTATTTTTTCATTTTAGGCATTTTACTATTTATTAAAAATCAAATGAGTGTGTTTTGCCTGTGTCTAACTTAGAAAATATTGAAAAAATATGAAAATATTTTAAAAATTCCAAAAAAATATTTTTCTTATATTTAACTCTAGACTAAGTCCCCTGAAATAGAAAAAGAAATACCATAAAAATAAAAATATCTAAAATCGAGTAAAAAAATATAAAATTCCCCAACATTCCAAAATATTTATTTTTATTTCATCGTTCTCTTTATATTATTGTCTATACATTTAAATTACTTTGGGGAATTTTGGACTCTATTTGATATTTTTGATCTTTAAATCAATTCTGCGTAGTTATTTAATCTCGATTTTTGGATTTTTTTTGATTTTTTAAAAATATAAATATATGCAAAATCCCAAAAAAACGAAAAAACATTTGAAAACTATTTAAAACCTAAAAACATTTTATTTCATGTATTATATTTATTTATTTTAGTATTCATAATTATATTAGCCTTTATTATATATATAGCCTTATGTATTCTTATATTATTTATTTCAAAAGAAAAAGAAATACAAAAATCAGAAAATAAAAAATAAAATAATAAAGGAGTATAAAATTAAAACCTATATATATATATTAAAATATATATATATACACACACACAGTTTCATATATATATATATATATATTCTCCTATTTGTATATGACTTTCTCTTTTGTTTCTTATATCCTCTCCTTTATGTAAATACATATATATATATATCTATCACTTATATATGTTAACGATATTAAATTATATATTTAAATTTATCATTAATTTAATTAAAAAGGAGAAAAATATAATAAAAAACCCATAAAAACAAAAAGACAAGTATGCACACATACCATTGATTAGCAATGGTCACAAGCTACCTAGCTTTGCTCTCAGTGGACCGATCTCTACATGTTTACATGCTATACATTTGTTTGTAGAGTATAATAAATTGTGCCTCGTATTTTTGGGCATTTCATTGCTTACTTTTTTACATTGTGGGTTCTTGTTGATTGATCATGGGTTCTCTTTGTGGGTCGCCTCAGCGACACCCTATCATCGCACTCTATGAGGATTATTTTTAGAACCACATAGCAGAAAGCGTGACATTATAGGGGAGTGGCGAGGGATGAGTAACGGCGGGGCCGTGGCCGTTATGGAGGAGGAGCCGATGTGGCGTCAGTTGAGGGGAAGGTGATGGAGGCGGTGGCTGTTACACACGAGAGAAGAAGAGGGAGACAACATCGACCGAGATGGTTGGGAGGAGAAGGTGTGGCACATGCCGCACACGTACCTAGAGAGGGGAGGGGTCACATGTCGCATACGTGATTTGGAAAGATGGTGAGGTCACGTGCAGAGCACATGACTTGGGGAAGAGAAGAGAAAAGGGAGAAAAGAGAGAGGATAAATAGAGGAGAGAAAAAAGAATAAAGTAAAAGCAAATAAAAGGTAAAATAAAATAAATAAATCAACAATTAAATTATTATTATTGAGGATAAAATAAATAAAATAAAATAAAAATTAATTAAGAACAAAAATAGAAAATAAATAGTAAATGAAGTCAAATGAAAAATGGTCAATATGAAAGTTGCTTGTCTCGACAAAAATAACTTTCATAAAGGACCCAAAATCAAAAGAGGTCAACTGTACGAAAAGTATTTTTGGAGGCACTCTATAGATAATACAATACCACATTTTACATTTTATGATTTTTTTTGTATTTTAAATTGATTTTAATTAGTGATTAGTTTATATACAATATATGCATACTTAATATACTTTTTATGGGTTTTGTATTGGTTAGAAAAATATAAAATAAAAACTACAAATACAAATATGCACAAATATAATAATAGATTTTTGTATTTTCTTTTGATTTTCTGATTTTTATGGATTTTAGTTCTTGATGCCTAGTTAGTTAATTAATGAATATAAGAAAAATAACTAGGTTTAAATAAGTACTTTTTTGTACATAAAATAATAGACTCAAATAAGGAATAGAATAAGGTTATTTAATTACAGAATTTCACCATGATTTTAGCATAGCTAATGAATGCTAATAAATTGAATTCAGGGGATACAATTAGTGAATTATTAAGAGGTTTCTGCTAAAATCACCACATAAAGTTTATGAATCATTGATGAATCTCATATTCATCATGCTAAATCCATTAATTAAACCCCTGGCTTAATCAATCTAGTAAAAGACACCAATAATTCTTTATTATCATATTGTAATATATTGTGTACAATTAGCCTATAATTATTGTATTTAATCACTATTATTTGCCTTGTAATTATTTTCTCAACAACCCCCCTAAAAATTAGGTGTATCAATTGTCCATAATATCACCAACCCTTAAAAAGACTAAAATACAAGAACAACTCAAAAGATAAAAATCGGTGTTTTTACCCCCTTAAAAATACCCCTGAAAATATTTTTTTATAAATGACCTCTTTTGGTTTTCGTTCAACATGAAATTTGTAGATCTCATGGAGACAAACAACTTTCATGTTTTGATTTTTTCCCTAATTTTGCCTCTTACTAATTCTTTTTTATTTGTCTTTGATTTTATATTTTCGAATTTTCTGGTGTAGCCACGTGGTGCTCTCTGGAGCCGCCACACGGCTGCACCTTCTTCCACCACCCGGCTCCTTCCTGGGTCGTCTGATCCTCATCACCCGCTCCCATCTCCACCCTCCATTTGCGTTGCAACCACATCCGTCTGATCTTTCCTCAGAAGTGATCATCACCACCCAATTCCACTCTATTCTAGACCACACGATTGTTCTCTCATCCTATGGTCCTACCCGCTCCACGTCAGCACTTCATTCCCCACCATGAGATCACTGCCCCACCTTAATCCTTACCGCTCACTCACGCCCTCATCCTAACCCTAGGATCAGATCGTTTGATCAAATCTAGGTCACTCCCTTGCGCTCACCTGTCTACCGTTGGATCGCATGATCCAACGGCCCAAACCTCATCGTAAACCTCCAACTCACCCGTCTCCTGGCGTTACGCCTCGTCGATGCTCCTCCCCCTTCCTATTTTGGAGACCAGTCCGACCATCTTCTCCCTGTCGTAATGCCATCTACATGTACCCCATACCTCCTCCATCTTCGCGCAACCCCCACTTAATGCCGCCATCACTTCCAGCCTTCACTATTGATGAATCCTGTATTCATCATGCTAAAATTGATCATTTAGGCTCTATTCCCCAACATTCACATGCATTTAATCAGTAACAAAGTATCATTAGCATTCATACATGTGTAAATAATATTTGCATTTCATCATGCATAATTGTATTAAAAGTCCCAAGGTAAATTAGCCCAAAAGGCCGCTAACTTCTCACATTTGTAAATAATTCATCATAACTCCGATTGACCCAAAACCACTCCATTGTATCGACACTACTAACTTTATTAAATAAAAAATACAAAAAAATACTAACTCAAATAAGTGTCAAATAATCCCAAAGTCTGGTTTCACATCTGACAGACTAAAATGAGCATATCTCCCATATACAATGTCCAATTTTGGTCTACTCACTTTTAAAGTACTTCATTTTCAAATACCTTGAAAACAAGACCAGCTTCGTAAAATTCGGAGCTCTTATGTGAAAGTTGGGTTTTGGGCCTCTTTTGCGCATTTTAACTTTTTGTTTTTTTGACCTGAGTTTTGATGCATAATTAACCCCATTAATTTTATTTCTTCGTCATTATTGTTCGTTGATGAAAGTTTTATTACGCGGTACCAAAATCCAAATCCAAATCAAAACTGAAATCAAAGAAACTGACCGAGTCCAAGTGTCCGTTGTGAGTCTGCACAAAAGTTGTGTGTTTCTTACTTCTATTTTATTTGCCTATTTTCTTATTTATTAAAAATCCAAAAAAATAGATTAGTATGTAACTAATTTTCTTGTATTTTATCATATTTTGTCTAGATTTTTTATCCTCTTCAAAGCCACCAAAAAATTACAAAACCTCCAAAATTCGGTTTTCTACACACATGGAGAACCACCAAAAATACCACTTCGCACAGGTAACCTCTTTTGCTCATGGGTCCTTCTCGTCGATACGAACAACTTTTGTGAAGGAAATTTTTTGATATGAGCTCTCCCATTATTTCTTTTCTATTTTTCTTTATCCTTTAATTTTGAAATTTTTTTGGGGGCGCCACGTGGCAGCTCCTGGGCTTGCCATGTGGCGCCCCTACCTATCTCTCTCCAGCCGCCCCCGGGTCACGTGCCTAGCACGTGACCCCATCATCACCTACCTCCAGTCGTTCCTCCACCACTTCTCCTCATAACGGCCGTCGCACATGCTTCCACCGACCGTTACGAGGCCAACCAATACCCCCTCCGCATAACGCCCTTCGATCACCCTCCTATAAGAGCCCCTCCTCGCCAACCGCAAACCTCATACGCCATTCCATAGCCGAGGTCTTTTTCCTGGTTGTGACAGCACCAACGTCCTCCGACTTGGCGAGTTCCGAGGTGTGTACAACACCTCGTTGCCGCGACAACGTGACTATAGAGCTTGGGTCTCCTTCGCCGGAGCCCTTTGAGCAACAACAACTGAGATCTCTCAACCCTCTAATACCTCACATTCCCAGTTATCCTTGACCCATCTCCTGTTCATCTTCCAGATTTTTAAACCCACACTTGCACACATCGTCATCGCTACTCTTGCAAAGAGTCGAGTCATCGTCTGTCACCGACCTACACCCTCGTCAAGACATCCACGCTCGAGCCCCACCGTCCTCCACCTCCCTTGTTTGCTAACCCCCTACAGGTATATCATCTCCGCCGACCGTTCCTCCCCCGCTCCCTTGCCACTGACCTGAGCTCTGCCCGTTGATCTCCGCGCCTCCGCGCGTCCTCCGTGCTCGGCAATACTGTCGCTGCCCTCGACATCGACCACTCTCGCCTCAAGAGGCCCCATCACCTCCGCCTCCACATGGAGAGGAGCTCCGCCCAATAGCACCTGGGTTGCTCTCGTGCCATGTGTCGGCCGAGGGGCGGCATCGCCTCCGCCCTCGATCATGACGTACATGCGCCGCTGGATCGGGCGGTGGCCCTTGATCCAACGATGTAAGTGCAGCCACACCCCCCTCCCCCCGAGCCTCGGCCCCAGCCTCGAGGCTCGGGTCCCTCGAAGCGCCGCCAGATTGCCACGTAGGTTCGGGCCTCCGAGCCTGAGCCCCGGCGCCCGATCCCTCGCCTCACCCGCCCGAGCCTGCGCCTCGGCCCGAACCACAGGCTCGGCAGTCCGAGCCTCAGCCACCACGTCTGAGCCTCAGGGCGCACGTGCAACGTACATGCTTTGTAGGAAACTTGCACGTATACGCTTGGAAGTTTGAGATATTACAAAAATACTCCCGCATGTGGGTAAATTACAGAAGGGCCGCACCAACTTTTAGAAATTACAGATAAACCCCTCTAGGGACCTTTCTAAAAGGAAAAATTATTTTATTTACATTTTAGTCCCTATAATTTCATTTTAGATATCTTTCTCACACAAACTCCGTTTTATAATATATCATTTTGAAGCTCTTTTCATGCTCTGCCATTTAGCATAGCTTGTGAACAGACCCGAGGTCATTTATTGAGAATTATCATTTGAGGATCTCTGTTGACATATGCAGGCTTCGTCTTGATTTATTTATGCTCTTCTGAACTGAGAAGATCATTGACGTTATTTGCAGGGGATCAAGTGCTAAGAACTGAAAATTACTTGATCACTTTGTACTATTCTGAATATTTTCAAGGATCTAACCTTTGCAGGAGATTCGACTCATTTGATAATAAATAGTGTGATTGAACAAGAATTATTTAAGAATTTAATCAGAGAGAATATCGAGACAAATCAAGGACTATTCTTGATTTCAAGCTTATTTGGAATCTTACCTGCATTTATTTGATCTGTGACTATTTTTGAGAGAACTGATCAATTTATTTGGATTAAAATTTTCATCACAGATCCTACGCTTAATATCTTTCTCTGAGATTTCAACATTGCATTATCATTTTGTCTTTTCATCATTTGACATAGAAATTAACTAGCATTAGTTAATTATTCAATTCGATTTAAGACCATGCAACTAAGAATCACCGTTCCCTGTGTTCGACCTTGATAAAATTGCCAAGTAAAAATATTCCACAACATTCAAAGATTGTGGTATTTTGAAGTTGTCTCCTATACTACGATAATTATTCATTCTTAAAGTGGCAGATTTCGCGTTCATTGAATGGCGCCGTTGCCGGGGAACGACGAATTTTAGGGTTTTAAATCATTTTTGCAATTAATTTTTGTGAAATTCATTCTTGTGCCATTTTTTCGCATTTTATTCTGCATTTCTCTCTTACTTCAGATACTAATCGCAATTTCTCTCTTTGCAAACTACTAGGAGATAAATTTTGGACATTCATGAAGGATCTACAAGGAAGATTGAATTTTGATTTTTGTGAGATAGATCTTAGTATATGTTTAAATTTCTGCATCATTCACAGGGTCCCTCTCTTTGAACCCTTGTAATAATTCAGACTGAACATTTTTGTGGTATGTCAGGTCTATTTCAATCACTTCTGTGTGGTTGGGACCCGACTTGAGTGGCGTAGGACTTAGGCACATATACGATTGTTTCTTTATCATTGATTGTGCTCGTAATTCTCAGGCCACACTCTCACTAATATGCACACTATAGATCGTTCTACATTAGCCAAATTTTGCAATCAATTCTTTCTGCTAATAGAACTATACGCTTAGGGAATTTTTCATCTGTGCATATCATTTAGTGTAATTTAAATTCCTTGTCTTGCATCCCGCATGAAGAACGCGAGGATTCACTGTAAGTCCTTCTCTTAAGCATGCATCATTGATTTACGTTTGCATCGGCTTTTCTGATTCTCCTTTCTCAAAATTATAAAGCTTAGGATTTAAATGAATTGGGACTGTTCGTTAGGCGTGAATTTTTGTGCTCACATAAACTACAGTGATAACCTTAAACTTAAAACTGGACTGCTAATCAAGGCGTCTGTAAATAAAACTGACATAAAATTAACCTGTGTCTGGTGGAGAGAAACCCACTCATTGTTTGTAAGGACTAGAACACACACTTTGGATAGAGCGAAAACTGAGAAATTTCACATAGACTACTGTTTATTAAAACTATTAGCTACTTTTCAGTGAGGGTCTCGGGTAGCCGTTTTACGGTCCGACTTCCCTTAGCAGAATGGGTGGTTTAGAGGACATCGCGAAAGGCTCCGTCCTCAAGTAACACGGGTAGACATTTAAACGGTCTGTACTTACACCTATACTGGCTGAGATTAGGTGCAACTAGTTGTACGAACTCGGGACAGTCTTTGTGAAATATTTCAGTACCTAACAGCTCCACTTAATTTGCAAGATTGTCTTGTCATTAAAATTAAAGTTGAAAAGATAAGCGACCGAACTCTGACGTGCCTTCATCTGTGTTGCGTGGAGAACTTGAGAATTGGCTTGTGTTTGCTTTGTGTCTGCTTCCTCGTGAAGGCTTTCTCGATCCTTCTCGTCTTATGGACATCATCTTTTCACTCCTCCGCTAAGGAATCTTTTATCCTTAGCGAAGCCTCATTTAACTCTGACACTTAACACTGAACTCTTCCTTTCTGAAGGTGAATCACAATGCCTCCAAAGAGGAACCATGGGGACGATGAGAACGACAATGACCCTATTCGGCCACTCTTGGCTAGGATAACCACTGCCGAACAACACAATGAACTACTTAGGACGCAGTTGGCAGTACTACAACAAGGCGAGGCTGCTATGGAAGACACGTATCTCCCGGAGATAGATGAAGACTATAATTGGTTGAGACCGGTCCCCCCTGAGGATGCATTCGGACACAAACTGCATTTTCTTGCACTGTTGACAAAGTTCGAAGGAAATAATCACGAAGAACCAAATATCTTCCTCCGTGACTTCGAGTTAGTTTGCGCTAACCTCTGCCACCCTAGGGTTAGCCAGGACTACATAAGATTGAGAGCTGTCCCCTTCGCCTTGACTGATAAGGCGGCTTATTGGATGAAAAAATTAGGGGAAATAGTCACTACATGGGCCACGTTCAAGACTTTGTTCTTAAAGAAATTCTACCCAGTAAGTAGAATCAATCAGATGAGGATCAAGCTCACGAGTTTCACCCAACACTCGAATGAACCATTTCATGAAACCTAGGAAAGATTCACAGACTTAGTACAGAGATGCCCAGGACACGGAATAAGTAAAATGATGCTGGTCCAAAGTCTTGTCAGCGGGCTGAACCCTAAGACTCAAGGGTTGGTCAGTGCATCTCGTGGAGGAAGCTACATGGGATGCCACGAGGACACTGTCTACAAGGTGTTCGAGAGACTTGCTGAATCCAGCCATGCACAAACCACCAGCCGGGCTTGCATAGTCAGCTCCAAAAAGATGGTGAGTAATCTGACGACCGATCACAGTGCTAATATGGTAATAATAGCAGATAAGCTAACTATGGTTGCGCAGCTTTATAAGAAGGTGGACGAACTCCATAAATCATCTGATATGGAGAAATTGGCTAAATTGCCTAAGCAAATGGAGGAATTTGCTGACAGGGTATCTAAGATACCAACCCTGACTTCACCCCCTACACCCATACACCAAATTCACTACATTAAAGGTCAAGAGATAGGGCAACATATAGGGATGAAAACGGTCGGATACGGATACGAATGCATGTATAATCATATCCTTATCCATTTACAAATACGAATACGAATGCGGATACGAATATTGACGAATGTGAAAAATGTGCTACCATATACTTAAAAATGAATACGAATGTAAAACGAATACGAATCGGATATGAATAATAACAAAAATATTTACCAATACACATGTTTAGGATGGTTTAAACAGAAAATAGATATACCAGATAATGTAATTTCATAAAAATTATATTAACAATGGTGAATACAATCATAAAATGTTGTTACACACATTTATTAATAAATATATTACTATACTATGTTTGAAAACGAATATACGAATACGAATGCGAATATTAACGAATGTTAAAGTGACATCCATATCCGCATCCATTTTAAAACGGATACGAATACGAATGTCAAAATATGTATAAAACGAATACGATAGCAGATCGGATACGAATATATTCACATTCGTTTTCATCCCTAGCAACATAGCCATTGGGGTGGAGACCAAGTCTTGTCCCATCAAACAGAGGAAACCTCCACTCAGACTGATTTTGAGGAACCTCCACAGGTCATGGAGATAAGCGGAGTTTGGTATAATCTGGAACCGGTCAACCACTCAGATCAAACTCTACTCCGAATCCTCGTCCACCGTAGGCCCGACCCACCTACCAGCCTCAACCGCAGCAACAGCAGCAATATCGTACGAGTTATCAGAACCCGCATCCTCAGCCACAGCAGAACCAACGCCAAGGACAAAAGGGCCAATATCAGTGACCCCAAGCCAGATAGGGCCAAGGATCCTCCTCTTCTTCTATCTCTCCAGAACTCCAGCGAGTGCTGGATGAGCTTCATGACATGAGAGTCGATATAAATCGACTTTCTCGTTAGAGAGATGAGGTGACCGCACCACAGATCGTGATTCCAGCTCAAGACCAGGAACCCAAATAGCCTTGGGCATAATCAGGTATTAATCTCTGACTATTCCGTACCAGTACCTAAACTTGATCTCTCATCGAATAACAACGCTTATCATATCTCTCTTAGGAACGGAAGGACCGTATCATGCCTCATCGAGCGAAGGAACTCGGTGACATAGCCCCAGTGTCCATCAATTCACACAACCCTGGGAGAATTGACAAAGGAAGACAGGAGAAGGAAGTCCCACCCACACCACCCAGAGAAAATGAAGCGTCAGAGTCTGAGTCTGACGAGGAAACACCACAAAGACATCCGCATCACATTACCACCAATTTCCCTGCTTTTAGTCAAAGTCATGTAAATAATTTCTCATTCAATAAAAGTGATGTTTTTGATCACAACAAGTCCATTCCTTTCCCCCGTGCTCTTACGACAGGAAAGAAGAAAAACATAAAAAACCAAAAAATGATGAAGACATGGCCCGCATCTGTGAGGAAAATATTAAGGTCACTCTGTCCCTAAACGAGATGATAGAAAGAGACTCGGCTTTTCGAAAATACCTTAAGGTGAGATGCACACCAACAAGGGCCAGCAAACAGACTCCTGGTCGAACAAAGAAACACATACTCTCAGATGCCACATCTCGTCTTATAAAAAATGAGCTGCCAAGGAAGAAAAGATACATGGGTGCTCACTTTGTCACTAGCCACATCAAAGAAATCAAGTTTGCAAGAAAATTATTAGACAATAGATCATCTATCAATCTCATGCCCACAACCCTATTTGAGCATCTAAATCTAGGTCCTCTTAAGCAATCTACAACTGTACTTCAATTCGCAGATACATCAACAAAGAGATCTAGGGGAGAGATTCGAAATGTTGTCATCAACATAAAGGGACAAAACTACCCAATAGATTTCACAATACTTGACATGGATGTCCCTAGAAATTGGAATGACTCCCAAATGATACTAGGGCGACCCTTTTTTAGGACCGCGAGAGCTATATTTGATTACACATCTGGGAGAATCCAATTTGGAAAAGTATAATTGAAAATGAAGCAAACCAGGTTTCAAAGACCTGACACTGAGTCGGAAAAATCAGAAACTGAGACTGAATATACAGTAGCAACAGTTGGGTCATGGAGTCAAAACCCAACCGCTATGATAGGCTCAGCCTCATCTGAGGAGGAAATTGTTGACGACTTAGTCTGCCAGGTCATTCATGCATCTTCCTATACTCTTGGAGACTCAGAGGCCCCTCTGGACCTGTCAGTCCATTCTCCTTATGGACATTCCCTGAGTAAGGCACACAGATCGGACGCGGCACTTGCCACACCACATTCTGTCATTAGTGATCCGATCCCTGAAACAACCACGATGGTGGCTGATATGGATACACTGCAAGCATCCACATCACAACAAGAAGCATCACTGAGGGGTCCAGATTCGAACAACATCATTGACCTTCCTGAACTCAAACCATTGCCCCCTACACTTAAGTATGCCTTCCTTGCAGAAGAAAAGGGACGATTTCTGGTCATCATCGGTTCACATCTGACTGAAGAGCAGGAGATCCGCTTGCTTAATGTTTTAGAGAAAAACTGCAAGGCTATAGGCTGGAGATTGTCTGATCTCCCAGGGATAAACCTAGCCCTGTGCTCACACCATATTTACTTGGAAGATAATGCTAAACCCTCCCGTGAATGCCAACGTAGATTGAATCCATACTTACGGGAAGTGGTTAAGACTGAGATCGAAAAATGATGTAAAGTTGGGTTCATATATCCCATTTCCGACTCCAAACGGGTGTCACCTTTGCATGTAGTCCCGAAAAAGTCAGGACTTCAGATTATCACCAATGAGGAGGGAGAAGAGATCACGACACGGGTACCTACGTCGTGGCGTGTCTGTGTGGATTACAGGTGCCTGAATGCCGCAACGAAGAAGGATCACTTTCCACTACCTTTTATTGATCAAATCCTGGAGAGATTGGCAGGGAGAGAATACTTCTGTTTCTTAGACGGGTACTCGGGCTACAATCATGTGGCCATCTCCCCTGAGGATCAGAAAAAGACTACTTTTACATGTCATTTCGGCACATACGCATTCAAGCGAATGCCTTTTGGGCTTTGCAATGCTCCTTGCACCTTTCAGCGATGCATGATTGCAATTTTTGTCGACATGGTTGTGGATTTCTTGGAGGTCTTCATGGATGATTTCTCGATCCATGGTGATTCATTCGATGATTGTCTAGCGCACCTGGATCGAGTCCTCAAGAAATGTAGGGAAGTGAATCTGGTGCTCTCTTGGGAGAAAAGACATTTCATGGTGAAAGAGGGCATTGTATTGGGGCATGTCATCTCCAAGAAGGGAATGGAGGTTGACCCTGCCAAAGTTGATGTGATCAAGAAACTCGAGCCACCCACAAATGTGAAACAAGTACGGTTTTTTCCAGGGCATGTCGGATTTTACAGGAGATTTATCAAAGATTTTTCAAAAATTGCCCGACCGCTAACTGACTTCCTAAGGAAATATACCGAATTCCTGGTAGATCATAAGTGTCATGAAGCCTTCGAATTACTCAAGAGAAGGATCATTGAGACTCCTGTCCTACAAGCTCCCGACTGGTCTCTTCCCTTCGAGATCATGACAGACGCATCCGATTTCGTTGTAGGGGTTGTGTTAGGACAACGAAAAAATAGAATCCCGTATGCTATTCACTACGCAAGCAAAGTTTTAGACCCTGCTCAGAAAAATTACGCAGTGACCGAAAAAGAAATACTTGATGTAGTTTTTGCCTTGGAAAAATTTCGATCTATACTTCTAGGATCTAAGGTGACAGTTTACACCGACCACTCTGCCATTCGATACTTAATGGTCAAAAAGGACGTAAAAGCATGACTTCTGAGATGGATTCTACTGCTTCAAGCATTTGATTTGGAGATTAAAGACAAACCTAGTGTTAAAAATGTCGTGGCTGATCATTTATCACGGATCGAACATAACAAAATTCTGGAATCTGAATCCATCCGTAAAACCTTCCCAGACGAGTCAATTTCTGCAATTGACTCACTCCCATGGTATGCAGACACGGTGAATTATCTTGTCACCAAGGAAGTTCCTCAAGTTTGGCCTAGAAACAAAATCGATCGACTCATATCTGAAGTGAGACACTATCATTGGGAAGATGCGTTCCTTTTCTTTGAAGGACCGGATTGCATATGGAAAAGATGTATTCCTCAAGAGGAATACCAAAGTATCCTCAATCTTTTCCACACCTTGGAGGTTGGGGGACATCACTATGAGAAGAGGACCACTGAGAAGATATTGCATTGTTGATTTTACTGGCCGACCTTGTTGAAAGATGCTTACAATTTTGTCAGGTTGTGCCCCGTCTGTCAGAGAATGGGAGGAACCATTGGTTCCAAAGATGCCATGCCTATGCAACCTGTGATCATCTGTGAGGTATTCAATGCATGGGGCATTGACTTTATGGGCCCATTCCCTAATAGTAAAGGATTTGAATATATTCTTATCGCGGTTGATAATTTATCTAGATGGGTAGAGGCTATCCCTACTCGAGCAGCAGATAGCAAAACTGTTTGCAAGTTTTTGAAAGATAACATTATTTCGAGGTTTGGATTTTCAAAAGTTTTAATATCTGATGGGGGAAGCCATTTTGTCAACCGGGAGGTGAAGAAGTTGACTAAGGAATATGACATCGAGCACCGTGTTGCTACTCCTTACCGTCCACAATCCAATGGCATGGCGGAGGTGTCAAACAGGGAGGTTAAAGGAATTTTACAGAAGCTTGTCCGCCCTGACAGAAAGAACTAGTCCCAACTACTGGACCAGGTTCTTTGGGCCTACCAGACGGCTTATAAGACCCCATTGGGCACCTCCCCATTTAGAATGGTATATGGAAAGCCATGCCATTTGCCCGCAGAATTCGTACATAAATCAGAATGGGCAATCAAAAAGATTAATTGGAACTGTCATCAAAGAAAGAAGAACCGAGAGATGTGTTTGAATGAACTATCTGAAATCCGAAATCATACTTATGAAAACATCACCAGTTACAAGGACAAGGTAAAGAGATGGCATGACAAGAACATTCGAACCAAGATCTTTGTCCCAGGGCAGAAAGTTTGGCTATTTAATGCAAAATTGAAAATTTTCAAACGGAAATTGAAATCAAAATGGACGGGACCCTTCATTGTAAGAGAGGTACACAATAATAATAGTGTTGTCAAATACCACGCAAACATCTATAGTCAACGGTCAGCCACTCAAACATTTCGTCGAATCCAATGAGCAATTAGTACAGGTTGAATAGATCTCCTTCACTCAGGGCATAGATTTTGACGAAAAATTTGATCTGCCCAGATAAACCACCTCTCTGGAACCTACACTCTCCTGTATATCCACCTACCCGCTCTCGGTCCCCCGATACTTAGGGGACCGATTTCATTGTGTATATTTCACTTCTTCGCTTTCTATTTTTGGCCCATCTATACTTAGTACGAGCTATGTATACATTTCACTTTGTGCCATAGGGACATAGCACGTGCTAAGTATAGGGGGTTATATATATTTTACCTACTCTATTCATAGCTCGTACTGTAAACATTTTTATCAAACATGTACAAGTAGTGTATATTTTGTGTATAATACCTTTTTCAAAAAAAAAAACATCACTCATGGTCTTGCATTCCATCAAGCATTTTATACATTCCTTGGTTGTTATATTCCTGACACATTCTCCATCACTCAAGGCTTGAGGATTTTTTAGGACACTTGATTTCTGAGATCTTGAGATTCTGAGTTAGCCAGCCTTAGTCATTAGGGTTTTTTAACTTAATTATCCACACTTCCCTAGTTTGAAAGTTTTGAGCGCTATATTTCACACTTCATCTCTACCTTCAAAATGAATATGATCAGCACAATCACTTTCACAACTGCATGATTGATTAGATGGGTTGAGATATCACTTAAGGAACTACAACTAGAGATTTGAGTTTAGATCCGATCTAATGATGCTCGAGGATGGGATAAAGTTAATGAAGGCTTCAGAAAACTTGAGTATCAGCAAAATCCTAGCCAGTATGTGAACAAGTTCATATGTTATCTTTTTGATATTGACCTAAGTGCCAAGGTGTGTTGAAACTTAATGAAAATTGTTGATTAGTGTGCGCCAACTTTTGGTAAAAGCAGTGGAGCTAGCCAACAAAAGAAAAGAAAAAGAAACATCAAATAAAAGCTCTATCATCCAAAGTCAAATTCTAAATAAGCTTCCACCAATGGCGAGTGCTCCCAAACATTTTAAAAGTGTCCACTTGGACCAAGCGCTAATTAGGACCAAGGAGTCGGGCTGACACCAAACAATGGCCCTGCATCGTAAATGCTACAAGTCTGGGCGTTGAAGGTATCTTAGATACTCAAAAGAGACATACCACGGTGTACTCCCAGAAAAACAAGTGCAGTCGAATCCAAATTCTCTTGACGGACACATTGATCAACAAAACAAAAATATACTTGTGTTGAATAATAAGGCACTCGAGAGGCACCTTGTTCGAGTGTAAGAGAGAGAAAATCAGACACAAACATACGCCCTCCATCATCTGACCGTCCATCTACACTTTCAAGTCTGACAAACTAATGAGACGGTTGACTGAAGCAAGAATAGACTTATTCTCTCGTGTTGAGGATTAGGTCTAGAGGAGAGTCTCTTGGATTGGAACTTTGGGTGATGTCTCGACTTGACTATGGAAATTAGGTGTGCAATATATAAATCATATCTTTCAAACATATGGAAGTTTGTATTATTAAGTCTCAACTTTATTGACTATGTCCGATTAACTGCGAATCAAAGAACCTCAAAAACTAGAGTTTCTTTTATTCAACAAGTCTTGATTGATAGTGAAAGTGTCAGGGGTAAAACCTTAAGTTAGTTTTTTTAAAAGGTTTTGATTGATTTTTTTATTTGATTTTTTAATTGATTGTTTCAGAGAGTGACATAGTAAGAATTCTTATGGCTAGTTGCATCTATTTTCTACCAGTATGGGTGTAAGTATGGACTGTAGAATGTTTGTCCATATTACTTCAAGATGATACCTTACACGTTGTCCTTTAACCACCCAATCTGCTATGGAGACCGCAGTTACCTTACTGTGAAGTAGCTAATCATTTTTTAATCTGGTAGTCTTAATAATCGCTAAAAGTTTATTTTAACTTGTTATACACCCTCATTTTTGCAAAAAAAATCAAAACAAGTATTTGCACGAAGAAATTTTTTATAATATACATAATATACACAACGTATACCCCTACCGATTTTTGATGTGAAACAATTAAAGTATGAGATATGGATAAAGTATATAGAATATATACAAACCTCCTATACTTAGCTTGTGCTATGCCCTCATGACATAAAGTGAAATGTAGACATAGCTCGTGCCAAGCATAGTTGGGTGAAGAAGAAAAAGGAAGTCGACTCGCCCCCCATACTTAGGATATAGAGGTCCTAAGTATAACACAAGAGCGAGAACCGAGTAGGTCAAGGGTGAGAAGGAATAACTGAAGTAATGTATACACAATGATATGAGTCCCCCTGTACTTAGGCTTAGATCAACCTAAGTATGATCGAATAATTACAAGCGGGGAACTGAATGGATTTGATATGGATGTACAAAGGAGTCAAGGAGGTTTTTGATGAAGCCTCTTGTCAGGTGTGGTGGGAGATAGTACGGAGGTGTGCAATGGGGAGAAGGGGGAGAAGATGTAGAAGTACAACCATCGTCACAGTCATCTCCAAAAGAATACTAATCATACATAGAGGATATCCAACTATTGTCCACTAAAGGTAAGTGTCCTTTCATAACTACCATACTGATTGCACTTACCTGATGAACCACTTCAAGACTAGGTAAGGACTCTTTAGAAATCACCTGGTTTCTAAGGACAAAGGTAACATTATGGGTCGGTTTGTTTCTATGTGAAGCAACGAGAGGAAGGTCAGAGTTCTTCTTCCTATCATGAGTAACTAGTGTGGCGTTTTTGGGATCCTTGTCGGATGAATGCCCATAAAAATTGACCCATTATTGTAGGGTCATAACACATTTAAGGGGATTTAGCTTGTTTTTGGTGGTAGTATAAGTGATGGTTGGGGACAATGATGTAACCTTCTGATATCCATGAGTGTTGGTGACATAGAAGGTTTCCTCAAGCATACAAGTTGGATCCTAGTATGGTTCAAGTATTTCGTGAATTACTGCCGACTCAAATATTGGACCACTGAAAAAATCATGGAGACCTCACAAACATGGTCCAATTCCTCATAAGCCCATGTATATTGGTTCCTCATAGGAGTTGTAGCAGGGTTGGAGGTGCGGGAAGAATCCAAAGTCGGTTCAACAGTCAGTCTCTCAGGTGTCTGTCGTAGGGTTTGTGTTTGTACTTCATGAGGAGAGGTATGATCATGTGAAGTGGTCGTCTCTTGATCACAAATGTCGTTGGCTGATTGGGTTTTCCCAGAGAAGGTCATGTCATTGAGAGTTTCTTCATTATGGTCCGAGATCGGGAACCTAATGTCCTGAGTCTCACAATTGATAATTGCCTTAACATAGGCTAAGAATGGATTTCCTAGGGTGATAGGAGACTTGACAACTTTCCGTGGTGTTCAATGTCAAGTACACTAAAGTCCAATTTATGTTTGTCACCTCGGAAGTTTACGATAACAGAAACAATTCTCCACGGTCTTTTGGTAGATCGATCTGGCAATTGAATGATCACCCTCTCTTTGAATTATCCGATCTTAAGTTGATAAAAGACAAACTTTGGGAGGATGTTTAACTTGGAGTCGTCATCTAACCAAACATGAGTGAATATGGAACCCTTAATTTCACACGTGATCCGAGTCAATCGCTTGACTTTATGGCTTTTAGCTTTATGATTCATCATCAAAAAATTGGCCATAGATATGAGATGGAATTGAGTCCTTGATCACTTCTTGGACCGTATTTCTTGGATTTAATCGACTATTTATGAATCTCTTAAGATCGAGCAAGTATTCTACGGTCTTGACTCTAGATTTCTCGTGAACTATCCTATGAAAATTGGTCATCCTCAAGAAGAGAGTCAACTCGGGTATGAGATGGTTCAAAAGGTGGGAAGTCCATGGTAACCAGAAATTGTATTTCTCTATCAAAATTGGATACTCTATTTTCCATCCTCTAATTTGCTCGCTCTACTATGTTTATTTGAAAATCAGAATTTGAGATCGGTCTAATTCAAGAAGAAGTGTGGGCATGGGGTGGAGTATATGGGGTAGAGGAGAATGATGGTTGGGGGGACCGATTTTGAAGAGAGGGTTCCCCTGGAATGAAGCGCATCAAGAGATGGTCGTGTACGTTGGACCTACGGACTCCGGGTATGAAGACCAATGTGCTGACATCTTCTCAAGAGAGGGATGGGGAAGAATATGCGAACCATGATACACTTGCAATTGTAAAGACTTTAACACACACAAGATAAACACAAGTCAAACCCAATTGTTTTGCAAAGATTTTTCAAACATTATATATATTTTTCAAAATATATTTGCAATCATTTGCAAATAGATTTTCAAAACATTTTATTTCAAACAAAGAAAAGATTTTTTTACAAACAAAATATTTTGTTAAAAGTTGACAACATTTTATAATATATTTTCCAAATAGTTTTCAATATTTTTTTTCAAAAAGATTTTCCAGCCTATTTTCAAACATTTGTGGAACATTTTTACCTGATTTGTTAATCAGCACACACAAAGAATATTATTGTGTATTTTATGTTTATCAAAGAGCCATATTATTTGAAAATACTAAAGTACATGTTACGGCTAAAGTATATACATACTATATATGAACCTCTATACTTAGCTTGAGATATGTCCTCATAGATCGAAGAGAAAAAGAGAAAATATAACTCGTACTGAGAATAAGTAAGCATATACAACAACGATTGAATAATGAATGACATAATAAGAATGAATGAATGAGAAGTCGACTATCCGCCCTATACCTACGATCAACTAATCCCAAGTATAACAAAGCATTCAACATGTAGGGATAATAGAGGGTAGGGGCGAATAAATGAATCATCGGCTTGGCCTATCTCCCCCATACTTAGGGTAGAATATCCCTAAGCATAGACATATTATCAAGAGTTGAGGAGACAAGTGAGAGATAGAAGAAAGAACAATCCGAGGGTGCTCACCCTCTATGCTTACGATGAAGCATATCCTAAGTATAACACAAATGAATGGGGTGAGCACAAATTGAAAGAAAGAATTTCGAAGAATGAAAACGAGAAGAAGAAAATAAGAAAAGAAGAAAAAGATTAACTAATCAAAAATGTTTGAAGGAGCATTGTTCAGCGATATAAAAGTTGTTACAGTGATGAACTCATCATCAAAAATCACTTGTACATAGTCCACAAGTGCCAGGAATGTATCATGTTCTAAGTATGGCTTCAACAACTGACCATTGACTATGAAGGGTTGTGCATTAGCTGACAACTTCGATATCAGTTACTTCCGTTGTCATGCACAGTCCCGACTCTGTACGACCTAGTCCATTTTCTTTTTACTTTTCCTAAAAATATCTTCAATTTCACGCCAAACAACCACACTTTATGGCCAGGTTCGAAGGTTTTTCTTCTGATGTGCTTGTAATGCCAGTGTTCGACCTTCTCCTCGTACATGAGACTGTCTCCGTATGCATAATCTTTGAATTTCAGGAGTCTATTCAGATCCAACTTCCTTTGTTGACCACTTTTTTTGAGTCGAGGTTGCAGATACTCACTGCCCACAATGATTTGTGAATCAATTCCACTAGCAGATGGTATATATTTCAATAGATGAGGTGATAGGGTGACATACCCAAGGGAGCTTATAGGCTATTTTATATGCCTAGAGAGCTGAGTCCAAGAGACGTGAGTGATAAACACGAAATTCACGAGCGGTCGTATTGACTCACAAGGCGAGTCAACGGTCGGTGTGTTGACCACTACAAAATGAACCTCGTATTTTATCAACAATTAACCCACACTATAGATCAAATAATTAGAAATAAATGTGGAGTTAAAATTTATTTTTAACTCTACAAACAAGGTGTATAGGACAAGTATGCAGAGAGTTCGAACACATGGAGCAAACAGGGTAGATCAAACAAGTGCGTGCGTGAGTGAATGTGAAGTGATGTCTACACTATGCAAGCAAATATTTTTGTGGGTTTTTAAATTTTTTTAATTTTTTATTTAATTTTTAATTTTGTATTTTGGTTTTTAATTTTCTGATTTTTATATTTTATATTTTGTATTTTTCTATTTTCTTTTTCAATATAGGAATATATATACAATATAGGGGAAAGAGAGGATAATGTGTTTATAAAAATGGGTAAAAATAGTCAAAAATCAGAAAATGAAATCTTTTTGGTGTTTTTATGATTTTTTACTCTTTTTGTGATTTTTGAGCGTTTTTCAAAAGATTTTTGGTATTTTAAATAGGCAAAACAAGGGAAAACAGTGAATAAACTTGCTGGCCTAAATTAAAATGAGGTTGAAAAATACTAAACAGTACCTAAAATTCCTCAAATTAATTTTAAAAGATAGACAATGAAACAAGGAAGACACAGCAACTGAGTTTGTATTTTTGTGATTTTTCTAGAATTTTGTAGATTTTTATGAAGTTTTTAGGGGTTTTCTAATTTTTAGGGGTTTTCTTTTGCAATTTTTAGTGGTTTTTGGACTGACACTAGTAGATGAAAAAACACACAAAATATAACTTTTTTTGGAATTTTTCAAAGTATTTTAATATTTTTTTGGTATTTTCTAAGCTAGACAGTAGGCAAAAAGCAAGTTTTTGATTTTTAATAAATACAAAAATGCAATAAAATCAAAAACTAAAAATATAGCGTGGAAGTGCAAGCACACAAGAGATTAACTTGAATTTTTGAGAATTTTTCGAATTAAAATGAGGCTCAAAATAAATAAGACAAGTTCACAAAAATATCACAGCTTAGCAGGAGTATATATGCAAATATCAAAAAGTCCAGGGGCATACAAGCAAATTTCCACAAAATTTAACTCTTAAGATTCAAATTCATGGACCAGATACAAATCCTCAAACCCGTAGGGGTGTCGGAGCAAAATACCCACCAGGGTGCGTGACTTGCACGCGCCTGGCAGGGACTGAAATGGAATTTCAAAAACGCTTGGGGGCTTACATGCAATTTTCACAAAAGTTTAACATTCAAACTAAAATTTCTGGTACTAAAATGAAATAACCAAAGGGCCAAGGGCCTCCTCGCAAAATGCCCACACCTCACGTGAACAGGTCACGTGAGGTGACGTGGCAGAGGACCTATGTGTAAATATGAAAAGTTCGAGGGCCTACTTGCAATTTTTACAAAAGTTTTCAACTACAAAATAAAGTTAATGATTACAAAAATGGAAAGGGCATCTCTGCAAATTACCCCTTCGAGGCAGATCTGACGGCTGATGGTCTTCACTTAAACACGTGGCGCAGATCCAATGGTTGGTGACGCTTCGCGTTGGACGGCGAAGACTAGATCGTTGGGAGACGATCTGACGGTAGAGATCGGGCTCGATCCAACGGTAGCTAGGCTGTCTGGAGACTCTCCTCGATCCAACGGTTGGGAGGCGAGGACCAAGAACAGCGACGGACGCCGGCGAGGGCGAGCTTCGTCGCGCTAGATCTCCGTTCTCCGGTGGTTGCGAGACTTCAAAATGGACGGGGGAGCTCCTAGAGGTCGGATCTTCCTCCTGGGGGCGTCAAAATACCACGGCGAAGGCCGAGGTGTTCGCTGGCGGCCGGCGGAGCTGGAGGGCTTCGCGAGCTCCGACGAGGCTTCAAAATAGCCTCCAGGCGTGAGTCAAAGCGCGTTGACCTGCAAAAATGGTTAGGAGGTCCAGGGCAAACTGCCTGGACCTCGAGAGGGCGGAGGTGTGGCGTGGAACGATGGGGTGATGCTCGGCCGGAGTTGCGCTCCGGCGAGGAGATGAGATTGAGCGAATCACACGGTGGATTTCAAAATTTCTCGAGGGCTTTTGCTCCTACGACTAAGGCTACGCTAAAGAATGAAAAATAAATGGATGAAATGGCTTCCTCGACAGTGTAGACCGGAGGGAAGGTTACCTCAACCGCCGGAATTGCGGGAGGTGGTGGAGACGCCTCCGACTTCCTCTGCCCTGGCTGAACGCACGGCGTGGGAGCTGTCACCTCCAGGAGTGCTTGGAGCTCAAGAAGAGCAAGAAAAGGTGGACCGAAGGTGTTCAAAAATTGAATGGAAGTCGGAGGTTTAGTTTTAAGGGGTTTGACTTGATGGTGAGATGGCTCCATAGATCGAGGTGCATCGGGCAAACGAGGAAGATCTGGGAAGATTTAATAGGTCGGCGAGGATCATGGATAAACAGTGAACAAATCTCATGAAGGTACCCTCATTCCTCGAGCAACGATTTGATGGCGAAAAAATCGAGAAAAGAGGGTCATGGGTTGTTCTGACAGGGGGCGCAGGGCTATGACCAGGGAGTTGACCGGCGGGTCAACTTCCCAAGCCACCTGGTTGGTCCACGTGGACCAACCAGAAAAATCCCTGGAAAAGATTTTGTTAATTCATTTAAAAATCGAAAATGGCCGAATTAAAATTATGTTATTAAATAAAAAAATATTTATTATTTTATGTAGTATTTTATTCTGATTTTTAATTATTTTTATGGATTATATTTTTACAAGTTTACTTTTATACCCCTTATAGGTATCTATATCTATATATTTAAGTATTTTATTTTTATTATGTTTATTTAATTTATTTTTATGTGTATTATTTTATAATATTATAAAATACTTTTGTACATGTAATTATATTTTTATTTTATTTTTCTGAATTGTTTTGTACACTTAATAAAATAAAAGTATGTATGATATAGGTATGTACATAGGTCTTATACCTATGTATTATAAGTACAAGTATTTTTATTTTGTATTTTATTTAGGTTTTTATTCTGATTTTATTGTATGAGTAATATTTAAAAAATTATAAAAATATAAAATTATAGAAATGATGAATAAATAATAAATTGAATATTTTAATATGTACAAGTATACTACAAGGGTCCAAAACTCAACTTTCAAACCGTAACTCTGAAAAAATACGAAACCACCTCCATTAGATAGATTATTTTGTGCTTTATACAATTAAAGGTGAGTTTGGTACATTTCGAGTTTTTATTTGCAAGATACGGGTCTGGGAAGTTAGAGTTTTGAATTCTTATTTAGATCATAACTTTTTATCTGCACATTATTTTTCAGTGAAATCAATTTTGTATTTTTCTTTATTAAATTATCTACAACTTTTATGTACAAAGTTTATTTATTTGATGTATAAAAAGTGAAATAAAAAATAGGTCCCAAAATGAATAAAGAATGAATAAAAAGAATAGGTATTTTTGCTGTATTTTAACCCTTATCTCCCCCTACTTTGTTCCTTGTCGACCTATTCATCAAGATGCCTAGGTCTCGGGGTTTTGGGTCATAAAATATTTACAATATTTTATTCTTTTTCTTTTCTTTTATTAATTATATAATTTTGGCTTTAATTACAGTATTTTATACACTATTTAGATGCACATGCATGAATGCCAAGATGATGGTTTTAATGCTATTTACACGCATTTGCTAGGGTTTTTGATGCCAAAATGATAGAATAAAGATGATGAAATATGGCTTCATCAGTGAGTAATTCTTTCTGATCAGCCATACTAGTTTTTATAATATTGTTGCCCCATGCATCAAACAAATTAGATATTTGATTGTATTTGCGTACATACTATCTATAAATCCAAAGGGTTTTCACATCTAATGACACTCCATACATGCTTTCACGTAGTTATCTACATCCTTGAAGAGTACCGACCACTAGAGGCCACATTACAATTCCTTAGTTTGCATTTTTCTTCTAGAATGGTGTCCGTCAGATTCGAGCTTATGGCAGTGCTCGAGGACACTTGTTTACTCCTCCCGAGGAATACGCCGATGCCAAATAAAATCTGCACCTTCCCTGAATAGATGTTGATCCTCCCATTGGTAAAAATGAATTTTGGACATAAATTTATCCTTCTTGATTCGCGTCCAATCATATGGGACTCCCCCCGATGCGAGGTAGTTCACGTTATCGACATACCACAGGAGCGCATCCATGTTGATGATTGATTCATCAGGGCAAATTTTGGTTATCTTTGCACTGCTCAGTGGAGTACCTTGGCATTCAATTCTGGAGAGGTGATCTACCACCATGTTCTGAACTCCATACTTGTCATGGATTTTCAGGTCAAATTCTTAGAGGAGAAGGATACATCTAAGTAGTTTTGATTTTGCATCCTTCTTCTGTTGTACGTATCTGATGGCAGAGTGGTTAGTGAATACAATGACTTTTGATCCTAGCAGATAGAATCTTGACTACTATAATGAGAAGACTTCCATCATCAAGTGTTTTGCCGGCGTAGTGGATAGGGCACCTTGTCCCTTCTTTGTACTAAACAACTCAAACTACAAAATCGGTTGCATCTGTGAGAAGTGTTTTATCGACAATAGACCCTGTCTACTTACAGAGCAGCTCTATAAGAGGTCGAGAAAGTTTGATGAAGTCCTTAATAAAATAGCGACAATAACCGACATGCTCTAAGAATGAGCTCATATTCTTTACATTCTAAGGTGGTTTGAGTTTGCTGGTCACATCCACCTTCGTCGGGTTGACCTCCGTGTCTCACTTGGAGATGACATAGCTCAACACAATTCCTTCTATAACCATGAAGTGGCCCTTTTCTGAAAATAGTACAATATTGACTTCACGAAATTTCTGAAGCACCCGATCTTGGTGTTGAAGATAATAATTAAAGCTCTCACCATAGAGTGAGAAGTCATCCATGAAGGCTTCAAGAAAATTCCTGACCATATTGGCGAAGTCGACGAGTATGAACCTCTTGAAAGTTATCGGAGCAATACATGGGACAAAGGGCATCCTTTTGAAAGCAAAGGTGTCGAACGTGCAGATGAAAGTTGTTTTCACTAGGTCGATCGCCACTTGGATATAACTAGAGTACCAATCTAAAAAGCAGGAGTATTCCTTCCCATCTAGTTTCTCAATGACTTTATCAGTGAACGACAGAGGGAAATGGTTCTTCTTTATCCCTGAATTCAACCTGCAGTTGTCAACACATACCTACGAGGATGTCGGTACCCGAGTTGAGATCCCCTCCCCTCGATCAATCTTTACCACTGTGAGCCCTGATTTCTTAGGAACTACATGTAAGGGGCTCACCCATTCGGGGTCAGAGATGAGATAAATGAAGCCTCCCTCACACTACCTCGTGATTTCTTTCATAACGATATTCAGTAAGTTAGGACTCAGTCTTATTTGGAATACCCGAGATGCTTGAAATCATCTTCTAAATAAATATGGTGTGAATAAAGACTTGGATTGATCCTGCAGAGATATGAGATGTTCCAACCAAGTACCTTGCAGTTCTTTTCTAAAACCTCAAGGAGTCGAGATTCCGGATCCGATATCAGAAGACTGCTAATAACAACTGGATACTTGTTTTCTTCACTCGCAATCAAAGTGTACTTTAGACCTGCCGGGACTGGTTTGAGGTATGGTAATTGTTGAGTTGGCTCCACAACTACTTCGGAAATTGTACTGGTCGAGGATTCATCCGCTAATTTCAATGAGGTATTGTCCACCTTTGTCACTCTTGGCTTATAAATAAATGTACTGAACATATCTGCAATGAATTCATCGTGTTCAGTATGACGTGAATCTTCTTCGAACATATCAATCAATGACTCGGATTCATAATCCCAGTTGGAGAGGTAGCACAGAAAAGCTAGAATGCAAATTAAGGGTATTTACATGCATATTAAACTATTTTTCGAATATTTTGCAAAAGTATTTTACCTGGTTTATTAATCATTACATACAAGAAGAATTGAGGAATAATACACATCTTTTTATTAGGTGTTTTTAATGAATTTTATAGTATGTTTAGCCATGGTTACTAAAAAGAGGTAAATGGGGCTACCCCCAGGGAGTAGCCAACTTGGCTACTCCCACCCCTATTTTTCCCTCATTTTTTTATTTTTTTAGAAAATAAAAATTTGTATATTCATCACTATATCCCTCTCACATTCTATTAAAATTTCGTCAGAAACAGAGACTCCTACGGCCTCCATCCAAACATGGTCGATTTAAAAAATCCTGCGACCGTTAAAAAAATGATGTCTGGATGGAGGGCTTAGGAGTCTCTGTTTCTGACGAAATTTTAATAGAATGTGAGAGGGATATAATGATGAATATACACATTTTTATTTTTCAAAAAAATAAAAAATGAGGGAAAAATAGGGGTGGGAGTAGCCAAGTTGGCTACTCCCTGGGGGCAGCCCCATTTTACCCTATTAAAAATATGAAAGTAGGAGTTATGGCTAAAGTATATACTAAGTATATATAACACCCCTATACTTAGCTTGAGCAATGTACTCATAGATTAGAGAGGAAAAGAGAAGACATAACTCGTACTGAGTATATAAAAGTCAAAAGAATAAAGAATGAAGGGATAAATGGATCAATGAGAAGTCGACCGTCCCCCTTACTTAGGATCAAAGAATCCTAAGTATAGCAGATTGTATAGAAGGCAAGGAGGGTCAAGGGTAGGGATGAATATATTGTACTCACACTGTCTCCCCCTATACTTAGGGTAAGATATCCCTAAGTAGGGATAAGAAGAGGAGATCGTGGAGAGGATCAAAGAATGGAAGAATCCAGGGGTGCACACCCCACTATACTTAGGAACGTATAAGTATAATAGACTGACAAGAAGGGGTGATGCACATGCATTGTTTTATTTTATTTTGATTTTATATATTTGTATTTTCTTTTTATATTTTAAGTTTTTTATATTTCTTTTCCTTTTTAATATATAATAGAATATATAAGGCTATATATGCCATAATAGACAATATAGATATAAATAGTAGTATAAATAAAATACAGAAAATACAATGTTTTGGAGGTTTTATATATATTTTAAATGTTTTAGTATTTTTGGAATTTTTGATAATTTATATGGATTTTTAAAATCAAATATAGATTAAAACAAGGGTAAAATATTTGGTCAGAATTGAAATGGAAGCTAAAATAGTAATTAACACCAAGTTTTTCCAATCAGTTTTAAAATAAAGATAATTATATAGAGCAAATTATAAAATAGAGAAAACTATTTGGGGGGGGTTAGAATTGTTTAGATTTTTATAAATGTTTTTGGGGTTTTCAATTTTTAAGAGTTTTCCTTTTTTTATTTTCTATTGATTTTTGATCTAGAGTTAAAATATGCTAAAGTAGACGACGTGTAATTTTTTGGATTTTTTCAAAATGTTTTTCGATTTTTTGGTCTTTAATACTGTAGACAGAATAAAAATGTGCTCATTTTGATTTTTAATAAAGGGTTAAAATGCCCGTGAAAATAAATATGGGATGTGAAAGTCCATGCTATGGGACATCTAACCCTATTTTTGCATGATTTTTGGAGTAAGGATGTTACTTTTAGTAAATGAAATTCATGCACAAAAAATTCAATTGCTGACAAGGGCATACATGTAAATAAAATAAACTCCAAGGGAGCTCTCTAAAATTTTTCCAAAAATATATACTGTAAACTACATTTTATGGGACTATTTTATGATGACAAAATATGTTAGGGTAAATATGCAATCTGCCCTGCTCATGAGGGACTACACGTGAGCTGAGCCGAACGGGACCTATTTGTAATTTCCATAAACATCGAGGGCCTTTATACAAATTTCCCATTTTATTTGCGCTTTACAGTTTGTTTATAAGACTTATAATTAAATACAGAAAAGATAGGGCTCGATTTAGCAATTTACCCCAGATGCGCACCATCGGACGGATCTGGTCCCTCACTAATCCACGTGTCGTCATATGGACGGGTGATACGGCTTCGGCAATGGATGTCTACGATTAAATTGCGGGGAGCGATCTGAGATCGAGGCTTGAGAAGATCCGACATCTTATGTAGCTCTGGAAGAATGGACCCGGATCAAACGACTCTGGATGCATCAGGAAGAACATGGAAGAGGGCTTCCCTGGAGCTCCTTCGCCCACGACCTCCTCCCAACATGTAGAGATAGTCTCAAGTTCTTCTCGTCATTCCGCATCGGGGGAATGGCTTGAAAAGGTCCAGGGCTTGCCGATAAAGCCAGTGTTCCTGGAGCAGCTTTCTATCCTTGAAGCCACCCCAAATGGGGTCTTTAGCGCTTGGTTCCTGCATCAATCAACTCATGGGTCGAGGGCACAATTCCCCGACCCAATTAGGTGTGAAATATGTGGGAAATGGCATGAACGGAGGTGTAGGTAGGGACGTTCAGGCAAAGGGTGGTGGATGCGTGTTGATTTACAGAACCACAAAGATTCTGGTTGGTTGGGTGGTTTGGGAAGGAAAAGAAGGCACTGGGAATCGAAGGGGAGGCGATAAGGCACTGGGAATGCGTGGAGGGTTTCACTAGAGTTCAGCTTCGGTGAACGACAAAGATAGATTTTTGCACTAACTCAATCGAGTAAAACCTAAACTAAGAACACTAAATGAAACCTACGACTAAAGACTACTTAAAAAGCAAAAGAAACATGTTTATACCCGAGAGGGAGCTCAGGGAGCATGGTGGCCAGAGAACCACTGTGGACCACCGCCTTGTCCTCGCGATGCCGTCTCCAAGCGGGAAGGTACACATCTGTCACCTGGACCTCAACACACAAGGACACCAGGAGAAGCTCGAAGGGGGATCAAAAAGGGAAGGTAGGGCTTGGAGATTTATTTATAGACAAACGAAGTTCAATTATTGAGGGCTGGTTTTTGAAGAATCAAAATAATGTACAGTTAATCTAATGCTACGGCGTGAATCATAGAGGATCAGGGCAAAGGTTTTATGAAGGGCTCGAGGGCAGAGGAGCAACAAGGGGGTTGGGAATAATTAGAGAATGCAGGTCGCTCAAGGTTCTGACAATGGTCAGAAGAAGGGATGGAGAGTTGATTGTAGGTCAACGAATAGGGCGACCCCATTAGTCCACACATGCCACTAAAAAACAAAATACTATATTTATTTACAAATTAGTTAATTAAAACTAATAAATGGTTTTATTATTTTTTGAGTATAAAATAAAAAATGTTTATTTTTTATGTAGTATTTTAATATGATTTTTATTTATTTTTTTGATCTTATGTATTACAAGTTAATTTTAAGGGAGTATTTATAGGTATATTCATCTATGTTTTTGGATATTTTATTTTTATTTTGTATATTTTATTTTTTGTTTTATTCTCTTAATTCATACATTTAGAACTTATTTTATTTATATAAATATATTTTTATTATATTTTTATGATGTTATTTGTATATTTAAATAAATAGGGGTATAAATTGTATAGGTATAGCTATTGTATATTTATTTGTGTATTTTATATAAATAAAATAAGTTACAAATGTTTATTTTTTATGTAGTATTTTAATATGATATTTATTTATTTTTTGGTCTTATGTATTACAAGTTAATTTTAAGGGAGTATTTATAGGTAAATTCATCTTTGTTTTTGGATATTTTATTTTTATTTTGTATATTTTATTTTTTATTTTATTCTATTAATTCATACATTTATAACTTATTTTATTTATATAAATATAGTTTTATTATAATTTTATGATGTTATTTGTATATTTAAATAAATAGGGGTATAAATTGTATAGGTATAGCTATTGTATATTTATCTATGTATTTTGTACACTGTATTATTTTAATGTAATTTCTTCGGTTTTATTTTGGTTTTAATAGTTATATATACTTTAAATAATATTTAAAAATATAAAATTATAAAATTATAAAAAATAATAAAGAATACAACAACAACAAAGCCTTTTCCCACAATTAAGTAGGGTCAGCTACATGGATTCTTCGCCTCCATTCAGATCTATCTTGGGCCAATCCTGGGCTTATATCCACATAACTAAGATCCCTTCGTATGGTCTCTTTCCAACACTTCTCGGGCCGTCCTCGCCCTCTCTTAGCCGGCTCAACATCCCAAAACTCGCATCTCCTAACTGGTGCATCGGCTGGTCTTCTTTGCAAATGTCCAAACCATCTTAAGCGGTTTTCTCGCATCTTATCCTCGATCGGAGCTACACTAACTTTCTTTCTGATTGCATCATTCCGAATCTGATCTTTACATGTGTGTCCACACATCCACCTTAGCATTTTCATTTCTGCTACATTCATTCTCTGCACATGTCTATGGTTCACAGGCCAACATTCAGATCCATAAAGCATAGCAGGTCTCATGGCTGCTTTGTAAAACTTTCCTTTAATCTTCAAAGGATTTTTCTTATCACAGAGAACAACAGAGGTTCCTCTCCACTTTAGCCAACCTGCATTTATTCTATTAGTAACATCTCCATTAATTTCCCCATCATGTTGCAGAATAGATCCCAGATATCTAAAGGAATCTCTCTTCTGAATGTTATCGTCACCAATTTTTACCTCGATTCCTTCACCATTGCTTCCACCAAAGGTGCACTCCATATATTCCGTCTTAGCCCTACTTATACGAAATCCTTTAGTCTCTAACTCATGTCTCCAAACCTCAAGCTTCTTATTTACTCCATCTCTAGTCTCTTCAATTAACACAATATCATCAACAAATAACATACACCAAGGTAACTCATCCTGAATGCGACTTGTGAACTCATCCATAATCAAATGGACTCAAAGCATAACGTTGATGTAAACCAATGTTGATGTCAAATATCCAGTCTTCCCATACGGGGTCCTTACACAAGATAAAGTCCTATCATACATGTCCTTTATGAGGTTAATGTATAGGATAGGTACTTGTCTCTTCTCCAACACTCTCCACAATATCTCTCGTGATACAGAATCATAAGCCTTCTCCAAATCAATAAAGATCATGTGGAGGTTCTTCCCTTTAGCTCTATAAATCTCCATTGTTCTCCTTAGCAAATGGATGGCTTCAGTCGTTGAGCGACCTGGCATGAATCTGAATTAGTTTTCTTTTACATTGGAAATTCACCTCAACCTTTACGTTCCCAAATTTTCATAGTGTGACACATCAGCTTGATACCTCTATAAAAATAATATTATATTCAATTATATTGTACACCGAGGATTCAAAATCTAACTTTCACACCTTAACTCCAAAAAATATGAAATCACCTTCATTAAATAGATTATTAAAAGTTATATACAATTAAAGGTGATTTTGATATATTTTGAGTTTTTATTTGAGATATATGGGTCTAGTAAATTGAGATTTTGGAATCTTATTTAGAGTATAACTTTTACACTGTATATTATTTTTGTACGAAATCAATTTCATATTTTTATATATTTTATTATCTACAATTTTCATGTTCAAAATTTCTTTATTTGAGGAATAAAGATGGAAAATAAATCAGGTACCAAAAATAGATAAATAATGAATTAATAAATGGTATTTTATTACATTAATGACCATTACCTCCCCCTACTTTATTCCTTATCGACCAAGTCATCAAGATGACTAGGTCTCGAGGTTTAGTGTCATAAAATATCTTTGATATTTTATTCCTTATCTTTTTTATTTTATAATTTTGGCATCAAAAACAATATTTTATACAATATTTATATAGCAAAGCATGAATGTTAATTTATGCAAATTAAGAGTATTTACATGTGTTTACTATGGTTTTTAAGGCCAAAATGATAGAATAAAGGTGATGAAATGGAGATTCATCACCCTCTTATATTGCCTTTGCTAGTCCCTATCAAACACTTATGCAATAAGCGTAGAAAATGAAAAACAAAGAAAAGAAAAAGAAAGAAATTGGATTAAGTTTAATTGTCAAAATTGTCTTCACAAAATCAAAGTTTGGAGCTTAAGTTGGACCTTTGAAATTTTAGGACGGTCGGAACCTTATTGGGAATCAAATTTGAAACACAACAACCTTCAAGAATCCCTAAACTCTTCTCAAGTCTCCTCAATAGCCAGGTCAAAATACTTCAACTCATATGCAAACCCTAATGTCTATGAATCTCACTTGTACAATGTATGTGATAGTAGCTCCCCTCAACTGAAATGACAAAGAGACTGACTTCTCCAGCATGACAACCCAGTGATTCCCCAGTCGAGCAACTCCTTCCTTGAGGAGTAGGGTATTCCCTTCTAAGTTAAGGTGACAACCTGCTCAAGAGGAGGGAGTGAAGGGAAGAATGGACGGTAGTCAGTGCAGCTACCTATCCTAGTATGCATGGCTGGTGTAGTCAAGTCGTCCCGCTGCAGGTTCACATGATAAGACTTTGAAGCTCAAGCTTTCTTATTGACTATACAAATATATACACTATGGCATGCAAATCAGGCATGTCCACTTTTTTGGAGTTTTTGATTTTCTCTCTTTTTTTTTGAAATACAATATACAAAAGTATTAACACAAGGAGTTTTCCTTTTGGACCAATATACAATCCCTCTCTTGAAGCACTATTGCAACCCACACTCTCCAGGTCTTTAGATGTCACTGTCACGAGACGGGTTGGGGTGCACTTCCCTTCCTAGATGAGGACAAATGTTTCCACTTGTGTGCATCTCATACCAGCAAATCCAATCCCCTCAACCTCCAACTAAGTTGAGCCAAGTGAAAGGTGCGGGTGTCCAAGTTAGGTCATTATCGACAAGAGCTATGCGTGTGCTCCGAAATACTCTACCTAAAAAGTCGATAATCCATTGAACCAAGTCTCGTGATTCTCAAAGAATTAAGTCAACTAGACCTGAAGTACTCAATTCTAGATCCTATAAGGTTCCTGTGATTAAGTAGATTTAAGGTCCAATCAAGCCCCAATCTTCGGAATTCAATTAGACTAGTTCAATTATTAAACTCAATCTGAAAAGTGCGAATGCCATGCAAATTCTATATACAACACAATGAAAATATTTTTGTGATGTAATTTTTAAAAGTTTTGAACTTTTTGTTGAATTTTGAAAAAAGATGATGCATATGCAACTTTTTTAAAAAAATCGTAAATATTTTTGGATTGTTGGTTTTGCAAATGTTTTTGGGAATGTTGAAAACACAATATTTTGGATAAAAATAGGAATAAATATTACATGGGGATGCATCTTATTTTTACAAGATTTAGGGATTTTTAAGAATTTACAAGGGATGAGTGATAATTTCTATAGACATATATATATATACGGTTAATAAAGAATGTTAGTATGATGTATATTCCTCAAACTTATTTGAAAATCATTTTCAAATAATTTTGAAAACTATTGTCCAATATAACTTCTACAAATAATTTTTGCAAACATTTACACATATTTGAAAATCATTTTGCAAAGGTTTTTCAAACAGTATATATAGATTCTTCAAAATATTTTTGCAACCATTCTCCAAACCATTTGCAAATCATTTTCCAAATATTTTTTTCACACAAAGGAATTTTTACAAGCAAATATTTTTAGAAGTGTAGAAAATATTTGACAAAACATTTTCCAAATAGTTTTTAAAAGATTTTTCAAAAAGATTTGCAAACTATTTTTCGAATATTTTGTAAAAGTATTTTTACTGATTTATTAATGAGTACATACAAGAAGAATTTGAGGAATAATACGTATATTTTTATTAAATATTTTTAATGAATTTTATAGTATTTTCTCTATTATTTTTAGCCATAGTTATTAAAAATACAAAAGTAGGAGTTATGGCTAAAGTATATACCGAGTATATACGACCCCCCTATACTTAGCTTGAGGTATGTCCTCATAGATCAGAGAGGAAAAGAGAAGGCATAACTCGTACTGTGTATAGAAAAGTCTAAAGAATAAAGAAGGAAGGGATAAATGAATCTATGAGAAGTCAATCGTCCCACCTGTACTTAGGATCAAAGAATTCTAAGTATAACAGATTGTACAGATGGAATGGAGGGTCAATGGTGGGAATGAACAGATCGAACTGACACTGTCTCCCCCTAAACTTAGGGTAAGATATCCCTAAGTATAGATAAGGAGAGGAGACAACAGAGAGGATCAAAGAATGAAAGAAATATGGGTGCACACCCCTATACTTAGGACGAAGTACGTCCTAAGTATAGAAGACAGGCAATAAAGCATGATACACATGCTTTTTTATCGAAAAATGAAAGCAACAAGAATAAAAGATGGGAAGAAAAATAAGAGCGCTTAAAGGAAGAGTTTTTTTGTTACATTATCTTAATCTTATGATGTTGCTACTATTGCGTATGTTTCTTCAAGACATGGTACTTGGATAGAGTCGACAATGGCTATGAAAGTGCCATGTTCGAGGTATGGCTTTAAGAGCTGACCATTGATGACAAATGGTTGTGCGTCAGGAAACAATCCTGATATCACAATGCTTCCATTGTCATGCACTTCTTGGAGTCTAAATGGACCTATCCATTTTCTCTTTAATTTGCCCAAGAAGATCTTCAACTTTGCAGCAAATAACCACACTAGATAATACATTTGTGTATAAGGAGAAGGTGAAACACTGGCATGACCGGCACATCAGATGAAAGACCTTCAAGACTGGACAGAAAATGTAGTTATTTGATGCAAAGGTGGAGATCTTACCGGTCAAATTAAAGAGCAAATGGATAGGGCCATTTAGAGTTCAAGAAGTGCATGACAATAGAAGTATTGTGATATCAGAATTGTCTCCTAACGCACAACCATTTGTCATCAATGGTCAGCTCTTAAAGCCATACCTTGAACATGACACTTTCGTGGCCGTTGTCAACTCTATCCAAGTACTATGCCTTGAAGAAACATCCGTAGCCGTAGTAGAATCACAAGATTTTGATAATGTCACTCAAAAACTCTTCCTTTAAGCACTCTTATTTTTCTTCTCGTCTTTTCTTCTTCTTGTTTTCAGCTTTCGTTAAAAAAAGCATGTGTGTCCCCCCTTCTTGTCAATTTTCTATACTTAGGACGTACTTCGTCCTAAATATAGGGGGTGTGCACCCCGATTTCTTTCATTATTTGTTCCTCTCCACTGTCTCCTCTTCTTGTCTATACTTAAGGATATCTTGCCCTAAGTATAGGGGGAGCCGGGGTGAGTACGATCTGTTTATTCCCACCCTTGACCCTCTCTGCCCTCTGTACAGTCTGCTATACTTAGGATTCTACGATATTAAGTATATGGGGGATGGTCGACTTTTCACTGATTCATTTATCCCTTCCTTCTATATTCTTTAGACTTTTCTATAATCAGTACGAGTTATGTCTTCTCTTTTCCTCTCTGATCAATGAGGACATTCCTCAAGCTAAGTATAGGTTTTGTATATACTCTATATATACTTTAGCCATAACTCATACTTTCAAATTTTTAAAGACCATGGCTAAAAATACTATAGAAATAATGTAAAATTCATTAAAAAACACTTAATAAAAAGATGTGTATTATTCCTTAAATTCTTCTTGTATGTACTGATTAATAAATCAATAAAATACATTTGCAACTTATTTGAAAAATAGTTTGAATATCTTTTTTGAAAAATCTTTTGAAAACTATTTGAAAAATGTTTTGTCAAATATTTTCAACCTTTCTAAAAATATTTTGCTTGTAAAAAATCTTTTCTTTGTGTGTTTCATCTAGTGTTTTGCTGGCATATTGAATGGCATAGGGCGCCTTGTCTTTCCTTTGTCCTAAAACAACCCCAACCACAAAGGTGATGCATTCATCATGATCTAAAAAGGGAGAGACCAATCTGGCGGTTGTAGGACTGGAGCTTGAGTAATAAGCTCCTTTAGATGACTAAATGAAAGGAGAACTTGCTGATCAACATTAAACTCAGTCTCCTTGTAGAACAATTCCGTAAGAGGTCGGGCGATGTGGTTGAAGTCACAGATGAATCTTCTGTAGAATCTCACATCCCCAGAAATTACCTCACATTCTTGACTATCTAAGGTGGATCTAGATTTTCAATCATATCCAACTTCGTCGGGTTGACTTCCATGCCACGTTTGGAAATGACGTGACCCAACACAATCCCCTTTGTGACCATGAAGTGGCTTTTTCCCATGATAATACTAGATTGATTTCACAACATTTTTGAAGTACTCTGTCTAGGTGCTCAAGATAAGAATCGAAACTGTTACCACAGACGGAGAAGTCGTCCATAAACAACTCGAGAAATTGCCTACCGTCTCGACAAAAACTGCAAGCAAGCATCTTTGGAATGTCACTGGTGCATTGCATAGTCCAAAGGGCATTCTCCTGAAAGCATATGTGCCGAACGGACAAGTGAATGTTGTTTTCTCGTGATCTTCAGGGCGATTGCCACTTAATTGTACCCAAAGTAGCCATCCATAAAGCAGAAGAACTCCTTATCGGCTAGTCTTTCCAATACTTGATCAATGATCGGAAAGGGGAAGTGGTCTTTCTTAGTTGTTGCATTCAGATAGCGGTAGTCAAAACATACACTCCAGGATGTCTTCTTCAAAACTACATGTAGTTGGCTCACCTATTTAGAGTCAGAGATGGGATAAATGAAGCATGCGTGACAACCTGGTGAAGATTCTCAACAGTCATTGAGTGAGAAGGCACAGAAGGGTCAGTGAAAGTAGTGTGGCTAGGTCTGGCCTTGGGTGTCTCACTAATGTCGTCGTGAGAAAGGATGAACTCATCATCGGAAGAAGTAAGGTCAATGTCATCCTGCGAGGTCTCATCTAGGTCAAAACCAAAAGGAACGAACTCATCAGTGGAAGTAGTCGAATCATGTCTGTCCTCTAGAATCTAAATCGGATCATCATTCATATCAAAAGGCCCAAATTCATGGATAAAAGCTACAAGATCAAATTTAGTCTTAGTCTCGTCAATGTCTGCCCTTTGCTCAAGTGTATCGATCGATAAATCATGCGGATGTCATTAACACATCGCCAAGTCCCAAAAGAATGAAATTCGAGGTCCATGCTTTTCGAGTCTTCCTCTTTGGAGAGGAATTCGCGGGTCTAAGTGGAATCCAGTAAGCAACAAAAGTCTTTGATAGTCTCCTCAAGGTCACAGTCCTCGGGGTCAGCTAGAATTGATGAAGGTGCACCATGTGGAGGTCTTTGATTGGCAGTTGGTGCAGTGATGACCACCTCGCTCTCGTCAATAGGACAGAAGTGAATCTTTCCTAAACCATAATAAATAACGACCCTCGCAAAGGAGAGGAATGGTGGGATGAGTGACTTCACATGTTCATTCCTTGTCTCACCACTTCTCTCCTCTCTTGTTGATATTCCAGTCTATACTTAGGGATATCTTACACTAAGTATAGGGAGAGACATGAGGATTCGTTGAGTTGTTCATTCCAACCCCGACCCACCCTGTCGTGCGTACAATCTGCTATACTTAGGATTATTTAATCCTAATTACAGGGGGACGATCGACTTCTCATACTTTCATTCATTATTCTTTACTTGCTATAGTATAGGCTCTTATCTTTTTAGTACGAGTTATGTCTTTTCTTCTCTCTCCGATCTATGAGGAGATAACTTAGGCTAAGTACTATGGGATCGTATATACTATATATGTACTTTAGCCAAACTCGCTTTTTCGTATTTTCTAATAAGTATGGGTCAAATAAAATTAAGCAAAGGTAAAGAACAAACTTGTATAAAATTCATTTAAAATCCTTTGTATATACTAATTAATATATCAGGTATTTTTTTGTAAAATGTTTGAAAAATGATTTGGAAAAATTCTTTGAAGAATCTTTTGAAAAATGTTTGGTAGATAATTTGTAAAATGTTTTCGAACTTTGTAAAAATGTTTTGTTTGTACAATTTTCTTTTATTTATTTTAAATGAAATATTTTGAAAATCTATTTGTAAATGTTTGGAAAATAGTTGCAAGAGTAGTTTGAAAAATCTATATATACTGTTTGGAAAAACTTTGCAAAATGAATCTGAAATTTTGTGAAATGTTTGTACAAATTTTTTGACAAATTAGTTTGCAAATAAAGTTTTCAAAATATTTGCAAAATATTTTTCAAATTATATTTTAGAACTATGTGCATAACTCAAACAAATAAAGATTCCATACACGCTTTGTATATACACACCTTGTTCCTACAACCCAACCCTTGTAGATAAAAAGAGGCACACCTGTGTAAATATCTGCACATATTCCCTTTGTTTTTGTTCCCAAAACCTTTTGTTTTTGAAAAATCCCTAAAAATATGCAAAATCCAAAGTCCAAAAACATTTGCAAAATCTTTTCTAAAATTACATAAAAACTTGCAAACTTTTTCAAAAATCCATAAAAAGTTCGAAATTAGAAAACTATGTCACAAAAATATTTTTGCATTGTACATAGTATTTGCATTTTTATAATAACCTAGACAATTGAACAAGTCCAAATACAATCTGAAAGATTGGAGCTTGGAATAGACCTTAATACACTTAATTTCAGAAGAACCCACAGAGGACTAGAAGTGGAGATGTTTCGGGTCACCTTAACTTAATTCTTTAGGTTATATAAGACTACGTACACGAGTCAATTCAATGTACTTAACTAGGACCCTTCATATCACCCGTAAGACTCCCGAGACAGTGACATGACTGACAACCTCGCACCTAGTACTTAGCTCTATTCAGATGGGCTGTTGAAAAATCTTGGAGTCTAAGTCATGAAGATGCAAGGCCGCTTCGTCAAGGGTGGCTTAGAATCCATTCTTGGGGATTGCCAACACCGGTACTCTGACTCACTTCTTTTGGTAATAACGATATCCAAAGACTGGAGACGGATTTAGACAATTCTTCAGATGAGGAATGGTCTACCGACGCAACTTTTTCCAATACCCCCAAAAAATTAGGTGGAACAAAAATATGCTATATCCACTAGGGCACAAGCAAGAATGCAGAATATATATAAAATCAAAGAAAATATCCAAAGAAGCCTATACCAAAAATTTTACAAAATTTTGAGCTTTAGAAAAAGCATGCTTCGTGATGAAGAATCGGTTACACTATTCGAGTTCACAAGGGAGACGCCTACAATCACTACACTAGTCCATTCCCATTTCTTTTCTCGTTCTTATAACTTTCCCACCATCCAGTTGTAAATATACCGGTAGCACTTGACCTTAGAAGGGAATATCTGTCTCCACAAGGACGAGTTACCATAAGAGCATACGCCTTGATGGTTCAATTGTTTTGTCTGGGAAGAACTGAACAAATTCACTCATATGGTTCTATCATTTCAAGGTAGCAAGAGTATGCGACTGAGAGGATGGTTATGACTTGGTTGTGAATTGAGCTGAATGATATGGGTATGAAATCTTAGAGAATTTATGTCACACTTCCCGACTTCTATGTGGTTCCGAACACACCATTAATCAAGGGCCTTCTTTGAGCTCCAAACTTTGACTTTATTAAAGACTATTTTAAAAGTTGACACCAAGTTATTTCCTTTTCGTTTCTTCATCTTTTTTTTTTCACTTATTGCATAAGTGTTTTCTATGGACTAGCAAAGGCAAGTATAGGGGGGTGATGGATATCCATTTCATCACCATTATTCTTTCATTTTCACCTTTAAACCCTAGCTTAATGCATGTAAGTATCATTATTTTGTACAAATTAACAACCATTATTTATTGCATAATTATTGTAAAAAATACATTTTTAAAGCCAAAATATAATAATAAAGAAAGAAAAGAAAAGGAAATAAAACGTCAAAAGCATTATATGATCCTAAACCCCGAGACCAAGTCAAGAATTGATTTGGTCAACAAGGAATAAAGTAGAGTGAGATAAGGGCCAAAGATACACTAAAAATTCCACTTATTCATTCGTCAATAAAACATTTTTGGGACACTTTTTATTCTTTGTTATTTATGGCTCAGATTAATAAGCTTTGTACATAAATTTGTAGATAAAAATGTATATAAAAATACGAAATTGAGTTTGCACCAAAATAATATACAATGTACATTTTCCACTCAGAATAAAAAGTCAAAACCCAAACTTCCATACTCATATCTCCTCAATAAAAACTAAAAATGTATTAAAATCACTTTAATTGTATATAATTTTTAACGAGCTATTTAATGGAGGTGATTTCACTTAATTTGGAGTTAAGATGCGAAAGTTAGATTTTGGACCCTTACTGTACCATATACGTGAATAAAATATTCATTTTATTTATTCTTTATTTTTTTACAATTTTAAATTTTTATAATTTTGTAAATATTATTTATAATATATTGACATATTTAGAATAGGATAAAACCATAAAGAAAACACTAAATTAAAATAACCTTTAGAAGTGCATAGATGAAATACCTATACTTGTAACTATATAATACATACCCCTATTTATTAAAGTGTATATAATACATCAGAAAAATACAATGAAAATATAGTTTTGTACCTAAAAATAAGTTTTAAATATATAAAATACGAAAATTAAATTAAAAATAAAAATAAAAATAAAATGAGCAAAACATAGGTCAATATACCTAGAAATACACTTGCAAAAAGTAACTTGTAATAAACTAACTCATAAAAACAAATAAAAATCATATTAGAATACTAAATAAAAATAATAAACATTTTTTATTTTATACCAAAAATAATAAAATCATATACTATTTTTAATTAATTATTTTTGAATAAATCAAATAATTTTGTCCTCTAGTGGCCAACGTGTAACCTTCCCCACCTCTGACCCTGTCAGAACCTCGAGCACTCGTACTTCCTCAAATTTTCTAGGTCACCATGTGCCTCCATTTGCCTCAAGTCCTTCACAAATTCCATTCACGTCACAATCGCCAATATCGCCTCTTCATTAGATTCCATCGATATGCATTGAGCCTCTTAATAATCACGCTCGAGGTTCGCCAAAAATAGTCTATAAATAAAGCTCTAAAGTCTCCCATTCATTTTTTATCCGTCTTCAGGAATCCACATTACATTTGTGTGAGTGTTCTTGTTGGTAGTAGTTCCTGTTGGACATGCGAGCCCACGACGAGCCATTATGCAATAAATGTTATTGCAAATATCATTCCCTGATCTGAAATGAAGAATAACTAATTTGCATAATAGGTCCCTTAGTACAATTAGGGCTATGTACCATGGGTATCTTAATGATCATACAGCTGTTGGTTCAATTATTGAATCATAGAGGCTGAAGCTTGGATGAATATCTAAAGAGTTAGATTGAGGACTCATCAAGCACCGTCAAATGATTATTAAGATGTGATCTCTAGCCTGAGTAGGAGATGGCATTCCTTTCTCACATAGGCTGATATCTGACCGATCTCTTGATGCAGGTCCTCTGCATAGGAATAGATATTCGGAGGTGTCAGATTAGTTAGGTCAAAGAGTTGACTTAACGAGATCGAGATAACCAAAGTCCTATGTCGCATGCTGTCAGGATACATGCATGCATCCTCTGACCGGAGACAGATGTGTTACTATATGTCTGAGTATGTACATTTGACAGACCAATAGGTTGATAACCTAACCAAGGTCCATACACCGGCGCGCTAATGTGCATATAAGGGCATATGAGTAATACGATCTCTCAAAGGGATCATACATGTTCACTACTGAACCCGGAAGACATGAGCTCACTCATGAGATATTGGGAAGAATCAAACTCCATGCACAGTCATCTCGCTTTGGAAGCTTGACTGAATTTGTAGGTTTGATATATACTTTTGGAAAGTATATGATCAAGACCTAGGTATGATATATGCTTTTGGAAAGTATATAGTCGATATCAAATACCAATGATCAAATAAGAAACTTACTGATAAAATCCTGAAGTAGACAGTATAAAGTTGATCTAATACTACGGGTTTATTCTGGGTCTACCAGTATGCAGGATGTATAGGTGTTGGGAATACCTTAGGGTGATGTGATCATAAACGATTGTATAACCATGACACTTCCATTCCTAGGGAGTGATGAAACATGTCTGGATTTTAGTGACTACTCCCAGTAGAGAAGTAATCTGATCTTGGTCCAAATGTTGGACATTGATCTGAATGTGATTCAGATGCAATGAGAAGATTAGATTTCTGGTCTTGGTTTAATCAAGCATCTATGGGAGGCCCGAGATCTAGATTTGAGATGTGATCTCAATATCCAAGTCACTATACGTGGAACAATACAATTGTCCTATCCAATCTCCAAGTATCCGCGGAGAAAGTGCATTATCCTTGAAAGAGTTCTTGGATAATTTCATGGTTGATATAAGTATCCAAGCATCGAGAAAATTGATAATTAAATGTGATTTAATTATCATAGATAATATGAATTTGATTCATATTATAAGGAGAGATATCTAAGATAATTAAATGTGATTTAATTATCAAAGATATGAATAATGTAGATGTGATTCATGTTATTTGGGCACATGAGAAAAGAGATCCAAGATGATTAAATGTGATTTAATTATCATGGATATGAATAATGTGGATAGCACTATCCATATTGATCATATATATTATAAATATGGTTTATAATATATAAGAGAGAGCATATTGTGATTTATATTTGTTAATTAATTATTAATGTGAATTGGATTCACATTAGATGATTAATTGAAAATATAATTTATATTTTATTATGGGATGTGAATATGATTCACATTTTTTAATAGCATGATTGTAATATTTCACAAGAAAATTGTGAATTATATTTGTGAAATAATTTACAACAATTGTTGTTGTAAATTTTGGAGATATATCATGAGATAATGAGATCTCATGAGATAAATGAGATCTCATGAGAAGAGTGGTCGTCCCCTATTTTTAGGGGATATGGTTCATCTCCCCATTATCTCCAAGGATAATTAATTGATTTGATTTGAATTTAAACATATTGATTTATCAATATATATTAAATTAAATAATATTAATTGTTGTTGTGTTTTTCACAACAAGGTCATGGCCATTGAAAGAAACACAAATCGATCTCAACCATTGATTGTGTGTTGTCCATGGATTAAGATCCATGGACTCCCAAAACCCTATATAAGAAGAGGCACCCTTGCTATTCAATATACACATATGTTAGATGATTAATGAATGCTCTCTCTCTCTCTTCTCTACACGCCAAGTCTCTATCTCTCTCTTATAATGGCCGTCCACCATGGAGCCATTGTGATAGTCATCATCGACGCAGCATCGTCGTTATGCTGCCGGATCATCTACTCGTGGATCTCCATCTCCTTCGGTGTGTCTCGCTCATGAAGAAGATGTTGGATCTCGTGTGACGAGATCAGGAGATCCGCCGCTTGGATCATCAACATGAATTGCGAGGAGAACGCGATTCATCCCCACGCTTGCAAGCGTCTCCTCCGACGAATCGGACTTGAGACAGGAGGTCTCTTCATTTAGAGACTCGATCGCAACCACGCTTCAAGAGGTAATCCTATTACTTGTTTGTGGTTTATATGAAACGATCCGAGAAGTGTTCTTGGATCATGTGGTTTCATCAAATAATTTTTAAATTTCCTCTGCATCGAGCGACTAGTACGACTAGTCGCTCCCCATCGCATTCGATGCGATCACCACGCTTCCGTGATGCGCTTGAGGATTTTTCCCGTATCCTTCAAAACCATCCTCGTGGTTCCATGCGATGAAAGGAGTAGAGGAGGAGGTCCATGCGGAGCTCCGACACCGTCTCGATCCCTGTCATATCCGACAGGTTAGAGTTACACCTTTTTGTTTTCTAGGTAGAATTAATTCTTATCTTTCATTTTATGCGATTTATTTCATGTTTTAGTTATTGACTTTAGCGTATATTAGGTAAGAGTTCTTGCCAGAGCTCCGGCCACTATTCCACGCTGTTACTCTTTGTCTCCGACCCCCGTGACCATCTCGTCATCTAGCCTCTGCATTTCTCCACGTCCTTGACCATCGACCCCCTTCCAGTCCTTCTAGATTGAATGATCGATGCTCCATACCTCACCATCACCGAAGCACACTCATCTCCCTTCCTTTCTGCCTCGAATCCATCCCATAACATCTGAGATCTTTCGCCTCCATTGTAGGGTGCTTTTGCATGTTTTTGCAGGACTCGTGGAGCCCATATGAGGGATGAAGGCATTCAAGGAGAACCTCCAAACGCATCACGCTCCAGGGCTCCAACACTGAGGCCCATACCATTTTGAGGACATCCCCGGGTGCGTAGCACCTCCAGGACTCGTTTGAGAAACTTGGCAACATCTGAGGAGCCTGGAGGAGGGAGAATCGATGGATCGAAGCTCGGAGGCGGGGACCTTCTTCCATGTTCTCTGAGCGAAGCAACAATCGTTGGCATGGAGGAGCTCCATTTCTAATCGTGACTGTTCAATCATCACTAGCTTCATCCGTCCGATGGGAACTCAGATGCGATCACAACCGTAGATTGGTGAAGCGTTATCAATCATCCAAGGCCCACCACATGTATAAGTAAAATGATTTGCGTCGTACGGCGAAACGCTATCGGGTGTAATTTTCATACTTAGTCCCCCTACATTTTTGTTTTATTTTTTCATCCTATATGTTTTTGAAGCATAAGTAAATTTGGAAAAATTGCTTAGTGACCCTTGAACTTATTTTTATTGCATATGAGTCCAGTCAAGCTCAGCTCACATGTCATCCCATATGAGTTGGACAAGTTGCTTAAATATAGTAACTATTTTGTAAATTGTAATTTAGTCCATTAAATTTGAATATTAGTTGTATATTTCTAAGAAATTTGCATATATGTCCCTGACTTTATTTTTATTTGCAAACATGTTAGTACATGTGTTTTTATTCTTATACTTCATTTATTAAAAATAGCATCCATGCTCCAAAAATTATGTAAAAATAGGCTCAGATGCATGCTAGCATGTATATTCATGACATATTTTTATTTTTTTCATTTGAGGCATTTTACTATTTATTAAAAATCAAATGAGTGTGTTTTGTATGTGTCTAACTTAGAAAATATTGAAAAAATATGAAAATATTTTAAAAAATTCCAAAAAAATATTTTTCTTATATTTAACTCTAGACTAAGTCCCCTGAAATAGAAAAAGAAACACCATAAAAATTAAAAATATCTAAAATCGAGTAAAAAAATATAAAATTCCCCAACATTCCAAAATATTTATTTTTATTTCATCGTTCTCTTTATATTATTGTCTATACATTTAAATTACTTTGGGGAATTTTGGACTCTATTTGATATTTTTGATCTTTAAATCAATTCTGCGTAGTTATTTAATCTCGATTTTTGGATTTTTTTTTTGATTTTTTTAAAATATAAATATATGCAAAATCCCAAAAAAACGAAAAAACATTTGAAAACTATTTAAAACCAAAAAACATTTTATTTCATGTATTATATTTATTTATTTTAGTATTCATAATTATATTAGCCTTTATTATATATATAGCCTTATGTATTCTTATATTATTTATTTCAAAAGAAAAAGAAATATAAAAATCAGAAAATAAAAAATAAAATAATAAAGGAGTATAAAATTAAAACCTATATATATATATATATATATATTAAAATATATATATACACACACACACAGTTTCATATATATATATATATATATTCTCCTATTTGTATATGACTTTCTCTTTTGTTTCTTATATCCTCTCCTTTATGTAAATACATATATATCTATCACTTATATATGTTAACGATATTAAATTACATATTTAAATTTATCATTAATTTAATTAAAAAGGAGAAAAATATAATAAAAAACCCATAAAAACAAAAAGACAAGTATGCACATATACCATTGATTAGCAATGGTCACAAGCTACCTAGCTTTGCTCTCAGTGGACCGATCTCTACATGTTTACATGCTATACATTTGTTTGTAGAGTATAATAAATTGTGCCTCGTATTTTTGGGCATTTCATTGCTTACTTTTTTACATTGTGGGTTCTTGTTGATTGATCATGGGTTCTCTTTGTGGGTCGCCTCAGCGACACCCTATAATCGCACTCTATGAGGATTATTTTTAGAACCACATAGCAGAAAGCGTGACATTATAGGGGAGTGGCGAGGGATGAGTAACGGCGGGGCCGTGGCCGTTATGGAGGAGGAGCCGATGTGGCGTCAGTTGAGGGGAAGGTGATGGAGGCGGTGGCTGTTACGCACGAGAGAAGAAGAGGGTGACAACATCGACTGAGATGGTTGGGAGGAGAAGGTGTGGCACATGCCGCACACGTACCTAGAGAGGGAAGGGGTCACATGTCGCATACATGATTTGGAAAGATGGTGAGGTCACGTGCAGAGCACATGACTTGGGGAAGAGAAGAGAAAAGGGAGAAAAGAGAGAGGATAAATAGAGGAGAGAAAAAAGAATAAAGTAAAAGCAAATAAAAGGTAAAATAAAATAAATAAATCAACAATTAAATTATTATTATTGAGGATAAAATAAATAAAATAAAATAAAAATTAATTAAGAACAAAAATAGAAAAGAAATAGTAAATGAAGTCAAATGAAAAATGGTCAATATGAAAGTTGCTTGTCTCGACAAAAATAACTTTCATAAAGGACCCAAAATCAAAAGAGGTCAACTGTACGAAAAGTATTTTTGGAGGCACTCTATAGATAATACAATACCACATTTTACATTTTATGATTTTTTTGTATTTTAAATTGATTTTAATTAGTGATTAGTTTATATACAATATATGCATACTTAATATACTTTTTATGGGTTTTGTATTGGTTAGAAAAATATAAAATAAAAACTACAAATACAAATATGCACAAATATAATAATAGATTTTTGTATTTTCTTTTGATTTTTTGATTTTTATGGATTTTAGTTCTTGATGCCTAGTTAGTTAATTAATGAATATAAGAAAAATAACTAGGTTTAAATAAGTACTTTTTTGTACATAAAATAATAGACTCAAATAAGGAATAGAATAAGGTTATTTAATTACAGAATTTCACCATGATTTTAGCATAGCTAATGAATGCTAATAAATTGAATTCAGGGGATACAATTAGTGAATTATTAAGAGGTTTCTGCTAAAATCACCACATAAAGTTTATGAATCATTGATGAATCTCATATTAATCATGCTAAATCCATTAATTAAACCCCTGCTTAATCAATCTAGTAAAAAACACCAATAATTCTTTATTATCATATTGTAATATATTGTGTACAATTAGCCTATAATTATTGTATTTAATCACTATTATTTGCCTTGTAATTATTTTCTCAACAACCCCCCTAAAAATTAGGTGTATCAATTGTCCATAATATCACCAACCCTTAAAAAGACTAAAATACAAGAACAACTCAAAAGATAAAAATCGGTGTTTTTACCCCCTTAAAAATACCCCTGAAAATATTTTTTTATAAATGACCTCTTTTGGTTTTCGTTCAACATGAAATTTGTAGATCTCATGGAGACAAACAACTTTCATGTTTTGATTTTTTTCCCTAATTTTGCCTCTTACTAATTCTTTTTTATTTGTCTTTGATTTTATATTTTCGAATTTTCTGGTGTAGCCACGTGGTGCTCTCTGGAGCCGCCACACGGCTGCACCTTCTTCCACCACCCGGCTCCTTCCTGGGTCGTCTGATCCTCATCACCCGCTCCCATCTCCACCCTCCATTTGCGTTGCAACCACATCCGTCTGATCTTTCCTCAGAAGTGATCATCACCACCCAATTCCACTCTATTCTAGACCACACGATTGTTCTCTCATCCTATGGTCCTACCCGCTCCACGTCAGCACTTCATTCCCCACCATGAGATCACTGCCCCACCTTAATCCTTACCGCTCACTCACGCCCTCATCCTAACCCTAGGATCAGATCGTTTGATCAAATCTAGGTCACTCCCTTGCGCTCACCTGTCTACCGTTGGATCGCATGATCCAACGGCCCAAACCTCATCGTAAACCTCCAACTCACCCGTCTCCTGGCGTTACGCCTCGTCGATGCTCCTCCCCCTTCCTATTTTGGAGACCAGTCCGACCATCTTCTCCCTGTCGTAATGCCATCTACATGTACCCCATACCTCCTCCATCTTCGCGCAACCCCCACTTAATGCCGCCATCACTTCCAGCCTTCACTATTGATGAATCCTGTATTCATCATGCTAAAATTGATCATTTAGGCTCTATTCCCCAACATTCACATGCATTTAATCAGTAACAAAGTATCATTAGCATTCATACATGTGTAAATAATATTTGCATTTCATCATGCATAATTGTATTAAAAGTCCCAAGGTAAATTAGCCCAAAAGGCCGCTAACTTCTCACATTTGTAAATAATTCATCATAACTCCGATTGACCCAAAACCACTCCATTGTATAGACACTACTAACTTTATTAAATAAAAAATACAAAAAATTACTAACTCAAATAAGTGTCAAATAATCCCAAAGTCTGGTTTCACATCTGACAGACTAAAATGAGCATATCTCCCACATACAATGTCCAATTTTGGTCTACTCACTTTTAAAGTACTTCATTTTCAAATACCTTGAAAACAAGACCAGCTTCGTAAAATTCGGAGCTCTTATGTGAAAGTTGGGTTTTGGGCCTCTTTTGCGCATTTTAACTTTTTGTTTTTTGACCTGAGTTTTGATGTACATAATTAACCCCATTAATTTTATTTCTTCGTCATTATTGTTCGTTGATGAAAGTTTTATTACGCGGTACCAAAATCCAAATCCAAATCAAAACTGAAATCAAAGAAACTGACCGAGTCCAAGTGTCTGTTGTGAGTCTGCACAAAAGTTGTGTGTTTCTTACTTCTATTTTATTTGCCTATTTTCTTATTTATTAAAAATCCAAAAAAATAGATTAGTATGTAACTAATTTTCTTGTATTTTATCATATTTTGTCTAGATTTTTTATCCTCTCCAAAGCCACCAAAAAATTACAAAACCTCCAAAATTCGGTTTTCTACACACATGGAGAACCACCAAAAATACCACTTCGCACAGGTAACCTCTTTTGCTCATGGGTCCTTCTCGTCGATACGAACAACTTTTGTGAAGGAAATTTTTTGATATGAGCTCTCCCATTATTTATTTTCTATTTTTCTTTATCCTTTAATTTTGAAATTTTTTTGGGGGCGCCACGTGGCAGCTCCTGGGCTTGCCATGTGGCGCCCCCACCTATCTCTCTCCAGCCGCCCCCGGGTCACGTGCCTAGCACGTGACCCCATCATCACCTACCTCCAGTCGTTCCTCCACCACTTCTCCTCATAACGGCCGTCGCACATGCTTCCACCGACCGTTACGAGGCCAACCAATACCCCCTCCGCGTAACGCCCTTCGATCACCCTCCTATAAGAGCCCCTCCTCGCTAACCGCAAACCTCATACGCCATTCCATAGCCGAGGTCTTTTTCCTGGTTGTGACAGCACAAACGTCCTCCGACTTGGCGAGTTCCGAGGTGTGTACAACACCTCGTTGCCGCGACAACGTGACTATAGAGCTTGGGTCTCCTTCGCCGGAGCCCTTTGAGCAACAACAACTGAGATCTCTCAACCCTCTAATACCTCGCATTCCCAGTTATCCTTGACCCATCTCCTGTTCATCTTCCAGATTTTTAAACCCACACTTGCACACATCGTCATCGCGACTCTTGCAAAGAGTCGAGTCATCGTCTGTCACCGACCTACACCCTCGTCAAGACATCCACGCTCGAGCCCCACCGTCCTCCACCTCCCTTGTTTGCTAACCCCCTACAGTTATATCATCTCCGCCGACCGTTCCTCCCCCGCTCCCTTGCCACTGACCTGAGCTCTGCCCGTTGATCTCCGCGCCTCCGCGCGTCCTCCGTGCTCGGCAATACTGTCGCCGCCCTCGACATCGACCACTCTCGCCTCAAGAGGCCCCATCACCTCCGCCTCCACATGGAGAGGAGCTCCGCCCAATAGCACCTGGGTTGCTCTCGTGCCATGTGTCGGCCGAGGGGCGGCATCGCCTCCGCCCTCGATCATGACGTACATGCGCCGCTGGATCGGGCGGTGGCCCTTGATCCAACGATGTAAGTGCAGCCACACCCCCCTCCCCCCGAGCCTCGGCCCCAGCCTCGAGGCTCGGGTCCCCCGAAGCGCCGCCAGATCGCCACGTAGGTTCGGGCCTACGAGCCTGAGCCCCGGCGCCCGATCCCTCGCCTCACCCGCCCGAGCCTGCGCCTCGGCCCGAACCACAGGCTCGGCAGTCCGAGCCTCAGCCACCGCGTCTGAGCCTCAGGGCGCACGTGCAACGTACATGCTTTGTAGGAAACTTGCACGTATACGCTTGGAAGTTTGAGATATTACAAAAATACTCCCGCATGTGGGTAAATTACAGAAGGGCCGCACCAACTTTTAGAAATTACAGATAAGCCCCTCTAGGGACCTTTCTAAAAGGAAAAATTATTTTATTTACATTGTAGTCCCTATAATTTCATTTTAGATATCTTTCTCACACAAACTCCGTTTTATAATATATCATTTTGAAGCTCTTTTCATGCTCTGCCATTTAGCATAGCTTGTGAACAGACCCGAGGTCATTTATTGAGAATTATCATTTGAGGATCTCTGTTGACATATGCAGGCTTCGTCTTGATTTATTTATGCTCTTCTGAACTGAGAAGATCATTGACGTTATTTGCAGGGGATCAAGTGCTAAGAACTGAAAATTACTTGATCACTTTGTACTATTCTGAATATTTTCAAGGATCTAACCTTTGCAGGAGATTCGACTCATTTGATAATAAATAGTGTGATTGAACTTGAATTATTTAAGAATTTAATCAGAGAGAATATCGAGACAAATCAAGGACTATTCTTGATTTCAAGCTTATTTGGAATCTTACCTGCATTTATTTGATCTGTGACTATTTTTGAGAGAACTGATCAATTTATTTGGATTAAAATTTTCATCACAGATCCTGCGCTTAATATCTTTCTCTGAGATTTCAACATTGCATTATCATTTTGTCTTTTCATCATTTGACACAGAAATTAACTAGCATTAGTTAATTATTCAATTCGATTTAAGACCATGCAACTAAGAATCACCGTTCCCTGTGTTCGACCTTGATAAAATTGCCAAGTAAAAATATTCCACAACATTCAAAGATTGTGGTATTTTGAAGTTGCCTCCTATACTACGATAATTATTCATTCTTAAAGTGGCAGATTTCGCGTTCATTGAATGGCGTCGTTGCCGGGGAACGACGAATTTTAGGGTTTTAAATCATTTTTGCAATTAATTTTTGTGAAATTCATTCTTGTGCCATTTTTTCGCATTTTATTCTGCATTTCTCTCTTACTTCAGATACTAATCGCAATTTCTCTCTTTGCAAACTACTAGGAGATAAATTTTGGACATTCATCAAGGATCTACAAGGAAGATTGAATTTTGATTTTTGTGAGATAGATCTTAGTATATGTTTAAATTTCTGCATCATTCACAGGGTCCCTCGCTTTGAACCCTTGTAATAATTCAGACTGAACATTTTTGTGGTATGTCAGGTCTATTTCAATCCCTTCTGTGTGGTTGGGACCCGACTTGAGTGGCGTAGGACTTAGGCACATATACGATTGTTTCTTTATCATTGATTGTGCTCGCAATTCTCAGGCCACACTCTCACTAATATGCACACTATAGATCGTTCTACATTAGCCAAATTTTGCAATCAATTCTTTCTGCTAATAGAACTATACGCTTAGGGCATTTTTCATCTGTGCATATCATTTAGTGTAATTTAAATTCCTTGTCTTGCATCCCGCATGAAGAACGCGAGGATTCACTGTAAGTCCTTCTCTTAAGCATGCATCATTGATTTACGTTTGCATCGGCTTTTCTGATTCTCCTTTCTCAAAATTATAAAGCTTAGGATTTAAATGAATCGGGACTGTTCGTTAGGCGTGAATTTTTGTGCTCACATAAACTACAGTGATAACCTTAAACTTAAAACTGGGACTGCTAATCAAGGCGTCTGTAAATAAAACTGACATAAAATTAACCTGTGTCTGGTGGAGAGAAACCCACTCATTGTTTGTAAGGACTAGAACACACACTTTGGATAGAGCGAAAACTGAGAAATTTCACATAGACTACTGTTTATTAAAACTATTAGCTACTTTTCAGTGAGGGTCTCGGGTAGCCGTTTTACGGTCCGACTTCCCTTAGCAGAATGGGTGGTTTAGAGGACATCGCGGAAGGCTCCGTCCTCAAGTAACACGGGTAGACATTTAAACGGTCTGTACTTACACCTATACTGGCTGAGATTAGGTGCAACTAGTTGTACGAACTCGGGACAGTCTTTGTGAAATATTTCAGTACCTAACAGCTCCACTTAATTTGCAAGATTGTCTTGTCATTAAAATTAAAGTTGAAAAGATAAGCGACCGAACTCTGACGTGCCTTCATCTGTGTTGCGTGGAGAACTTGAGAATTGGCTTGTGTTTGCTTTGTGTCTGCTTCCTCGTGAAGGCTTTCTCGATCCTTCTCGTCTTATGGACATCATCTTTTCACTCCTCCGCTAAGGAATCTTTTATCCTTAGCGAAGCCTCATTTAACTCTGACACTTAACACTGAACTCTTCCTTTCTGAAGGTGAATCACAATGCCTCCAAAGAGGAACCATGGGGACGATGAGAACGACAATGACCCTATTCGGCCACTCTTGGCTAGGATAACCACTGCCGAACAACACAATGAACTACTTAGGACGCAGTTGGCAGTACTACAACAAGGCGAGGCTGCTATGGAAGACACGTATCTCCCGGAGATAGATGAAGACTATAATTGATTGAGACCGGTCCCCCCTGAGGATGCATTCGGACACAAACTGCATTTTCTTGCACTGTTGACAAAGTTCGAAGGAAATAATCACGAAGAACCAAATATCTTCCTCCGTGACTTCGAGTTAGTTTGCGCTAACCTCTGCCACCCTAGGGTTAGCCAGGACTACATAAGATTGAGAGCTGTCCCCTTCGCCTTGACTGATAAGGCGGCTTATTGGCTGAAAAAATTAGGGGAAATAGTCACTACATGGGCCACGTTCAAGACTTTGTTCTTAAAGAAATTCTACCCAGTAAGTAGAATCAATCAGATGAGGATCAAGCTCACGAGTTTCACCCAACACTCGAATGAACCATTTCATGAAACCTAGGAAAGATTCACAGACTTAGTACAGAGATGCCCAGGACACGGAATAAGTAAAATGATGCTGGTCCAAAGTCTTGTCAGCGGGCTGAACCCTAAGACTCAAGGGTTGGTTAGTGCATCTCGTGGAGGAAGCTACATGGGATGCCACGAGGACACTGTCTACAAGGTGTTCGAGAGACTTGCTGAATCCAGCCATGCACAAACCACCAGCCGGGCTTGCATAGTCAGCTCCAAAAAGATGGTGAGTAATCTGACGACCGATCACAGTGCTAATATGGTAATAATAGCAGATAAGATAACTATGGTTGCGCAGCTTTATAAGAAGGTGGACGAACTCCATAAATCATCTGATATGGAGAAATTGGCTAAATTGCCTAAGCAAATGGAGGAATTTGCTGACAGGGTATCTAAGATACCAACCCTGACTTCACCCCCTACACCCATACACCAAATTCACTACATTAAAGGTCAAGAGATAGGGCAACATATAGGGATGAAAACGGTCGGATACGGATACGAATGCATGTATAATCATATCCTTATCCATTTACAAATACGAATACGAATGCGGATACGAATATTGACGAATGTGAAAAATGTGCTACCATATACTTAAAAATGAATACGAATGTAAAACGAATACGAATCGGATATGAATAATAACAAAAATATTTACTAATACACATGTTTAGGATGGTTTAAACAGAAAATAGATATACCAGATAATGTAATTTCATAAAAATTATATCAACAATGGTGAATACAATCATAAAATGTTGTTACACACATTTATTAATAAATATATTACTATACTATGTTTGAAAACGAATATACGAATACGAATGCGAATATTAACGAATGTTAAAGTGACATCCATATCCGCATCCATTTTAAAACGGATACGAATACGAATGTCAAAATATGTATAAAACGAATACGATAGCAGATCGGATACGAATATATTCACATTCGTTTTCATCCCTAGCAACATAGCCATTGGGGTGGAGACCAAGTCTTGTCCCATCAAACAGAGGAAACCTCCACTCAGACTGATTTTGAGGAACCTCCACAGGTCATGGAGATAAACGGAGTTTGGTATAATCTGGAACCGGTCAACCACTCAGATCAAACTCTACTCCGAATCCTCGTCCACCGTAGGCCCGACCCACCTACCAGCCTCAACCGCAGCAACAGCAACAATATTGTACGAGTTATCAGAACCCGCATCCTCAGCCACAGCAGAACCAACGCCAAGGACAAAAGGGCCAATATCAGTGACCCCAAGCCAGATAGGGCCAAGGATCCTCCTCTTCTTCTATCTCTCCAGAACTCCAGCGAGTGCTGGATGAGCTTCATGACATGAGAGTCGATATAAATCGACTTTCTCGTTAGAGAGATGAGGTGACCGCACCACAGACCGTGATTCCAGCTCAAGACCAGGAACCCAAATAGCCTTGGGCATAATCAGGTATTAATCTCTGACTATTCCGTACCAGTACCTAAACTTGATCTCTCATCGAATAACAACGCTTATCATATCTCTCTTAGGAACGGAAGGACCGTATCATGCCTCATCGAGCGAAGGAACTCGGTGACATAGCCCCAGTGTCCATCAATTCACACAACCCTGGGAGAATTGACAAAGGAAGACAGGAGAAGGAAGTCCCACCCACACCACCCAGAGAAAATGAAGCGTCAGAGTCTGAGTCTGACGAGGAAACACCACAAAGACATCCGCATCACATTACCACCAATTTCCCTGCTTTTAGTCAAAGTCATGTAAATAATTTCTCATTCAATAAAAGTGATGTTTTTGATCACAACAAGTCCATTCCTTTCCCCCGTGCTCTTACGACAGGAAAGAAGAAAAACATAAAAAACCAAAAAATGATGAAGACATGGCCCGCATCTGTGAGGAAAATATTAAGGTCACTCTGTCCCTAAACGAGATGATAGAAAGAGACTCGGCTTTTCGAAAATACCTTAAGGTGAGATGCACACCAACAAGGGCCAGCAAACAGACTCCTGGTCGAACAAAGAAACACATACTCTCAGATGCCACATCTCGTCTTATAAAAAATGAGCTGCCAAGGAAGAAAAGATACATGGGTGCTCACTTTGTCACTAGCCACATCAAAGAAATCAAGTTTGCAAGAAAATTATTAGACAATAGATCATCTATCAATCTCATGCCCACAACCCTATTTGAGCATCTAAATCTAGGTCCTCTTAAGCAATCTACAACTGTACTTCAATTCGCAGATACATCAACAAAGAGATCTAGGGGAGAGATTCGAAATGTTGTCATCAACATAAAGGGACAAAACTACCCAATAGATTTCACAATACTTGACATGGATGTCCCTAGAAATTGGAATGACTCCCAAATGATACTAGGGCGACCCTTTTTTAGGACCGCGAGAGCTATATTTGATTACACATCTGGGAGAATCCAATTTGGAAAAGTATAATTGAAAATGAAGCAAACCAGGTTTCAAAGACCTGACACTGAGTCGGAAAAATCAGAAACTGAGACTGAATATACAGTAGCAACAGTTGGGTCATGGAGTCAAAACCCAACCGCTATGATAGGCTCAGCCTCATCTGAGGAGGAAATTGTTGACGACTTAGTCTGCCAGGTCATTCATGCATCTTCCTATACTCTTGGAGACTCAGAGGCCCCTCTGGACCTGTCAGTCCATTCTCCTTATGGACATTCCCTGAGTAAGGCACACAGATCGGACGCGGCACTTGCCACACCACATTCTGTCATTAGTGATCCGATCCCTGAAACAACCACGATGGTGGCTGATATGGATACACTGCAAGCATCCACATCACAACAAGAAGCATCACTGAGGGGTCCAGATTCGAACAACATCATTGACCTTCCTGAACTCAAACCATTGCCCCCTACACTTAAGTATGCCTTCCTTGCAGAAGAAAAGGGACGATTTCTGGTCATCATCGGTTCACATCTGACTGAAGAGCAGGAGATCCGCTTGCTTAATGTTTTAGAGAAAAACTGCAAGGCTATAGGCTGGAGATTGTCTGATCTCCCAGGGATAAACCTAGCCCTGTGCTCACACCATATTTACTTGGAAGATAATGCTAAACCCTCCCGTGAATGCCAACGTAGATTGAATCCATACTTACGGGAAGTGGTTAAGACTGAGATCGAAAAATGATGTAAAGTTGGGTTCATATATCCCATTTCCGACTCCAAACGGGTGTCACCTTTGCATGTAGTCCCGAAAAAGTCAGGACTTCAGATTATCACCAATGAGGAGGGAGAAGAGATCACGACACGGGTACCTACGTCGTGGCGTGTCTGTGTGGATTACAGGTGCCTGAATGCCGCAACGAAGAAGGATCACTTTCCACTACCTTTTATTGATCAAATCCTGGAGAGATTGGCAGGGAGAGAATACTTCTGTTTCTTAGACGGGTACTCGGGCTACAATCATGTGGCCATCTCCCCTGAGGATCAGAAAAAGACTACTTTTACATGTCATTTCGGCACATACGCATTCAAGCGAATGCCTTTTGGGCTTTGCAATGCTCCTTGCACCTTTCAGCGATGCATGATTGCAATTTTTGTCGACATGGTTGTGGATTTCCTGGAGGTCTTCATGGATGATTTCTCGATCCATGGTGATTCATTCGATGATTGTCTAGCGCACCTGGATCGAGTCCTCAAGAAATGTAGGGAAGTGAATCTGGTGCTCTCTTGGGAGAAAAGACATTTCATGGTGAAAGAGGGCATTGTATTGGGGCATGTCATCTCCAAGAAGGGAATGGAGGTTGACCCTGCCAAAGTCGATGTGATCAAGAAACTCGAGCCACCCACAAATGTGAAACAAGTACGGTTTTTTCCAGGGCATGTCGGATTTTACAGGAGATTTATCAAAGATTTTTCAAAAATTGCCCGACCGCTAACTGACTTCCTAAGGAAATATACCGAATTCCTGGTAGATCATAAGTGTCATGAAGCCTTCGAATTACTCAAGAGAAGGATCATTGAGACTCCCGTCCTACAAGCTCCCGACTGGTCTCTTCCCTTCGAGATCATGACAGACGCATCCGATTTCGTTGTAGGGGTTGTGTTAGGACAACGAAAAAATAGAATCCCGTATGCTATTCACTACGCAAGCAAAGTTTTAGACCCTGCTCAGAAAAATTACACAGTGACCGAAAAAGAAATATTTGATGTAGTTTTTGCCTTGGAAAAATTTCGATCTATACTTCTAGGATCTAAGGTGACAGTTTACACCGACCACTCTGCCATTCGATACTTAATGGTCAAAAAGGACGCAAAAGCATGACTTCTGAGATGGATTCTACTGCTTCAAGCATTTGATTTGGAGATTAAAGACAAACCTAGTGTTAAAAATGTCGTGGCTGATCATTTATCACGGATCGAACATAACAAAATTCTGGAATCTGAATCCATCCGTGAAACCTTCCCAGACGAGTCAATTTCTGCAATTGACTCACTCCCATGGTATGCAGACACGGTGAATTATCTTGTCACCAAGGAAGTTCCTCAAGTTTGGCCTAGAAACAAAATCGACATTATTTCGAGGTTTGGATTTTCAAAAGTTTTAATATCTGATGGGGGAAGCCATTTTGTCAACCGGGAGGTGAAGAAGTTGACTAAGGAATATGACATCGAGCACCGTGTTGCTACTCCTTACCGTCCACAATCCAATGGCATGGCGGAGGTGTCAAACAGGGAGGTTAAAGGAATTTTACAGAAGCTTGTCCGCCCTGACAGAAAGAACTAGTCCTAACTACTGGACCAGGTTCTTTGGGCCTACCAGACGGCTTATAAGACCCCATTGGGCACCTCCCCGTTTAGAATGGTATATGGAAAGCCATGCCATTTGCCCGCAGAATTCGTACATAAATCAGAATGGGCAATCAAAAAGATTAATTGGAACTGTCATCAAAGAAAGAAGAACCGAGAGATGTGTTTGAATGAACTATCTGAAATCCGAAATCATACTTATGAAAACAGCACCAGTTACAAGTACAAGGTAAAGAGATGGCATGACAAGAACATTCGAACCAAGATCTTTGTCCCAGGGCAGAAAGTTTGGCTATTTAATGCAAAATTGAAAATTTTCAAACGGAAATTGAAATCAAAATGGACGGGACCCTTCATTGTAAGAGAGGTACACAATAATAATAGTGTTGTCAAATACCACGCAAACATCTATAGTCAACGGTCAGCCACTCAAACATTTCGTCGAATCCAATGAGCAATTAGTACAGGTTGAATAGATCTCCTTCACTCAGGGCATAGATTTTGACGAAAAATTTGATCTGCCCAGATAAACCACCTCTCTGGAACCTACACTCTCCTGTATATCCACCTACCCGCTCTCGGTCCCCCGATACTTAGGGGACCGATTTCATTGTGTATATTTCACTTCTTCGCTTTCTGTTTTTGGCCCATCTATACTTAGTACGAGCTATGTCTACATTTCACTTTGTGCCATAGGGACATAGCACGTGCTAAGTATAGGGGGTGTTTATATATATTTTACCTACTCTATTCATAGCTCGTACTGTAAACATTTTTATCAAACATCAGGTATGGGTACAAGTAGTGTATATTTTGTGTATAATACCTTTTTCAAAAAAACATCACTCATGGTCTTGCATTCCATCAAGCATTTTATACATTCCTTGGTTGTTATATTCCTGACACATTCTCCATCACTCAAGGCTTGAGGATTTTTTAGGACACTTGATTTCTGAGATCTTGAGATTCTGAGTTAGCCAGCCTTAGTCATTAGGGTTTTTTAACTTAATTATCCACACTTCCCTAGTTTGAAAGTTTTGAGCGCTATATTTCACACTTCATCTCTACCTTCAAAAAGAATATGATCAGCACAATCACTTTCACAACTGCATGATTGATTAGATGAGTTGAGATATCACTTAAGGAACTACAACTAGAGATTTGAGTTTAGATCCGATCTAATGATGCTCGAGGATGGGATAAAGTTAATGAAGGCTTCAGAAAACTTGAGTATCAGCAAAATCCTAGCCAGTATGTGAACAAGTTCATATGTTATCTTTTTGATATTGACCTAAGTGCCAAGGTGTGTTGAAACTTAATGAAAATTGTTGATTAGTGTGCGCCAACTTTTGGTAAAAGCAGTGGAGCTAGCCAACAAAAGAAAAGAAAAAGAAACATCAAATAAAAGCTCTATCATCCAAAGTCAAATTCTAAATAAGCTTCCACCAATGGCGAGTGCTCCCAAACATTTTAAAAGTGTCCACTTGGACCAAGCGCTAATTAGGACCAAGGAGTCGGGCTGACACCAAACAATGGCCCTGCATCGTAAATGCTACAAGTCTGGGCGTTGAAGGTATCTTAGATACTCAAAAGAGACATACCACGGTGTACTCCCAGAAAAACAAGTGCAGTCGAATCCAAATTCTCTTGACGGACACGTTGATCAACAAAACAAAAATATACTTGTGTTGAATAATAAGGCACTCGAGAGGCACCTTGTTCCAGTGTAAGAGAGAGAAAATCAGACACAAACATATGCCCTCCATCATCTGACCGTCCATCTACACTTTCAAGTCTGACAAACTAATGAGACGGTTGACTGAAGCAAGAATAGACTTATTCTCTCGTGTTGAGGATTAGGTCTAGAGGAGAGTCTCTTGGATTGGAACTTTGGGTGATGTCTCGACTTGACTATGGAAATTAGGTGTGCAATATATAAATCATATCTTTCAAACATATGGAAGTTTGTATTATTAAGTCTCAACTTTATTGACTATGTCCGATTAACTGCGAATCAAAGAACCTCAAAAACTAGAGTTTCTTTTATTCAACAAGTCTTGATTGATAGTGAAAGTGTCAGGGGTAAAACCTTAAGTTAGTTTTTTTAAAAGGTTTTGATTGATTTTTTTATTTGATTTTTTAATTGATTGTTTCAGAGAGTGACATAGTGAGAATTCTTATGGCTAGTTGCATCTATTTTCTACCAGTATGGGTGTAAGTATGGACTGTAGAATGTTTGTACATATTACTTCAAGATGATACCTTACACGTTGTCCTTTAACCACCCAATCTGCTAATGGAGACCGCAGTTACCTTACTGTGAAGTAGCTAATCATTTTTTAATCCGGTAGTCTTAATAGTCGCTAAAAGTTTATTTTAACTTGTTATACACCCTCATTTTTGCAAAAAAATTCAAAACATGTATTATTTACACAAAGAAATTTTTTATAATATACATAATATACACAACGTATACCCCTACCGATTTTTGATGTGAAACAATTAAAGTATGAGATATGGATAAAGTATATAGAATATATACAAACCTCCTATACTTAGCTTGTGCTATGCCCTCATGACATAAAGTGAAATGTAGACATAGCTCGTGCCAAGCATAGTTGGGTGAAGAAGAAAAAGGAAGTCGACTCGCCCCCCATACTTAGGATATAGAGGTCCTAAGTATAACACAAGAGCGAGAACCGAGTAGGTCAAGGGTGAGAAGGAATAACTGAAGTAATGTATACACAATGATATGAGTCCCCCTGTACTTAGGCTTAGATCAACCTAAGTATGATCGAATAATTACAAGCGGGGAACTGAATGGATTTGATATGGATGTACAAAGGAGTCAAGGAGGTTTTTGATGAAGCCTCTTGTCAGGTGTGGTGGGAGATAGTACGGAGGTGTGCAATGGGGAGAAGGGGGAGAAGATGTAGAAGTACAACCATCGTCACAGTCATCTCCAAAAGAATACTAATCATACATAGAGGATATCCAACTATTGTCCACTAAAGGTAAGTGTCCTTTCATAACTACCATACTGATTGCACTTACCTGATGAACCACTTCAAGACTAGGTAAGGACTCTTTAGAAATCACCTGGTTTCTAAGGACAAAGGTAACATTATGGGTCGGTTTGTTTCTATGTGAAGCAACGAGAGGAAGGTCAGAGTTCTTCTTCCTATCATGAGTAACTAGTGTGGCGTTTTTGGGATCCTTGTCGGATGAATGCCCATAAAAATTGACCCATTATTGTAGGGTCATAACACATTTAAGGGGATTTAGCTTGTTTTTGGTGGTAGTATAAGTGATGGTTGGGGACAATGATGTAACCTTCTGATATCCATGAGTGTTGGTGACATAGAAGGTTTCCTCAAGCATACAAGTTGGATCCTTGTATGGTTCAAGTATTTCGTGAATTACTGCCGACTCAAATATTGGACCACTGAAAAAATCATGGAGACCTCACAAACATGGTCCAATTCCTCATAAGCCCATGTATATTGGTTCCTCATAGGAGTTGTAGCAGGGTTGGAGGTGCGGGAAGAATCCAAAGTCGGTTCAACAGTCAGTCTCTCAGGTGTCTGTCGTAGGGTTTGTGTTTGTACTTCATGAGGAGAGGTATGATCATGTGAAGTGGTCGTCTCTTGATCACAAATGTCGTTGGCTGATTGGGTTTTCCCAGAGAAGGTCATGTCATTGAGAGTTTCTTCATTATGGTCCGAGTTCGGGAACCTAATGTCCTGAGTCTCACAATTGATAATTGCCTTAACATAGGCTAAGAATGGATTTCCTAGGGTGATAGGAGACTTGACAACTTTCCGTGGTGTTCAATGTCAAGTACACTAAAGTCCAATTTATGTTTGTCACCTCGGAAGTTTACGATAACAGAAACAATTCTCCACGGTCTTTTGGTAGATCGATCTGGCAATTGAATGATCACCCTCTCTTTGAATTATCCGATCTTAAGTTGATAAAAGACAAACTTTGGGAGGATGTTTAACTTGGAGTCGTCATCTAACCAAACATGAGTGAATATGGAACCCTTAATTTCACACGTGATCCGAGTCAATCGCTTGACTTTATGGCTTTTAGCTTTATGATTCATCATCAAAAAATTGGCCATAGATATGAGATGGAATTGAGTCCTCGATCACTTCTTGGACCGTATTTCTTGGATTTAATCGACTATTTATGAATCTCTTAAGATCGAGCAAGTATTCTACGGTCTTGACTCTAGATTTCTCGTGAACTATCCTATGAAAATTGGTCATCCTCAAGAAGAGAGTCAACTCGGGTATGAGATGGTTCAAAAGGTGGGAAGTCCATGGTAACCAGAAATTGTATTTCTCTATCAAAATTGGATACTCTATTTTCCATCCTCTAATTTGCTCGCTCTACTGTGTTTATTTGAAAATCAGAATTTGAGATCGGTCTAATTCAAGAAGAAGTGTGGGCATGGGGTGGAGTATATGGGGTAGAGGAGAATGATGGTTGGGGGGACCGATTTTGAAGAGAGGGTTCCCCTGGAATGAAGCGCATCAAGAGATGGTCGTGTACGTTGGACCTACGGACTCCGGGTATGAAGACCAATGTGCTGACATCTTCTCAAGAGAGGGATGGGGAAGAATATGCGAACCATGATACACTTGCAATTGTAAAGACTTTAACACACACAAGATAAACACAAGTCAAACCCAATTGTTTTGCAAAGATTTTTCAAACATTATATATATTTTTCAAAATATATTTGCAATCATTTGCAAATAGATTTTCAAAACATTTTATTTCAAACAAAGAAAAGAATTTTTTACAAACAAAATATTTTGTTAAAAGTTGACAACATTTTATAATATATTTTCCAAATAGTTTTCAATAATTTTTTTCAAAAAGATTTTCCAACCTATTTTCAAACATTTGTGGAACATTTTTACCTGATTTGTTAATCAGCACACACAAAGAATATTATTGTGTATTTTATGTTTATCAAAGAGCCATATTATTTGAAAATACTAAAGTACATGTTACGGCTAAAGTATATACATACTATATATGAACCTCTATACTTAGCTTGAGATATGTCCTCATAGATCGAAGAGAAAAAGAGAAAATATAACTCGTACTGAGAATAAGTAAGCATATACAACAACGATTGAATAATGAATGACATAATAAGAATGAATGAATGAGAAGTCGACTATCCGCCCTATACCTACGATCAACTAATCCCAAGTATAACAAAGCATTCAACATGTAGGGATAATAGAGGGTAGGAGCGAATAAATGAATCATCGGCTTGGCCTATCTCCCCCATACTTAGGGTAGAATATCCCTAAGCATAGACATATTATCAAGAGTTGAGGAGACAAGTGAGAGATAGAAGAAAGAACAATCCGAGGGTGCTCACCCTCTATGCTTACGATGAAGCATATCCTAAGTATAACACAAATGAATGGGGTGAGCACAAATTGAAAGAAAGAATTTCGAAGAATGAAAACGAGAAGAAGAAAATAAGAAAAGAAGAAAAAGATTAACTAATCAAAAATGTTTGAAGGAGCATTGTTCAGCGATATAAAAGTTGTTACAGTGATGAACTCATCATCAAAAATCACTTGTACATAGTCCACAAGTGCCAGGAATGTATCATGTTCTAAGTATGGCTTCAACAACTGACCATTGACTATGAAGGGTTGTGCATTAGCTGACAACTTCGATATCAGTTAGTTCTGTTGTCATGCACAGTCCCGACTCTGTACGACCTAGTCCATTTTCTTTTTACTTTTCCTAAAAATATCTTCAATTTCACGCCAAACAACCACACTTTATGGCCAGGTTCGAAGGTTTTTCTTCTGATGTGCTTGTAATGCCAGTGTTCGACCTTCTCCTTGTACATGAGACTGTCTCCGTATGCATAATCTTTGAATTTCAGGAGTCTATTCAGATCCAACTTCCTTTGTTGACCACTTTTTTTGAGTCGAGGTTGCAGATACTCACTGCCCACAATGATTTGTGAATCAATTCCACTAGCAGATGGTATATATTTCAATAGATGAGGTGATAGGGTGACATACCCAAGGGAGATTATAGGCTATTTTATATGCCTAGAGAGCTGAGTCCAAGAGACGTGAGTGATAAACACGAAATTCACGAGCGGTCGTATTGACTCACAAGGTGAGTCAACGGTCGGTGTGTTGACCACTACAAAATGAACCTCGTATTTTATCAACAATTAACCCACACTATAGATCAAACAATTAGAAATAAATGTGGAGTTAAAATTTATTTTTAACTCTACAAACAAGGTGTATAGGACAAGTATGCAGAGAGTTCGAACACAGGGAGCAAACAGGGTAGATCAAACAAGTGCGTGCGTGAGTGAATGTGAAGTGATGTCTACACTATGCAAGCAAATATTTTTGTGGGTTTTTAAATTTTTTTAATTTTTTATTTAATTTTTAATTTTGTATTTTGGTTTTTAATTTTCTTATTTTTATATTTTATATTTTGTATTTTTCTTTTTTCTTTTTCAATATAGGAATATATATACAATATAGGGGAAAGAGAGGATAATGTGTTTATAAAAATGGGTAAAAATAGTCAAAAATCAGAAAATGAAATCTTTTTGGTGTTTTTATGATTTTTTACTCTTTTTGTAATTTTTGAGCATTTTTCAAAAGATTTTTGGTATTTTAAATAGGCAAAACAAGGGAAAACAGTGAATAAACTTGCTGGCCTAAATTAAAATGAGGTTGAAAAATACTAAACAGTACCTAAAATTCCTCAAATTAATTTTAAAAGATAGACAATGAAACAAGGAAGACACAGCAACTGAGTTTGTATTTTTGTGATTTTTCTAGAATTTTGTAGATTTTTATGAAGTTTTTAGGAGTTTTCTAATTTTTAGGGGTTTTCTTTTGCAATTTTTAGTGGTTTGTGGACTGACACTAGTAGATGACAAAACACACAAAATATAACTTTTTTGGAATTTTTCAAAGTATTTTAATATATTTTTTTGGTATTTTCTAAGCTAGACAGTAGGCAAAAAGCAAGTTTTTGATTTTTAATAAATACAAAAATGCAATAAAATCAAAAACTAAAAATATAGCGTGGAAGTGCAAGCACACAAGAGATTAACTTGAATTTTTGAGAATTTTTCGAATTAAAATGAGGCTCAAAATAAATAAGACAAGTTCACAAAAATATCACAGCCTAGCAGGAGTATATGTGCAAATATCAAAAAGTCCAGGGGCATACAAGCAAATTTCCACAAAATTTAACTCTTAAGATTCAAATTCATGGACCAGATACAAATCCTCAAACCCGTAGGGGTGTCGGAGCAAAATACCCACCAGGGCGCGTGACTTGCACGCGCCTGGCAGGGACTGAAATGGAATTTCAAAAACGCTTGGGGGCTTACATGCAATTTTCACAAAAGTTTAACATTCAAACTAAAATTTCTGGTACTAAAATGAAATAACCAAAGGGCCGAGGGCCTCCTCGCAAAATGCCTACACCTCACGTGAACAGGTCACGTGAGGTGACGTGGCAGAGGACCTATGTGTAAATATGAAAAGTTCGAGGGCCTACTTGCAATTTTTACAAAAGTTTTCAACTACAAAATAAAGTTAATGATTACAAAATGGAAAGGGCATCTCTGCAAATTACCCCTTCGAGGCAGATCTGACGGCTGATGGTCTTCACTTAAACACGTGGCGCAGATCCAATGGTTGGTGACGCTTCGCGTTGGACGGCGAAGACTAGATCGTTGGGAGACGATCTGACGGTAGAGATCGGGCTCGATCCAACGGTAGCTAGGCTGTCTGGAGACTCTCCTCGATCCAACGGTTGGGAGGCGAGGACCAAGAACAGCGACGGACGCCGGCGAGGGCGAGCTTCGTCGCGCTAGATCTCCGTTCTCCGGTGGTTGCGAGACTTCAAAATGGACGGGGGAGCTCCTAGAGGTCGGATCTTCCTCCTGGGGGCGTCAAAATACCACGGCGAAGGCCGAGGTGTTCGCTGGCGGCCGGCGGAGATGGAGGGCTTCGCGAGCTCCGGCGAGGCTTCAAAATAGCCTCCAGGCGTGAGTCAAAGCGCGTTGACCTGCAAAAATGGTTAGGAGGTCCAGGGCAAACTGCCTGGACCTCGAGAGGGCGGAGGTGTGGCGTGGAACGATGGGGTGATGCTCGGCCGGAGTTGCGCTCCGGCGAGGAGATGAGATTGAGCGAATCACACGGTGGATTTCAAAATTTCTCGAGGGCTTTTGCTCCTACGACTAAGGCTACGCTAAAGAATGAAAAATAAATGGATGAAATGGCTTCCTCGACAGTGTAGACCGGAGGGAAGGTTACCTCAACCGCCGGAATTGCGGGAGGTGGTGGAGACGCCTCCGACTTCCTCTGCCCTGGCTGAACGCACGGCGTGGGAGCTGTCACCTCCAGGAGTGCTTGGAGCTCAAGAAGAGCAAGAAAAGGTGAACCGAAGGTGTTCAAAAATTGAATGGAAGTCGGAGGTTAGTTTTAAGGGGTTTGACTTGATGGTGAGATGGCTCCATAGATCGAGGTGCATCGGGCAAACGAGGAAGATCTGGGAAGATTTAATAGGTCGGCGAGGATCATGGATAAACAGTGAACAAATCTCATGAAGGTACCCTCATTCCTCGAGCAACGATTTGATGGCGAAAAAATCGAGAAAAGAGGGTCATGGGTTGTTCTGACAGGGGGCGCAGGGCTATGACCAGGGAGTTGACCGGCGGGTCAACTTCCCAAGCCACCTGGTTGGTCCACGTGGACCAACCAGAAAAATCCCTGGAAAAGATTTTGTTAATTCATTTAAAAATCGAAAATGGCCGAATTAAAATTAGGTTATTAAATAAAAAAATATTTATTATTTTATGTAGTATTTTATTCTGATTTTTAATTATTTTTATGGATTATATTTTTACAAGTTTACTTTTATACCCCTTATAGGTATCTATATCTATATATTTAAGTATTTTATTTTTATTCTGTTTATTTAATTTATTTTTATGTGTATTATTTTATAATATTATAAAATACTTTTGTACATGTAATTATATTTTTATTTTATTTTTCTGAATTGTTTTGTACACTTAATAAAATAAAAGTATGTATGATATAGGTATGTACATAGGTCTTATACCTATGTATTATAAGTACAAGTATTTTTATTTTGTATTTTATTTAGGTTTTTATTCTGATTTTATTGTATGAGTAATATTTAAAAAAATATAAAAATATAAAATTATAGAAATGATGAATAAATAATAAATTGAATATTTTAATATGTACAAGTATACTACAAGGGTCCAAAACTCAACTTTCAAACCGTAACTCTGAAAAAATACGAAACCACCTCCATTAGATAGATTATTTTGTGCTTTATACAATTAAAGGTGAGTCTGGTACATTTCGAGTTTTTATTTGCAAGATAAGGGTCTGGGAAGTTGGAGTTTGGATTCTTATTTAGATCATAACTTTTTATCTGCACATTATTTTTCAGTGAAATCAATTTTGTATTTTTCTTTATTAAATTATCTACAACTTTTATGTACAAAGTTTATTTATTTGATGTATAAAAAGTGAAATAAAAAATAGGTCCCAAAATGAATAAAGAATGAATAAAAAGAATAGGTATTTTTGCTGTATTTTAACCCTTATCTCCCCCTACTTTGTTCCTTGTCGACCTATTCATCAAGATGCCTAGGTCTCGGGGTTTTGGGTCATAAAATATTTACAATATTTTATTCTTTTTCTTTTCTTTTATTAATTATATAATTTTGGCTTTAATTACAGTATTTTATACACTATTTAGATGCACATGCATGAATGCCAAGATGATGGTTTTAATGCTATTTACACGCATTTGCTAGGGTTTTTGATGCCAAAATGATAGAATAAAGATGATGAAATATGGCTTCATCAGTGAGTAATTCTTTCTGATCAGCCATACTAGTTTTTATAATATTGTTGCCCCATGCATCAAACAAATTAGATATTTGAATGTATTTGCGTACATACTATCTATAAATCCAAGGGGTTTTCACATCTAATGACACTCCATACATGCTTTCACGTAGTTATCTACATCCTTGAAGAGTACCGACCACTAGAGGCCACATTACAATTCCTTAGTTTCCATTTTTCTTCTAGAATGGTGTCCGTCAGATTCGAGCTTATGGCAGTGCTCGAGGACACTTGTTTACTCCTCCCGAGGAATACGCCGATGCCAAATAAAATCTGCACCTTCCCTGAATAGATGTGGATCCTCCCATTGGTAAAAATGAATTTTGGACATAAATTTATCCTTCTTGATTCGCGTCCAATCATATGGGACTCCCCCCGATGCGAGGTAGTTCACGTTATCGACATACCACAGGAGCGCATCCATGTTGATGATTGATTCATCAGGGCAAATTTTGGTTATCTTTGCACTGCTCAGTGGAGTAACTTGGCATTCAATTCTGGAGAGGTGATCTACCACCATGTTCTGAACTCCATACTTGTCATGGATTTTCAGGTCAAATTCTTAGAGGAGAAGGATACATCTAAGTAGTTTTGATTTTGCATCCTTCTTCTGTTGTACGTATCTGATGGCAGAGTGGTTAGTGAATACAATGACTTTTGATCCTAGCAGATAGAATCTTGACTACTATAATGAGAAGACTTCCATCATCAAGTGTTTTGCCGGCGTAGTGGATAGGGCACCTTGTCCCTTCTTTGTACTAAAACAACTCAAACTACAAAATCGGTCGCATCTGTGAGAAGTGTTTTATCGACAATAAACCCTGTCTACTTACAGAGCAGCTCTATAAGAGGTCGAGAAAGTTTGATGAAGTCCTTAATAAAATAGCGACAATAACCGACATGCTCTAAGAATGAGCTCATATTCTTTACATTCTAAGGTGGTTTGAGTTTGCTGGTCACATCCACCTTCGTCGGGTTGACCTCCGTGTCTCACTTGGAGATGACATAGCTCAACACAATTCCTTCTATAACCATGAAGTGGCCCTTTTCCGAAAATAGTACAATATTGACTTCACGAAATTTCTGAAGCACCCGATCTTGGTGTTGAAGATAATAATTAAAGCTCTCACCATAGAGTGAGAAGTCATCCATGAAGGCTTCAAGAAAATTCCTGACCATATTGGCGAAGTCGACGAGTATGAACCTCTTGAAAGTTATTGGAGCAATACATGGGACAAAGGGCATCCTTTTGAAAGCAAAGGTGTCGAACGTGCAGATGAAAGTTGTTTTCACTAGGTCGATCGCCACTTGGATATAACTAGAGTACCAATCTAAAAAGCAGGAGTATTCCTTCCCATCTAGTTTCTCAATGACTTTATCAGTGAATGACAGAGGGAAATGGTTCTTCTTTATCCCTGAATTCAACCTGCAGTTGTCAACACATACCTACGAGGATGTCGGTACCCGAGTTGAGATCCCCTCCCCTCGATCAATCTTTACCACTGTGAGCCCTGATTTCTTAGGAACTACATGTAAGGGGATCACCCATTCGGGGTCAGAGATGAGATAAATGAAGCCTCCCTCACACTACCTCGTGATTTCTTTCATAACGATATTCAGTAAGTTAGGACTCAGTCTTATTTGGAATACCCGAGACGCTTGAAATCATCTTCTAAATAAATATGGTGTGAATAAAGACTTGGATTGATCCTGCAGAGATATGAGATGTTCCAACCAAGTACCTTGCAGTTCTTTTCTAAAACCTCAAGGAGTCGAGATTCCTGATCCGATATCAGAAGACTGCTAATAACAACTGGATACTTGTTTTCTTCACTCGCAATCAAAGTGTACTTTAGACCTGCCGGGACTGGTTTGAGGTATGGTAATTGTTGAGTTGGCTCCACAACTACTTCGGAAATTGTACTGGTCGAGGATTCATCTGCTAATTTCAATGAGGTGTTGTCCACCTTTGTCACTCTTGGCTTATAAATAAATGTACTGAACATATCTGCAATGAATTCATCGTGTTCAGTATGACGTGAATCTTCTTCGAACATATCAATCAATGACTCGGATTCATAATCCCAGTTGGAGAGGTAGCACAGAAAAGCTAGAATGCAAATTAAGGGTATTTACATGCATATTAAACTATTTTTCGAATATTTTGCAAAAGTATTTTTACCTGGTTTATTAATCATTACATACAAGAAGAATTGAGGAATAATACACATCTTTTTATTAGGTGTTTTTAATGAATTTTATAGTATGTTTAGCCATGGTTATTAAAAAGAGGTAAATGGGGCTGCCCCCAGGGAGTAGCCAACTTGGCTACTCCCACCCCTATTTTTCCCTCATTTTTTTATTTTTTTGGAAAATAAAAATTTGTATATTCATCACTATATCCCTCTCACATTCTATTAAAATTTCGTCAGAAACAGAGACTCCTACGGCCTCCATCCAAACATGGTCGATTTAAAAAATCCTGCGACCGTTAAAAAATGACGTCTGGATGGAGGGCCTAGGAGTCTCTGTTTCTGACGAAATTTTAATAGAATGTGATAGGGATATAATGATGATTATACAAATTTTTATTTTTCAAAAAAATAAAAAATGAGGGAAAAATAGGGGTGGGAGTAGCCAAGTTGGCTACTCCCTGGGGGCAGCCCCATTTTACCTTATTAAAAATATGAAAGTAGGAGTTATGGCTAAAGTATATACTAAGTATATATAACACCCCTATACTTAGCTTGAGCAATGTACTCATAGATTAGAGAGGAAAAGAGAAGACATAACTCGTACTGAGTATATAAAAGTCAAAAGAATAAAGAATGAAGGGATAAATGGATCAATGAGAAGTCGACCGTCCCCCTTACTTAGGATCAAAGAATCCTAAGTATAGCAGATTGTATAGAAGGCAAGGAGGGTCAAGGGTAGGGATGAATATATTGTACTCACACTGTCTCCCCCTATACTTAGGGTAAGATATCCCTAAGTAGGGATAAGAAGAGGAGATCGTGGAGAGGATCAAAGAATGGAAGAATCCAGGGGTGCACACCCCACTATACTTAGGAACGTATAAGTATAGAAGACTGACAAGAAGGGGTGATGCACATGCATTGTTTTATTTTATTTTGATTTTATATATTTGTATTTTCTTTTTATATTTTAAGTTTTTTATATTTCTTTTCCTTTTTAATATATAATAGAATATATAAGGCTATATATGCCATAATAGACAATATAGATATAAATAGTAGTATAAATAAAATACAGAAAATACAATGTTTTGGAGGTTTTATATATATTTTAAATGTTTTAGTATTTTTGGAATTTTTGATAATTTATATGGATTTTTAAAATCAAATATAGATTAAAACAAGGGTAAAATATTTGGTCAGAATTGAAATGGAAGCTAAAATAGTAATTAACACCAAGTTTTTCCAATCAGTTTTAAAATAAAGATAATTATATAGAGCAAATTATAAAATAGAGAAAACTATTTGGGGGGGGGTTAGAATTGTTTAGATTTTAATAAATGTTTTTGGGGATTTCAATTTTTAAGAGTTTTCCTTTTTTATTTTCTATTGATTTTTGGTCTAGAGTTAAAATATGCTAAAGTAGACGATGTGTAATTTTTTGGATTTTTTCAAAATGTTTTTCGATTTTTTGGTCTTTAATACTGTAGACAGAATAAAAATGTGCTCATTTTGATTTTTAATAAATGGTTAAAATGCCCGTGAAAATAAATATGGGATGTGAAAGTCCATGCTATGGGACATCTAACCCTATTTTTGCATGATTTTTGGAGTAAGGATGTTACTTTTAGTAAATGAAATTCATGCACAAAAAATTCAATTGCTGACAAGGGCATACATGTAAATAAAATAAACTCCAAGGGACCTCTCTAAAATTTTTCCAAAAATATATACTGTAAACTACATTTTATGGGACTATTTTATGATGACAAAATATGTTAGGGTAAATATGCAATCTGCCCTGCTCATGAGGGACTACACGTGAGCTGAGCCGAACGGGACCTATTTGTAATTTCCATAAACATCGAGGGCCTTTATACAAATTTCCCATTTTATTTGCGCTTTACAGTTTGTTTATAAGACTTATAATTAAATACAGAAAAGATAGGGCTCGATTTAGCAATTTACCCCAGATGCGCACCATCGGACGGATCTGGTCCCTCACTAATCCACGTGTCGTCATATGGACGGGTGATACGGCTTCGGCAATGGATGTCTACGATTAAATTGCGGGGAGCGATCTGAGATCGAGGCTTGGGAAGATCTGACATCTTATGTAGCTCTGGAAGAATGGACCCGGATCAAACGACTCTGGATGCATTAGGAAGAACATGGAAGAGGGCTTCCCTGGAGCTCCTTCGCCCACGACCTCCTCCCAACATGTAGAGATAGTCTCAAGTTCTTCTCGTCATTCCGCATCGGGGGAATGGCTTGAAAAGGTCCAGGGCTTGCCGATAAAGCCGGTGTTCCTGGAGCAGCTTTCTATCCTTGAAGCCACCCCAAATGGGGTCTTTAGCGCTTGGTTCCTGCATCAATCAACTCACGGGTCGAGGGCACAATTCCCCGACCCAATTAGGTGTGAAATATGTGGGAAATGGCATGAACGGAGGTGTAGGCAGGGACGTTCAGGCAAAGGGTGGTGGATGCGTGTTGATTTACATAACCACAAAGATTCTGGTTGGTTGGGTGGTTTGGGAAGGAAAAGAAGGCACTGGGAATCGAAGGGGAGGCGATAAGGCACTGGGAATGCGTGGAGGGTTTCACTAGAGTTCAGCTTCGGTGAACGACAAAGATAGATTTTTGCACTAACTCAATCGAGTAAAACCTAAACTAAGAACACTAAATGAAACCTACGACTAAAGACTACTTAAAAAGCAAAAGAAACATGTTTATACCCGAGAGGGAGCTCAGGGAGCATGGTGGCCAGAGAACCACTGTGGACCACCGCCTTGTCCTCGCGATGCCGTCTCCAAGCGGGAAGGTACACATCTGTCACCTGGACCTCAACACACAAGGACACCAGGAGAAGCTCGAAGGGGGATCAAAAGGGGAAGGTAGGGCTTGGAGATTTATTTATAGACAAACGAAGTTCAATTATTGAGGGCTGGTTTTTGAAGAATCAAAATAATGTACAGTTAATCTAATGCTACGGCGTGAATCATAGAGGATCAGGGCAAAGGTTTTATGAAGGGCTCGAGGGCAGAGGAGCAACAAGGGGGTTGGGAATAATTAGAGAATGCAGGTCGCTCAAGGTTCTGACAATGGTCAGAAGAAGGGATGGAGAGTTGATTGTAGGCCAACGAATAGGGCGACGGGCGACCCCATTAGTCCACACATGCCACTAAAAAACAAAATACTATATTTATTTACAAATTAGTTAATTAAAACTAATAAACGGTTTTATTAATTTTTGAGTATAAAAAAAAAATGTTTATTTTTTATGTAGTATTTTAATATGATTTTTATTTATTTTTTTGATCTTATGTATTACAAGTTAATTTTAAGGGAGTATTTATAGGTATATTCATCTATGTTTTTGGATATTTTATTTTTATTTTGTATATTTTATTTTTTGTTTTATTCTCTTAATTCATACATTTAGAACTTATTTTATTTATATAAATATATTTTTATTATATTTTTATGATGTTATTTGTATATTTAAATAAATAGGGGTATAAATTGTATAGGTATAGCTATTGTATATTTATCTGTGTATTTTATATAAATAAAATAAGTTACAAATGTTTATTTTTTATGTAGTATTTTAATATGATATTTATTTATTTTTTGGTCTTATGTATTACAAGTTAATTTTAAGGGAGTATTTATAGGTAAATTCATCTTTGTTTTTGGATATTTTATTTTTATTTTGTATATTTTATTTTTTATTTTATTCTATTAATTCATACATTTATAACTTATTTTATTTATATAAATATAGTTTTATTATAATTTTATGATGTTATTTGTATATTTAAATAAATAGGGGTATAAATTGTATAGGTATAGCTATTGTATATCTATCTATGTATTTTGTACACTATATTATTTTAATGTAATTTCTTCGGTTTTATTTTGGTTTTAATAGTTATATATACTTTAAATAATATTTAAAAATATAAAATTATAAAATTATAAAAAATAATAAAGAATACAACAACAACAAAGCCTTTTCCCACAATTAAGTAGGGTCAGCTACATGGATTCTTCGCCTCCATTCAGATCTATCTTGGGCCAATCCCGGGCTTATATCCACAAAACTAAGATCCCTTCGTATGGTCTCTTTCCAACACTTCTCGGGCCGTCCTCGCCCTCTCTTAGCCGGCTCAACATCCCAAAACTCGCATCTCCTAACTGGTGCATCGGCTGGTCTTCTTTGCAAATGTCCAAACCATCTTAAGCGGTTTTCTCGCATCTTATCCTCGATCGGAGCTACACTAACTTTCTTTCTGATTGCATCATTCCGAATCTGATCTTTACATGTGTGTCCACACATCCACCTTAGCATTTTCATTTCTGCTACATTCATTCTCTGCACATGTCTATGGTTCACAGGCCAACATTCAGATCCATAAAGCATAGCAGGTCTCATGGCTGCTTTGTAAAACTTTCCTTTAATCTTCAAAGGATTTTTCTTATCACAGAGAACAACAGAGGTTCCTCTCCACTTTAGCCAACCTGCATTTATTCTATTAGTAACATCTCCATTAATTTCCCCATCATGTTGCAGAATAGATCCCAGATATCTAAAGGAATCTCTCTTCTGAATGTTATCGTCACCAATTTTTACCTCGATTCCTTCACCATTGCTTCCACCAAAGGTGCACTCCATATATTCCGTCTTAGCCCTACTTATACGAAATCCTTTAGTCTCTAACTCATGTCTCCAAACCTCAAGCTTCTCATTTACTCCATCTCTAGTCTCTTCAATTAACACAATATCATCAACAAATAACATACACCAAGGTAACTCATCCTGAATGTGACTTGTGAACTCATCCATAATCAAATGGACTCAAAGCATAACGTTGATGTAAACCAATGTTGATGTCAAATATCCAGTCTTCCCATATGGGGTCCTTACACAAGATAAAGTCCTATCATACATGTCCTTTATGAGGTTAATGTATAGGATAGGTACTTGTCTCTTCTCCAACACTCTCCACAATATCTCTCGAGATACAGAATCATAAGCCTTCTCCAAATCAATAAAGATCATGTGGAGGTTCTTCCCTTTAGCTCTATAAATCTCCATTGTTCTCCTTAGCAAATGGATGGCTTCAGTCGTTGAGCGACCTGGCATGAATCTGAATTAGTTTTCTTTTACATTGGAAATTCACCTCAACCTTTACGTTCCCAAATTTTCATAGTGTGACACATCAGCTTGATACCTCTATAAAAATAATATTATATTCAATTATATTGTACACCGAGGATTCAAAATCTAACTTTCACACCTTAACTCCAAAAAATATGAAATCACCTTCATTAAATAGATTATTAAAAGTTATATACAATTAAAGGTGATTTTGATATATTTTGAGTTTTTATTTGAGATATATGGGTCTAGGAAATTGAGATTTTGGAATCTTATTTAGAGTATAACTTTTACACTGTATATTATTTTTGTACGAAATCAATTTCATATTTTTATATATTTTATTATCTACAATTTTCATGTTCAAAATTTCTTTATTTGAGGTATAAAGATGGAAAATAAATCAGGTACCAAAAATAGATAAATAATGAATTAATAAATGGTATTTTATTACATTAATGACCATTACCTCCCCCTACTTTATTCCTTATCGACCAAGTCATCAAGATGACTAGGTCTCGAGGTTTAGTGTCATAAAATATCTTTGATATTTTATTCCTTATCTTTTTTATTTTATAATTTTGGCATCAAAAACAATATTTTATACAATATTTATATAGCAAAGCATGAATGTTAATTTATGCAAATTAAGAGTATTTACATGTGTTTACTATGGTTTTTAAGGCCAAAATGATAGAATAAAGGTGATGAAATGGAGATTCATCACCCTCTTATATTGCCTTTGCTAGTCCCTATCAAACACTTATGCAATAAGCGTAGAAAATGAAAAACAAAGAAAAGAAAAAGAAAGAAATTGGATTAAGTTTAATTGTCAAAATTGTCTTCACAAAATCAAAGTTTGGAGCTTAAGTAGGACCTTTGAAATTTTAGGACGGTCGGAACCTTATTGGGAATCAAATTTGAAACACAACAACCTTCAAGAATCCCTAAACTCTTCTCAAGTCTCCTCAATAGCCAGGTCAAAATACTTCAACTCATATGCAAACCCTAATGTCTATGAATCTCACTTGTACAATGTATGTGATAGCAGCTCCCCTCAACTGAAATGACAAAGAGACTGACTTCTCCAGCATGACAACCCAGTGATTCCCCAGTCGAGCAACTCCTTCCTTGAGGAGTAGGGTATTCCCTTCTAAGTTAAGGTGACAACCTGCTCAAGAGGAGGGAGTGAAGGGAAGAATGGACGGTAGTCAGTGCAGCTACCTATCCTAGTATGTATGGCTGGTGTAGTCAAGTCGCCCCGCTGCAGGTTCACATGATAAGACTTTGAAGCTCAAGCTTTCTTATTGACTATACAAATATATACACTATGGCATGCAAATCAGGCATGTCCACTTTTTGGAGTTTTTGATTTTCTCTCTTTTTTTTTGAAATACAATATACAAAAGTATTAACACAAGGAGTTTTCCTTTTGGACCAATATATAATCCCTCTCTTGAAGCACTATTGCAACCCACACTCTCCAGGTCTTTAGATGTCACTGTCACGAGACGGGTTGGGGTGCACTTCCCTTCCTAGATGAGGACAAATGTTTCCACTTGTGTGCATCTCATACCAGCAAATCCAATCCCCTCAACCTCCAACTAAGTTGAGCCAAGTGAAAGGTGCGGGTGTCCAAGTTAGGTCATTATCGACAAGAGCTATGCGTGTGCTCCGAAATACTCTACCTAAAAAGTCGATAATCCATTGAACCAAGTCTCGTGATTCTCAAAGAATTAAGTCAACTAGACCTGAAGTACTCAATTCTAGATCCTATAAGGTTCCTGTGATTAAGTAGATTTAAGGTCCAATCAAGCCCCTTCGGAATTCAATTAGACTAGTTCAATTATTAAACTCAATCTGAAAAGTGCGAATGCCATGCAAATTCTATATACAACACAATGAAAATATTTTTGTGATGTAATTTTTAAAAGTTTTGAACTTTTTGTTGAATTTTGAAAAAAGATGATGCATATGCAACTTTTTTAAAAAAATCGTAAATATTTTTGGATTTTTGGTTTTGCAAATGTTTTTGGGAATGTTGAAAACACAATATTTTGGATAAAAATAGGAATAAATATTACATGGGGATGCATCTTATTTTTACAAGATTTAGGGATTTTTAAGAATTTACAAGGGATGAGTGATCATTTCTATAGACATATATATATATATACGGTTAATAAAGAATGTTAGTATGATGTATATATTCCTCAAACTTATTTGAAAATCATTTTCAAATAATTTTGAAAACTATTGTCCAATATAACTTCTACAAATAATTTTTGCAAACATTTACACATATTTGAAAATCATTTTGCAAAGGTTTTTCAAACAGTATATATAGATTCTTCAAAATATTTTTTCAACCATTCTCCAAACCATTTGCAAATCATTTTCCAAATATTTTTTTCACACAAAGGAATTTTTACAAGCAAATATTTTTAGAAGTGTAGAAAATATTTGACAAAACATTTTCCAAATAGTTTTTAAAAGATTTTTCAAAAAGATTTGCAAACTATTTTTCGAATATTTTGTAAAAGTATTTTTACTGATTTATTAATGAGTACATACAAGAAGAATTTGAGGAATAATACGTATATTTTTATTAAATATTTTTAATGAATTTTATAGTATTTTCTCTATTATTTTTAGCCATAGTTATTAAAAATACAAAAGTAGGAGTTATGGCTAAAGTATATACTGAGTATATACGACCCCCCCCCCTATACTTAGCTTGAGGTATGTCCTCATAGATCAGAGAGGAAAAGAGAAGGCATAACTCGTACTGTGTATAGAAAAGTCTAAAGAATAAAGAAGGAAGGGATAAATGAATCTATGAGAAGTCAATCGTCCCACCTGTACTTAGGATCAAAGAATTCTAAGTATAACAGATTGTACAAATGGAATGGAGGGTCAATGGTGGGAATGAACAGATCGAACTGACACTGTCTCCCCCTAAACTTAGGGTAAGATATCCCTAAGTATAGATAAGGAGAGGAGACAACGGAGAGGATCAAAGAATGAAAGAAATATGGGTGCACACCCCTATACTTAGGACGAAGTACGTCCTAAGTATAGAAGACATGCAATAAAGCATGATACACATGCTTTTTTATCGAAAAATGAAAGCAACAAGAATAAAAGACGGGAAGAAAAATAAGAGCGCTTAAAGGAAGAGTTTTTTTGTTACATTATCTTAATCTTATGATGTTTCTACTATTGCGTATGTTTCTTCAAGACATGGTACTTGGATAGAGTCGACAACGGCTATGAAAGTGTCATGTTCGAGGTATGGCTTTAAGAGCTGACCATTGATGACAAATGGTTGTGCGTCAGGAAACAATCCTGATATCACAATGCTTCCATTGTCATGCACTTCTTGGAGTCTAAATGGACCTATCCATTTTCTCTTTAATTTGCCCAAGAAGATCTTCAACTTTGCAGCAAATAACCACACTAGATAATACATTGGTGTATAAGGAGAAGGTGAAACACTGGCATGACCGGCACATCAGACGAAAGACCTTCGAGACTGGACAGAAAGTGTAGTTATTTGATGCAAAGGTGGAGATCTTACCGGTCAAATTAAAGAGCAAATGGATAGGGCCATTTAGAGTTCAAGAAGTGCATGACAATAGAAGTATTGTGATATCAGAATTGTCTCCTAACGCACAACCATTTGTCATCAATGGTCAGCTCTTAAAGCCATACCTTGAACATGACACTTTCGTGGCCGTTGTCAACTCTATCCAAGTACTATGCCTTGAAGAAACATCCGTAGCCGTAGTAGAATCACAAGATTTTGATAATGTCACTCAAAAACTCTTCCTTTAAGCACTCTTATTTTTCTTCTCGTCTTTTCTTCTTCTTGTTTTCAGCTTTCGTTAAAAAAAGCATGTGTGTCCCCCCTTCTTGTCAATTTTCTATACTTAGGACGTACTTCGTCCTAAATATAGGGGGTGTGCACCCCGATTTCTTTCATTATTTGTTCCTCTCCACTGTCTCCTCTTCTTGTCTATACTTAGGGATATCTTGCCCTAAGTATAGGGGGAGCCGGGGTGAGTACGATCTGTTTATTCCCACCCTTGACCCTCTCCGCCCTCTGTACAGTCTGCTATACTTAGGATTCTACGATATTAAGTATATGGGGGATGGTCGACTTTTCACTGATTCATTTATCCCTTCCTTCTATATTCTTTAGACTTTTCTATAATCAGTACGAGTTATGTCTTCTCTTTTCCTCTCTGATCAATGAGGACATTCCTCAAGCTAAGTATAGGTTTTGTATATACTCTATATATACTTTAGCCATAACTCATACTTTCAAATTTTTAAAGACCATGGCTAAAAATACTATAGAAATAATGTAAAATTCATTAAAAAACACTTAATAAAAAGATGTGTATTATTCCTTAAATTCTTCTTGTATGTACTGATTAATAAATCAATAAAATACATTTGCAACTTATTTGAAAAATAGTTTGAATATCTTTTTGAAAAATCTTTTGAAAACTATTTGAAAAATGTTTTGTCAAATATTTTCAACCTTTCTAAAAATATTTTGCTTGTAAAAAATCTTTTCTTTGTGTGTTTCATCTAGTGTTTTGCTGGCATATTGAATGGCATAGGGCGCCTTGTCTTTCCTTTGTCCTAAAACAACCCCAACCACAAAGGTGATGCATTCATCATGATCTAAAAAGGGAGAGACCAATCTGGCGGTTGTAGGACTGGAGCTTGAGTAATAAGCTCCTTTAGATGACTAAATGAAAGGAGAACTTGCTGATCAACATTAAACTCAGTCTCCTTGTAGAACAATTCCGTAAGAGGTCGGGCGATGTGGTTGAAGTCACAGATGAATCTTCTGTAGAATCTCACATCCCCAGAAATTACCTCACATTCTTGACTGTCTAAGGTGGATCTAGATTTTCAATCATATCCAACTTCGTCGGGTTGACTTCCATGCCACGTTTGGAAATGACGTGACCCAACACAATCCCCTTTGTGACCATGAAGTGGCTTTTTCCCATGATAATACTAGATTGATTTCACAACATTTTTGAAGTACTCTGTCTAGGTGCTCAAGATAAGAATCGAAACTGTCACCACAGACGGAGAAGTCATCCATAAACAACTCGAGAAATTGCCTACCGTCTCGACAAAAACTGCAAGCAAGCATCTTTGGAATGTCACTGGTGCATTGCATAGTCCAAAGGGCATTCTCCTGAAAGCATATGTGCCGAACGGACAAGTGAATGTTGTTTTCTCGTGATCTTCAGGGGCGATTGCCACTTAATTGTACCCAAAGTAGCCATCCATAAAGCAGAAGAACTCCTTATCGGCTAGTCTTTCCAATACTTGATCAATGATCGGAAAGGGGAAGTGGTCTTTCTTAGTTGTTGCATTCAGATAGCGGTAGTCAAAACATACACTCCAGGATGTCTTCTTCAAAACTACATGTAGTTGGCTCACCTATTTAGAGTCAGAGATGGGATAAATGAAGCCTGCGTGACAACCTGGTGAAGATTCTCAACAGTCATTGAGTGAGAAGGCACAGAAGGGTCAGTGAAAGTAGTGTGGCTAGGTCTGGCCTTGGGTGTCTCACTAATTTTGTCGTGAGAAAGGATGAACTCATCATCGGAAGAAGTAAGGTCAATGTCGTCCTGCGAGGTCTCATCTAGGTCAAAACCAAAAGGAACGAACTCATCAGTGGAAGTAGTCGAATCATGTCTGTCCTCTAGAATCTAAATCGGATCATCATTCATATCAAAAGGCCCAAATTCATGGATAAAAGCTACAAGATCAAATTTAGTCTTAGTCTCGTCAATGTCTGCCCTTTGCTCAAGTGTATCGATCGATAAATCATGCGGATGTCATTAACACATCGCCAAGTCCCAAAAGAATGAAATTCGAGGTCCATGCTTTTCGAGTCTTCCTCTTTGGAGAGGAATTCGCGGGTCTAAGTGGAATCCAGTAAGCAACAAAAGTCTTTGATAGTCTCCTCAAGGTCACAGTCCTCGGGGTCAGCTAGAATTGATGAAGGTGCACCATGTGGAGGTCTTTGATTGGCAGTTGGTGCAGTGATGACCACCTCGCTCTCGTCAATAGGACAGAAGTGAATCTTTCCTAATCCATAATAAATAACGACCCTCGCAAAGGAGAGGAATGGTCATCCCAGGATGATTAGAGAGTGTTCCCCAGTAGACGTCTCCATGGGCAATACGACAGAATCAATATTGTAACTCATGCCATGAATTGAGATGACGACGTTTTCTAGAATACCCTTCGGCCTCTTGATAGATCCATCAGCAAATTCAACTATCATACCGGTCTTCTTAAGAGACCCTAAGTGAAGAGACTGTTCCAGCAAGAAAGGTATTATGCTAATCGAAGGACCACCGTCAAGGAGAGTGTGATCACAAGTATGGTCAGAGATGATGCAGCTAGGGTAGTGGCCATGGTCAAGATATGATGTTGAGATCTGCTTCTCCGCTTTCTCTTCTTATGATGAGGGGAAAATAATTGGGTCATGGCCTAGCGAAGTGGGGCATCAATGATCTCATGAAGAGCGACCATCACTTCGGGTTCAGTCAATATGAATTTTTGGATCTCCTCCATACAAGGGAGGATATCGAAATCAGCATCTGCACGAGAAATGCCAAGAGTAGTCTATACAGTGGCATCCTTGGTGTCAAAGGTGGGGCAAGATGTGAATGGATATGCAATCAAAGGATCTGGCAGATGGAAGCTCTCTTCACAGTCTGAGTCAACCATATGTCTCCCGAAATATTTTTGCATTTTAAAATTTTCTCATTTTTTTTGCATTTTGGGCAATTGAAATCTCTCATGATCATTCTCAAGTGAATCCATATCCTCAAATAGTGGAACGACATTCCAGTTCTTATTTAAACTAGAAAGATCTTCAATCCTCGAATTCATTTGCTCCAGCATTTGGTTCAAGGTCTCAATCGTGGAAATCATGAAAAGTGACTCCAAAATCTTAGGATCAGGTGGATGGGATGAGGATGGTGGAGCGGACACAAATTACATTCCGGATCAAGATATTCTAAGAAGAGTGGATTGTCAAAAATGTGAGAGTGATGGTGGTGGAAATGATAGGTCAACATCAAGATCCGAATCCTGAAATAGTGGGTTGGTCAGATATGTATAAAAATCAGGAGCAAAGTCCTCCTAGAAAAAGGGAGGTGGACCAGCTGCAGTGAACAAGGTATTCGTAAAATCCGGATAGAAAATGCTCCAGTCGACCATCTTGAAACAAAATGAAAATGATCGGGAGAACACGATGGTCAAATCAAGAGAAGTGAGGAAAAGGTGCAAATGCACAGAGACGATCTAGGATATATGCAATCAATCACAAACAAACTCACATAAAACAAATCCCTCGATTAACCTACTCAACTCGGTAGAGATCGTGAAAGATCGGAATTTTTATCTTGTGTGTTTTAGAGTTAGTGAGAAGTAAACAAATTATATAACCACTTATGAGGCTTGAAGGATTTGGGCACTAGTTCTTAGTGTGTACACGAGAAATTGAAACACAGAAAATGAGGGGATTACTCGCCCAAGACAAATATTTTTCTTTTTTGTTGACTTTAGGGTCAAGTAATATTAGCAGTCCCAATTTTATTGATTATCACTTTTTTGGATTTTTAGTGAGAAATGCACACGTCTGACGAGGAATCAATTTTACTTAGCACATAGGTAATCAAAATCAGAGGAAGAGGCGGAAAAGCAATGCAAACAACAAAAACGATGATGAATGTTAAAGAGTAAATGCTTACCTTACCTCCATCACTCTACATGCAAAGATGCTCAACAGAATTAAAACCTACACTATATGCAAATGCAAGTTGATGAAATCGCCCTAAGTTCAGAAATTGTTATTAACGTGAAGAACCAATGCTAATTGATAAACCCAAATTTCCAACGGTCGTGTATTCCACATAAGGCGGGAACACAGAAGTCGCTGCGGTGACCGCTAAAAATCCGGATTTAATCAACAATGAACCCACAATAATAAATCAAGCAATGAAGAATAAATGTGGAGTCAAATTTATTTTAACTCTACAAGAAATGTGTATAGGGCAAATATGTAGAGTGTCGAACTCAGGGAGTAAGGCAGGATAGACCAAGCAATGATGCACAAAATGAGTGATGCGATTGAGTGTCTACAAAAATGCAAATGTTTTGTGGGTTTTTATTTTTTTAATTTTTTAATTTTGTATTTTGATTTTTAATTTTTTGATTTTATATTTTCTTTTTATCTTTTATATTTTTTATTTTCTTTTTCAATATTGGAATATATATACAATATAAGAACAAAGGAAATAGGGTATTTATAAAAATAGTGAAAAATGCTCAAAAAATAGGAAATAAAATGTTTTCGGTCTTTTTATATTTTTCTTCTGTTTTTGTGATTTTCGGGGATTTTTCATAATATTTTTGGTATTTTTAAAAGTCAAAATAAGAGAAAACAGTTAATATCAATGCTGGCCGAAATTAGAATGGGAATGAAAAATATCAAACAGTAACAAAATTTTCCCAAATTAATTTTAAAATGAAGGTAATAAAATAGGGAAACTATAAGAACTGAGTTTGAATTTTTAGGGGGTTTCTACTATTTTTTAGATTTTTTGGAAGTTTTTAGGTATTTTCTAATTTTTAAGGTTTTTTTGAATTTTTTAGTGATTTTTTGACTAGCACTAAAATATGATAATACAAGCAAAATATAATTTTTTTGGAATTTTTCAAAACATTTTTATAATTTTTATGGCTTTTCTAATGCAAACAGTGCTGAAAATGCATGTTTTTTATTTTTAATAAATATTAAAATGCAACAAAAATGCAATGCAAAAAATATAGCGTGAACAAGAAAGCAAACAGGAGCCTATGGTATTTTTTTTAGAATTTTTCGATTAAAATGATGCACTAAATAAATACAAACAACAACAAGAAACTACACTACTGGCAAGGGCATAAATGCAAATAAGCAAACAACCAAGGGCCAAAGTGCAAGTTTCACACAAAATATAATACTGGATATTGCATTTAATGGACCAATTAAAATAACCAAACCCGCGGGGGTACACCTGCAAAATACCCACCAGGGCGCGTGACTTGCACATGCCTGGAAAAACACCCGAGGGCAGACATGCAAATATTCCAAAAAGTTTTACACTTAATAATTAAATCCTAGGACTGAAACGAAATGCTAAAACTCTGAAGGGGTCCTGTGCAAAATGCCCTTCACCTCACGTGTACAGGTCACATGAGGTGACATGGCCAGGACCTCTTTGCAAATCTGAGAATAATGGGGGTCTATGTATAAATATTACAAAATATTCTAAACGGCAAATGAAAATTTCTAGACTAAATAGAAATTACAAAAAGGCGTGGGGTAAAGATTGCAAAATATCCAGCCAAGGGCGGATCGAACGGTGGAGAACCGTCCATTGACGCGTGGCGCGCCCTTAACGTGCGATGCCCCTTCGGGTTATGACGGCCCATATCAAATCGCAAAGGAAGATCGGACGGTGGCAGGCGCAATCAATCCAACGGTCGCTGCTCAGTCTGGAGCGGGCTCATGATCTGACGGTTCTGGGTCCCTCTCCAAGAACAGGGACGAACAGGTGGTGGCCCGAGCTTCGATCGTCTAATGGGTGCTCCTCCGGCCTCCTCCTTCGCCTCAGCAGCGCTCCAGTGATTCCTGGAAGGTTCCCAGAGCCTACGGCCGAGCCAAAATGGGCGGACAATCCCCGGTGCGCCACTGCGAGCTCGAGGAAGGAAGATGGCTCCAAGTGGCTCGTTCGGCTGCAAAACTCGACCCCAGGAGGGGGTCTTTTGCCCCTGAGACCTGCAAATGAAAACACGACACCAGCAGAAGGTCCCAGTGCAAAATGTGGTGGATGGGCAGTGATTGGCGCAAATAGGCGCTCGCCGGAGCTTGCTCCGACGAGGTGATGGCAGCGACGATCGGTAGGGAGATGAGTGAAATGGAAAGTGGAATCGAGTCTACGGCTACGGGCAAGTAAAATAAAGCAAGAAAAAATAAATAAAAAAGGACCTCAAGGGCTAGGATCCCAAGGTGAAACCTCACGGCAGCGCGGCTGTCGGAGATGGTGGAACTCGACTTCAGGTGCTTCGCCCCACCTCGACTGAGATGGGGGAGACTCCCCTGTCACCGGAGCTCAGCTCGACCCACACCCGGAGGGTTTTGGCGGCCCAAAATTGGTTCAAAGAGAGAAGGGACGATGGGGGTTGGTTTTGAATGGGCGGTGGATGCGCTTCAAAGATCGAGGTATATCAGATGGTTCAACGATCCACGGCCCAAGGAAATATACTGGCGTGCAAGATGGATGATAGGGGAGGAACTTTGCAGAAGATTTCGACCCCAATGGATGAAAGACGTGGCCTCGATAAATCCGCAAAAGCGAGTGAAAAACGAGGCTGACACAGGCTACAGGACCTAGGGCAGACAGTTGACCGAGGTCAACTGTGACTGCCACCTGGTTGGTCCACGTGGACCAACCAGGAAAAAGGCCCTAAAAAGATTAAAAAATAAAATTAAAAATAGTAAATGATATTATTAAATTTAGGTTATTAAAAAAATATTTATTATTTTGTAAAGTATTTTATGGTAATTTTCAATTATTTTTATGAGGTATAAATTTACAAGTTGCTATTTTAGACCTTTGTAGGTACATATACCTATATATATTTAATTAATTTATTTTTACTTTGTGTTTTTAATTTATTTAATTTTGTTTATTATTTTATAAAATTATAAAATATTCTTATACACTTAAATATATTTTTATTTTATTGTATTGATGTATTTTATACATTTAATAAAATATAAGAATGTATTATACAAGTATAAGTATAGGTATTATACCTGTGTGTAGTATATACAAGTATTTTTATTTTTGTATTTATTTTGTGTTTTATTCTAATTTTAATATACAAATGTATTATAAATAATATTTACAAAATTATAAAAATATAAAATTATAAAAATAATGAATAAATAAGAAATTGAATATTTTAATCTATACAAGTATACAATATGGGTCCAAAAGTCAACTTTCAAACCGTAGCTCCGCCAAATGCGAAACCACTGCCATTAAATAGCTTATTTTTAACTATATACAATTAAAGGTGAGTTTGATGCATTTGGAGTTTTCATTCGTGAGATACGGGTCTGGGAATTTAGGATTCTGGATTTTTATTAAGACCATAACTATTTATCTGTACATTATTTTTCAGTGAAATCAATTTTGTAATTTTATTTATTTAATTATCTACAACTTTCATGTTCAAAGTTTCTTTATTTGAAGTATAAAAAAGTGGAACCAAAAATAGGTCCCAAAATGAATAAAGAATGAATAGAATAGAAGGGATTTTTATTATATTCTGGTCCGTATCTCCCCCTACTTTATTCCTTGTCGACCTATTCATCAAGATGCCTAGGTCTTGGGGTTTCGGGTCATAAAATATTTACAATATTTTATTCTTTTTCTTTTCTTTTATTTATTCTGTAATTTTGGCTTTAATTACAGTATTTTATACACTATTTACATGCACATGCATGAATGCTAAGATGTTGTATTTAAGGGTATTTACACGCATTTACTAGGGTTTTTGATGCCAAAGTAATAGAATAAAGATGATGAAATGTGGATTCATCATCCCCCTATACTTTACCTTTGCTAGTCCCTAGCAAACACTTATGCAATAAGTGCAGAAAGAAAAAGAAAGAAAAGAAAAAGAAGAAAGTGGATTAAATTTGACTATCAAACTTGTCTTCACAAAATCAAAGTTTGGAGCTTAAGTAGGACCTTTGAAATTTTAGTACGGGAGGAACCTTAATGAGAACCGGATTTGAAATCCAACAGTCCATGAGAATCCCAAAACTCTTCTCAAGTCTCCTCAATAACCAGGTCAGAAATATCTCAACTCATACGCAAACCCTTATGACTATGAATCTGACTCGTACAATGTAAGTGATGGTGGCTCTCCCCAACTGAAATGACAAAGAGACTGACTTCTCCAATATGACAACCCAATGATTCCCCAATCCAACAACTCATTCCTCAAGGAGCAGGGTATTCCCTTCTAAGTTCAAGTGGCAACAAGCCCAAGAGGAGGGGGTGAAGAGAAGAATGGACGGTAGCCAGTGTAGCTACCTATCCTAGGATGCAAGAGCAGTGTAGTCAAGTCATCCAGCTGCAGGCTCATATGATTTGACTTTGAAGCTCAAGCTTGCTTATTTGACTTTACAACATATGTACACTCCAACAGGCATTTTTATTTTTGTACAGGCATGTCCACTTTTTTGGAGTTTTTTTAATACTATATACAACGGCATTTACATAGGGAGTTTTTTCCTCTTGAGACAGTAGACTATCCCTCTTTTGAAGCTTTATTGCAACCCACGATCTCCTATCCTCGAAACTCATCATTATTGGACGGGTTGGGATGCACTTCCCTCCCTAGAGTAGGACAAGTGTTTCCACTTGTGTGCGTCTCATACCGACAAATCCAACCTCCTCACCACTCCAACTGAGTTGAGCCATGTGAAAGGTGCAGGTGTCCAAGTTGGGTCATTATCAACAAGAGTCGTGCATGTGCTCCAAAACACTCTACTTAGGCAGTCAAGAATCCATTGAACCAAGTCACGTGATCCTCAAAGAATTAAGTCAACTAGACCTGAAGTACCTCAATCCCAGATCCTATAAGGTTCCTGTTAATTAGGTAGATTTTAAGGTCCAACCAAGCTCCAATCTTCGGATTTTACTTAGACTCGTTCAACTATCAAACGCAATCCGAAAAATGCGAATGCCATGCAAATGCTATGCAGAAAATATTTTTGTGATGCAATTTTCAAAGATTTTGAACTTTTTATGGATTTTTGAAAAGATGATGCATATGCATTTTAGATTTTTCAAAGAGTTTTTCAAATGTTTTTGGATTTTAATTTTGCAAATGTTTTTTGGGATTTTTGAAAAGAAAAGATTTTGGCTAAAAGCTAGGTTAAACTATTTACACGGGAGTGCTTCTTATATATACAAGAAGTGGATTTTAAGATTTTACAGGGTAAGTGGTCAATTTTATAGGTATATATAGTGATTTTTAGTGCGGTGTATTTATTCCTCAAACTTATTTGACACAGGTTTTTCAAACAATTTTGAAAACTATTGTCCAAAATAATGTTTACAAATAGTTTTTACAAACATGTACGCACATTTGAAAAATTCATTTTGCAAAGGTTTTCCAAACAACATATATAGATTTTTCAAATATTTTTGCAACCATTTTTCAAACCATTTGCAAATCATTTTTCAAACATTTTATTTCACACAAAGAAACTATTTTTACAATCAAAATGTTTTTACAAAGGTTGAAAACATGTAACAAAACGTTTTCCAAATAGTTTTCAAAAGATTTTTCACAAAGATTTTCAAACTATTTTTCAAACATTTTGCAAAAAATATTTTCACCTGATTTATTAATCAGTAAATACAAAAAGAATCTGAGGAATAATCAACATCTTTTTATTAAGGTTTATAATGAATTTTTAAAAGTGTAATTAGCCATATTATTAAGAAAAGACAAAAGTACGAGTTATGGCTAAAGTCTATACGTAGTATATACGACCCCCCTATACTTAACTTGAGATATCTCCTCATAGATCGGAGAGAAAAGAGAAGACATAACTCATACTAAGTATAGGCAAGTCTAAGGAATAAATAAATGAACAAATGAATAAATGAATGAGAAGTTGACCGTCCCCCCTATACTTAGGATCAAATAATCCTAAGTATAGCAGACTGTACACAACACAAGGAGGGTCAAGGGTGGGAATGAACAGATCGTACTCAGATTGTCTCCCCCTTTACTTAGGGTAAGATATCCTAAGTATAGACAAAAGAGGAGACAATGGAGAGGATCAAAAAGAATAGAACAACTCGGGGTGCACACCCCCCTATACTTAGGACAAAGTACGTCCTAATTATAGAAAACTGTCTACAAGGGGTGACATCTTTTCGATAGATACAGAAGATAGAAGAGGAAAAGAAGAAAAGATATCAACATATGAGATAATGAGACCGTGAGGATGTACACACCACTCCCCCTATACTTAGGGTAAAAGAAGCCCTAAGTATAGGCAACAACAGGAGTGATGAAACGGAACGACGAATGAACACTCGGCTCGTCCGTCCCCCTATACTTAGGACAAAGTACGTCCTGAGCAAGGCAAACACGAGAATGGGTGGACGGGCAATACGGAAGATAGACAGAGAGAAACAGATGAATATACAACAGAAATGGATGTATATATGATCAAGAAGGTAGAAAGCAGACCTTCTTGCGAGACCGCTGAGGGATAGATCTAATGCGGTGCAAGTTGACATCGGGGTCCACAGTGGACGGAAGCCGATCAGGATCGACAGGGTGAAGACCCTCAGTGGAGTCAAATCGAAAAGGCACGAACTGGTCAATGGAAGTAGTATGGCTCGGTTCGCCCTTGGTGGTCCTATGGTGTGAAGGCGCAGACGGACGAGTGGAAGAAGTGTGGTCAGGTCTGCCCTTGGAAGTCTCGCCGATGTCAAAGTGAAATGGGACAAACTCATCATCCTCGGAAGAAGTGTAATCGGAGTCGTCCTACGAGGTCTCGTCCAGGTCAAAATCAAAAGGAACGAAATCATCAGTGGAAGTATACGAACTCTGTTCGTCCTCAAGAATCTCACCCGGATCATCTTTTTCATTAGGAGGCCAAAAATTTTTAATATTCGCATCATAACCGACCTCAATCATCATTACTTTTGAGTGCCCAGGAACGGACTTATCAGTGGAAGTAGTCAAACCAGGTCTGTCCTGTCTAGTTTTGGTATCTGCCCGCCGCTCAATGGGATCAATCACGTAAATGCTTTGGATTTCATCAACACATCGCCACACACCAGAAGGAGGAACTGCGAGGTCTATGCTTTCCGATTTCCTCCCCTTTCAGGAGATTCGTCGGGTCTTTTCAGAGGTCGCTAAGCAAACATCTCTAATATCATCAGATCGATCGCAGGCCTCGGAGTCAGCTAGAATCGGTGAAGGTGCATCAGGTGCAGGTCTCTGGTCAACTGTGGGTGCGGTGATCGACGCTTCGCTTTCGTCGACAAGATGGAAACGAATCTCTCATGATCCATAATCAATAATGACCCTCGCAGAGGAGAGGAATGGTCGTCCCAGGATGATTGGAGATGGCTCCCCTGTGGAGGTCTCCATGGGCAACACGACAAAATCAACATGGTAGCTCGTGCCCAGAATAGAAATGATGGCGTTTTCAAGGATACCCTTCGGCCTCTTGATAGATCCATCAGCAAACTGAACGATCATCCTAGTTTTCTTTAGAGGCCCTAAGTGAAGAGACTGTACCAGCGAGAAGGGTAATATGCTAATAGATGCATCACCGTCAAGGAGAGTGTGATCACAAGTATGGTCAGAGATGATGCAGGTGATGAATGGTGTAGTTGTGTTCTTCTTTCTAGGAATGGGACGGTGTGTGATGGCGTGGGCAGTGGCCATGGTCAGAATGTGATGCTCAGATCTGCTCCTCCGCTTTCTCGTCTTGGGAAGAGGAGCAGATAAATGGTTCATGGCCTGTTGAAGTGGGGCATGGACGATCTCATGAATAGTAGCCACCACTTCGGGTTAAGATAGCATTTTTTTGAATTTTTGGACTTCCTCCGTACAAGGGAGGAAGTCGGAATCAGCATATACACGAGTCATGCCAAGAGCAGTCTGTACAGCGACATCCTCGGGGTCAGAGGTGGGACAGTGTGTGAATGAATATGTGGTCAAATGGTCTGGCAAGTGGACCCTCTCCGTACAATCTGAATCAACCAAGTGTCTCCCGAACTCTTTTTGGATTTTTAAAATTTTCCCATTTTTTGTATTTTCGGCGATTGCAAGCTCCCATGATCACCCACAAGTAAATCTGTATCCTCGACGAAAGGAGCATTAATCTGGGTTTTCCTCAAAATAGCAAGATTATCATTCATCAAATCAATGCGCTTTGTCATTTGGTTCAAGATATCACTTATAGAGATCGAGGGAGGTGACTCCAACAGGTCAGACTCGGGTGGATGTGAAGGTGGAGGTGAGTAAAAGTCCGAGGTCTGATACTGCGGCTGAGGCGGATATGGACAAACGTCAGAAAAAATAGGAGGAGGTTCCTCCTGATAAAAGGGAGGTGGACCGGCTGGAGGGTACGAGGAATCCGCAAAATCTGGATAAAAATTGCTCCAGGGATCCATCTCGAAACAAGAGAAAATGATCGGGAGAACACGAAGGTCAAGTCAAGAGAAGTGAGAAAAAGGCGCAGATGCGCAGAGGCGATCTAGAATACACATAAGCAAGCACAAACAAACTCACACAAGACAAACCCTCAATTCACCTACTCAACTCGGTAAAGACCGAAAAGTCGATCTTTTTATCATGTCTGTTTTAGAGTTAGGTGAGAAGTCAAGAAGATGCACAAACACTTAGGGGCTGAATGGGATTTGGGCACTATCCTTAATGTGTGCGCGAGCAAGTAAAACGAGGACAATGAGGGGATTACTCACCCCAATACAAGTTTTTCTTTTTGGTAGTTTTTAGGGTCAAGTAATATTAACAGTCCCAATTTTATTTGATTATCACTTTTTTTATTTTTAATGAGAAATGCACGAACCTATCTAGGAGTCAATTTTACTTAGCACCTAGGTTGGCAAAATCAGAGGTAGAGTCAGAAAAGCAATGCAAGCGGCAAAACGATGATGTGTGCTAAAGTGTAAATCTTCACCTTGCCTCCAGCACTCTACATGCAAAGATGCTCAGCAGAATTGAAACCTAATCTATATGCAAATGCAAAGCCGATGAAATCTCCCTAAGTTTCAGAAATTGCTATTATCGTGAAGAACCACAAGTCGGTCACAATCCAGGAGTCCAGTCTAGGCTCACCCCTCCTCTTCTCGAAACATAGAGTTCAGGAGTAGCGCTTGACAGGGTGGGCTCGCGGCACGTAGGCTCGAAGATGATGAGGCAACTGTTTAAATTTGACTAAGTCCAAAAGAGTCTATAGATACATGCAAATATATTAAGTGTTTGGCCTTAGTCTAACGCAAGCAATCCTAAAGCTAGGGGCTCAATCATACAAAATAAGAAAAAAAATCGAGAAAAAAGGGAAAAAGATGTGATGAAAATCGTAAAATCCGCGGTGAGCCCCCAAGTGTACAAACACTTGGAAATTGAGCCCGAAAGTCCAAAGTCCTATGTACCTATATTATTACAAATATAGAGTCTCTCTCTCTCACACACAAAAGTTACACTAATAAATGCAATAAATAAATAGACTAGAATTGTCTTCAAAATCCTATTCTAGCCCGCCTTCATGCTAAGTCAAGTCGCCTCACGTGGGTGCGCAGGTGCTCTTGGAAGAGAGCTCCTCCCTCGATCCGCGTTCTTCGCAAGAAGTCAAACAAGAGAGGGGTTAGAAAATTCAAACAAGAAATATCAAAAATAAGGAAAATACAACAAGCAGAAATAAAAGGCGCAAAAGTAGACAAATAATCACAACACCAACAAAAACCCGAACTAAGCGTTGTTGCTCCCCAGCAACGGTGCCATTTGATAAACCCAAATTTCCAGTGGTCGTGTATTCCACACAAGGCGGGAACACAGAAGTCGCTGCGGTGACCGCTAAAAATCCGGATTTAATCAACAATGAACTCACAATAATAAATCAAGCAATGAAAAATAAATGTGGAGTCAAATTTATTTTAACTCTACAAGAAATTAGTATAGAGCAAATATGTAGAGTGTCGAACTCAGGGAGCAAGGCAGGATAGATCAAGCAATGATGCACAAAATGAGTGATGTGATTGAGTGTCTACAAAAATGCAAATGTTTTTGTGGGTTTTTAATTTTTTTTAATTTTTTTTAATTTTTAATTTTGTATTTTGATTTTAATTTTCTGATTTTATATTTTCTTTTTATCTTTTATATTTTTTAATTTTCTTTTTCAATATTGGAATATATATACAATATAAGAACAGAGAAAATAGGGTATTTATAAAAATAATGAAAATGCTCAAAAATAAGAAAATAAAATGATTTTGGTCTTCTTATATTTTTCTACTATTTTTATGATTTTTGGGGATTTTTCATAATATTTTTGGTATTTTTAAAAGTCAAAATAAGAGAATACAGTTAGTATCAATGCTGGCCGAAATTAAAATGGGAATGAAAAATATCAAACAGTAACAAAATTTTCCCAAATTAATTTTAAAATGAAGGGAATGAAATAGGGAAACTACAGAAATTGAGTTTGTATTTTTAGGGGTTTTCTTGGATTTTTTAGATTTTTTGTAAGTTTTTAGGTATTTTCTACTTTTTAAGGTTTTTGTTTTGAATTTTTTAGTGATTTTTGGACAGACACTAAAATATGAAAATACAAGCAAAATATATTTTTTTGGAATTTTTCAAAAGTTTTTATAATTTTTATGGCTTTTCTAATGCATACAGTGCTGAAAATACATGTTTTTTATTTTTAATAAATATCAAAATGCAACAAAAATGCAATGCAAAAAATATAGCATGAGCAAGCAAGCACACAGGAGCCTATGGTATTTTTTTGAGAATTTTTCGAGTTAAAATGATGCACTAAATAAATACAAACAACATCAAGAAATTACACTAGTAGCAAGGGCATAAATGCAAATAAGCGAACAACCAAGGGCCAAAGTACAAGTTTCACACAAAATATAATACTGGATATTGCATTTAATTGATCAATTACAAATAACCAAACCCGCGAGGGTACACCTACAAAATCCCCACCAGGGCGCGTGACTAGCACGCGCTTGGAAAGGACCTAGATGTAATATCAAAAACACCCGAGGGCAGACATGCAAATATTCCAAAAAGTTTTACACTTAATAATTAAATCCTAGGACTGAAACGAAATGCTAAAACCCTGAAGGGGTCCTGTGCAAAATGCCCTTCACCTCATGTGTACAGGTCACGTGAGGTGACGTGGCTAGGACCTCTTTGCAAATCTGAGAATTACGGGGGTCTATGTATATATATTACAAAATATTCTAAACAGCAAATGAAAGTTTCTAGACTAAATAAAAATTACAAAAAGGCGCAGGGTAAAGATTGCAAAATACCCAGCCAAGGGCGGATCGGACGGTGGAGAACCGTCACTTGACGCGTGGCGCGCCCACAACGCGCGATGCCCCTTCGGGTTATGACGGCCCATATCAGATCGTAAAAGAAGATCGGACGGTGGCAGGCGCGATCAATCCAACGGCCGCTGCTCAGTCTGGAGCAGGCTCACGATCCGACGGTTCTGGGTCCCTCTCCAAGAACAGGGACGAACAGGTGGTGGCCCGAGCTTCGATCGTCAAATGGGTGCTCCTCCGGCCTCCTCCTTCACCTCAACAATGCTCCAATGATTCCTGGAAGGTTCCCAGAGCCTGCAGCCGGGCCAAAATGGGCGGAGAAGCCCCGGTGCGCCGCCGCGAGCTCGAGGAAGGAAGATGGCTCCAGGTGGCTCGTTCAGCTGCAAAACTCGACCCCAGGAGGGGGTCTTTTTCCCCTGAGACCTGCAAATGAAAACACACGACACCAGCAGAAGGTCCCAGTGCAAAACGTGGGTGGATGGGCAGTAATTGGCGCCAATAGGCGCTCGTCGGAGCTTGCTCCGACGAGGTGATGGCAGTGGCGATCGGTAGGGAGATGAGTGAAATGGAAAGTGGAATCGAGTCTACGGCTACGGGTAAGTAAAATAAAGCAAGAAAAAACAAATAAAAAAGGACCTCAAGGGCTAGGAGCCCAAGGTGAAACCTCACGGCAGCGCGACCGCCAGAGATGGTGGAACTCGACTTCAGGTGCTTCGCCGCACCTCGACTGAGATGGGGGAGACTCCCCTGTCACCGGAGCTCAGCTCGACCCACACCCGAAGGGTTTTGGCGGCCCAAAATCGGTTCAAAGAGAGAAGGGACGATGGGGGTTGGTTTTGAATGGGCGGTGGACACGCTTCAAAGATCGAGGCATATCAGATGGTTCAGCGATCCACGACCCAAGGAAACGTACTGGCGTGCAAGATGGATGATAGGGGAGGAACTTTGCAGAAGAAATCGACCCCAATGGATGAAATACGTGGCCTCGATAAATTAGCAAAAGCAGGTCAAAAACGAGCTGACACAGGCTACAGGACCTAGGGCAGACAGTTGACCGAGGTCAACTGTGACTGCCACCTGGTTGGTCCACGTGGACCAACCAAGAGAAAGGCCCTAAAAAAGATTTGAAAATAAAATTAAAAATAGTAAATGATATTATTAAATTTACTTTATTAAATAAAAAATATTTATTATTTTGTAAAGTATTTTATGGTAATTTTTAATTATTTTTATGAGGTATAAATTTACAAATTGTTATTTTAGACCTTTGTAGGTACATATACCTATATATTTAATTAATTTATTTTTATTGTGTGTTTTTAATTTATTTAATTTTGTTTATTATTTTATAAAATTATAAAATGTTTTATACACTTAAATATATTTTTATTTTAATTATTGATGTATTTTATACACTTAATAAAATATAAGAATGTATTATACATGTATAAGTATAGGTATTATACCTGTGTATAGTATATACAAGTATTTTTACTATTGTATTTATTTTGTATTTTATTCTGATTTTAATATACAAATGTATTATAAATAATATTTACAAAACTATAAAACTATAAAAATAATGAATAAATAAGAAATTGAATATTTTAATCTGTACAAGTATACAATATGGGTCCAAAAGTCAACTTTCAAACCATAGCTCCGCCAAATGCGAAACCACCGCCATTAAATAGCTTATTTTTAACTATATACAGTTAAGTGAGTTTGATGCATTTGGAGTTTTCATTTGTGAGATACAGGTCTGGGAACTTAGGATTCTGGATTTTTATTCGGACCATAACTTTTTATCTGTACATTATTTTTCAGTGAAATCAATTTTGTAATTTTATTTATTTAATTATCTACAACTTTCATGTTCAAAGTTTCTTTATTTGAAGTATAAAAAGTGGAACCAAAAATAGGTCCCAAAATGAATAAAGAATGAATAGAATAGAATGGATTTTTATTATATTCTGGTCCTTATCTCCCCCTACTTTATTCCTTGTCGACCTATTCATCAAGATGCCTAGGTCTCGGGGTTTCGGGTCATAAAATATTTACAATATTTTATTCTTTTTCTTTTCTTTTATTTATTCTATAATTTTGGCTTTAATTACAGTATTTTATACACTATTTACGTGCACATGCATGAATGCTAAGATGCTGTATTTAAGGGTATTTACACGCATTTACTAGGGTTTTTGATGCCAAAGTGATAGAATAAAGATGATGAAATGTGGATTCATCATCCCCCTATACTTTACCTTTGCTAGTCCCTAGCAAACACTTATGCAATAAGTGCAGAAAGAAAAAGCAAGAAAAGAAAAAGAAGAAAGTGGATTAAATTTGACTATCAAACTTGTCTTCACAAAATCAAAGTTTGGAGCTTAAGTAGGACCTTTGAAATTTTAGTGCGGGCGGAACCTAAATGAGAACGGGATTTGAAATCCAACAGTCCCTGAGAATCCCAAAACTCTGCTCAAGTCTCCTCAATAGCCAGGTCAGAAATATCTCAACTCCTACGCAAACCTCTATGACTATGAATCTGACTCGTACAGTGTAAGTGATGGTGGCTCTCCCCAACTGAAATGACAAAGAGACTGACTTCTCCAATATGACAACCCAATGATTCCCCAATCCAACAACTCATTCCTCAAGGAGCAGGGTATTCCCTTCTAAGTTCAAGTGGCAACAAGCCCAAGAGGAGGGGGTGAAGAGAAGAATGGACGGTAGCCAGTGTAGCTACCTATCCTAGGATGCAAGACCAGTGTAGTCAAGTCATCTAGTTGCAGGCTCACATGATTTGACTTTGAAGCTCAAACTTGCTTATTTGACTTTACAACATATGTACACTCCGGCAGGCGTTTTTATTTGTGTACAGGCCTGTCCACTTTTTTGGAGTTTTTTTGAATACTATGTACAACAGGATTTACATAGGGAGTTTTTCCTCTTGAGCCAGTAGACTATCCCTCTTTTGAAGCTTTATTGCAACCCACGATCTCCTATCCTCGAAACTCATCATTATTGGACGGGTTGGGATGCACTTCCCTCCCTAGAGGAGGACAAGTGTTTCCACCTGTGTGCGTCTCATACCGGCAAATCCAACCTCCTCACCACTCCAACTGAATTGAGCCATGTGAAAGGTGCAGGTGTCCAAGTTGGGCCATTATCAACAAGAGTCGTGCGTGTGCTCCGAAACACTCTACTTAGGCAGTCAAGAATCCATTGAACCAAGTCCCGTGATCCTCAAAGAATTAAGTCAACTCGACCTGAAGTACCTCAGTCCCAGTTCCTATAAGGTTCCTGTTAATTAGGTAGATTTTAAGGTCCAACCAAGCTCCAATCTTCGGATTTTACTTAGACTCGTTCAACTATCAAACTCAATCCGAAAAATGTGAATGCCATGTAAATGCTATGCAGAAAATATTTTTGTGATGCAATTTTCAAGGATTTTGAACTTTTTATGGATTTTTGAAAAGATGATGCATATGCATTTTTAGATTTTTCAAAGAGTTTTTCAAATGTTTTTGGATTTTAATTTTGCAAATGTTTTTGGGATTTTTGAAAAAAAAGATTTTGGCTAAAAGCTAGGTTAAAATATTTACACGGGAGTGCTTCTTATATATACAAGAAGTGGAATTTAAGATTCTACAGGGTAAGTGGTCAATTTTATTGGCATATGCAAAGGTTATTAAGTCTTTGGACCTAATACTATTTACGAGCAAGTCCTAAAGCTAAGGGCTCAATCACACAAAAGAAAACAAAACAAAACCATGAAACAGAGGAAAAATAGTTATGTAAACTGTGACAAAACCAATGAGGCCTCCAAGGGAACTATCCCTCTGGCACAAGACCTCAAGAAGTGTGGTAGAGTCACGAGAGTGTCGTGTATTATTACAAATTAATAGTGGTCTCTCTCTTACTTAAAATTACAAAAATAAATATAATAATGATACAGAAAATGCAAGTGGAGCTCTTGTCTTCAAAATTTCTCTCCGCCTTCTTGGTGTTAGGTCAGGAGTCTGATCCCAGCTTGACGTGGGTGCGCAGGCGCCTTGAGTAAAGCGCCTTCGTCGATCTATGGTACCTCACACAAAGACAACAAAGAGAGGTGTTAGATAGCTCAAACAATTATATCAAATAATAAGGAAATAAATGAGGCAAAAATATAGACAAATAATCACAATCAATCAATGCCAATCTATGCATTGTTGCTCCCCAGTAACGATGCCATTTGTTGAAGAGGATTTTTTACAGGTCTAAATATGTCTCACACAAGGAGGAGATACAGTGTCACAACCCCAATTCCGGACCGTCGGATCCTTCCATTACTGGATCTGGTTACTAAGTAATAATTTATTCAGCAATCACAACTAACATTCAGAAATAGACTGCAAATAAAGTATATTCAGAAGAAAGTATTTCAACACTTTTCCATTCACAAAATAAAGTTCAGATGATACATTGTCCCACTATAACCATTTACATGTACATCAGCTTGAAAGGAAAATATACAAAAGATTACCAACTACCTTACAAAGTAAATCTATTGTGGTTGGCTGGATGTCTACTAAGGTTCTTGCGACGGCTCACCGACACCTGTTGGGTTTTTCATAAATCATAGGATAACAATTAGCTAATGCTAAGTAACGAAGAAGAGAAAAGCAAACAAATTGTGTAATTTTTCTAAATTTGTTGTCATTACAAGTTACAATCCTTTCATTAATTTAAGTTATATTCCTTTTATATTCAACATCAGTGATTGGTTTAGGGGAACCCCACCATTCTTGGACTCCGAAGCTGTGGACAATTCGGGATTGGAGATTGTATTGATCTTGGTAAGCTTATGCCGCCACACGTCGCCTCAACAATCCTCAATACCACCCTAACAATTTTATTTTCTTTTATTAAACAAGGTCTCAAACCCTCGGTCTGGAAAACAAATGAGCACGCACCATTCTCGAGGACTCGGTTGCTTAAAACCTCAGGCTAACATTTAATCATATAACCTAATGGCTTTAAATACATATTATCATGACCCAACCGCTATTGAACCACCTGTGCCTCCGCATGGCACGACCACATCTTTCGTTGTTCAACCCGAAGATATTGGCTCCCGGTACCACGCATTGCAAATCATTCATTTCGTGCACACTTATCATAACAGGGAAACCGTGTACCACCTAGGTAGGGAAATGCCAATACGGGTCCCTTACGACAAACCTACAGGTTGCATGCCTGACCTGTAGTTCTACTCCCAATCATCCTTAACGTGACACACGATCCTTTTCAGGATCCAACTCAAACCACGTCAATTCCCATGATGCAATTCTTTCGCTAAGTCTTCGATTTGCATAATCAGCAACACTAAGTATAGACTCACATATATATTATTCATATGCATATATACTCGTATTTATGCTTATTTTAACTCCCAAACCCTAACTTTCAAAGCCACCGCATTAATTTGATGCTTAAACATTATTTTAGTGGGAATCACAAAGCAACTCTTCAGACTTTTTCAAAAATAACTAAAATTAAGGCTCTTCATAGCAAAGATCATAAAAAGAATTTCAATAATCTCGTATGAAAATCCAACAGCAAAAGGAATGATTTCGTTACCTAATCGAGCTCTCTCTTGTGTATGCAAGGCTTTATCGTGTTTCGTTTTCAGAAAGGAAGTTTTAAGGCTCCTGAAAAGATCGAATTTTATTTTCGTATAAAAAACGCAAAGAACGTGTCAAGAACGCGAAGAATGAATGAAGAACACGAAGAACGCCAAGAACATATTTTCTCTTGAAATTTCGGCAAAGTTTCCCCTTACATCGGGACATATTTCTTGGAAATTTTCGGCAGAGTTTCCCCTTATATTGGGACATATTTCTCGGAAAATTTCGCCAGAGTTCCCCCTTATATCGAGACATATTTCTCGGAAAATTTAGGCAGAGTTTCCCCTTATATCGGGACATATTTCAAAATAAAACCAAAAAGAGTTTCCTCTGTAAAATCAAACGAGAGGAAAACAACAACGAAACTGATAGAATATACTCAAACAACAAGAGATGAAGAATCGGTAGACACCACGCATCTTAGGTGAGTGAATGTGTGACGAATAACAGGGTTCACTGACGTGCATAGCTGCCCGCACCTAAGTACTGTATTAGACAGATTTCTCCATTAAAATAACTATAAAAGCATAATTGAAAGAATAGAAACATAAGCGATGGAGAATCGGTAGACATCACACATCTTAGATGAGTGAATGTGTGATGAATCACAGGGTTTACTAACGTGCATAGCCGCTCGCACCTAAGTAAGGCATTACACAGATTTCTCCATTAAAATAACTACAAATGCATAATTGAAATAATAGAAACATAAGAGATGGAGAATCGGCAAACACCACGCGTCTTAGATGCGTGAATGTGTGACGAATCACAGGGTTCACTGACGTGCATAGCTGCCCGCACCTAAGTAGGGTGTTACACAGATTTCTCCGAGAACCACAACAGAAAACGAATCGGAAAGAAAGATGAATCAAGAATCAAGCTTGGAAGAAAAGAGGATGAATTGAAATCCTAGCTTACGAAACCAACTAAGAGAGGATCATACCTTTCTCCTCCTCGTTCTCCCGGCAGCGCTTCGCTAGCGCTTCTCCCTCGCCTCCCACTCCTCCTCCCGACCTCTCGACTCTAGCCCTTGGGGTGGTGGTGGTAGTGGAAATCGTAGAGAATGAATGGGTAGGGGGTCTATTTATGGGCTCCGGAAAGTCACTAACCATGGTTAGAAAACCATGGTTTAGACCTTAACCATGATTTAGCAGCCCATGGTCTTGGCCCATGATTTTAGCCAAAACTTATCCCAAACCTGGGGTTTAGGTTAGAACATTCTAAAAGATTCTAGATTCGCCAATGATGCTTAATTAACATTAATCGTGATTAACTTTCACCAATCACGATTTAACTTTCGCGGTAAACGCTTATTTTTGCTAAATATTGATTAGTGCTTGCTAATGATCATTAACGCTTTTCAATCCGTCATTAGATTCTTTAATCATGTTTAATTTCTCTTAATGATAGTCATTATGGGTTAATGACGTCTTAACCCTCCTTACTTCTCTTTCTTCCGAAAATCATAACAAATCGAAACGAACTCCGATTCACACGAAACAAATTCCGTTGGTTTCCTCTTGACGAATCGGATCTTATTATGTAGGATCTGAGATATGTCGAGTTCAAGGCTTTACACACAATCGTTGTGGAGACCTGCAAGAAATATGATCTTCAGACAACAAATAACCCACAATGATAATTAAGCAATAAAAAGCAGTGCGGAGTTAAAATTTATTACAACTCTACAACAAGGATGTGTATAGGTGCAAGTATGTGAAGAGTGTCGAACACTGGGAACAAGAAGGATAGATCAGGCAAAGAATGCAAAATTGAGATTGTGATGTATTTGTCTATATATTCTCTTTTGGTGGATTTTTTAATTTTTAATTTAATTTTTGATTTTATATTTTTATATTTATATTTTTAATTTTCTATTTTTATATTTTCTTTTATATTTTTATATTTTTCAATTTTCTTTTCTTTTAAAATAAATATAAAGCTATATAGGATGTATGTACACTATAGGCTATAATAGAGATAAATACTAATAAAAAACCAAAAAAAGTGAAATGACATATTCTTGGGTTTCAAATAATTTTTTATTATTTTGTGATTTTTAGGATTTTTTCTACTTTACACACACACATATATATATATATATTAAAGTAAAAAATAGCCTAAAATAATGTTTAAATAAAAATTTGAAATTAAAAAGGAGATGAAAATTATAAAATAATATAAAAAACTCTTCAAATTAAATTTAAAATAACAATAATAGTATATAAAAAATTTAGAAACATAAATTATATTTTTTGAATTTTTAAGGATTTTGTATATTTTTATAAAGGTTTTAAGGGTTTTTCATTTTTTTGATTTCCTTTTATATTTTTAGTGATTTTTGGTCTGGTGGTCAAAAATAGATAAATACACAAAAATATATTTTTTTAATAATTTTTCGAAATGTTTTTATAATTTTTATGGGTTTTCTAGTGCAAACATGGATAAAAAGGACACATTTTGATTTTTAATAAATATTAAAAAGCTTCAAATTGCAAAATAAAAATGTGTGCCTGAATGTTTGTGTAATCAGGAACCTACAACTATTTTTTGGGATTTTTTTGAATTTAATTATTATTTAAAATAAATAGAGACAACAAAAGGAAACTACACTACTGACAAGGGCGTAAATGTAAATAGCAGAAATAGCAATACAAATAACCCAGGGGTCCTGCTGCAAAATGCCTACTTCACGAGGCCTCCCACGCGAGGTGACGTGGCAAGGATCGGGATGCAGATACGAAGAGTTCGGGGGCCTTTTTGTGAATTTTACAAAATATAAATAACCGTAAATGAAAGTTTGAGTACTATTTAATGAACTACAAAAATGGCTGGGCAGGAACGTAAAATACCCAGTAAAGGTGCGCATCCAATGACAGATCCTCCTTCATTTATACACGTGTTGCAACGACGGAGACCTGTGATGTTTGGGCGCAGATGGCTGCGATCAGAAGCCCCAAGATAATATGAAGGTGAATGCACGTGAAGATCGAATGATGGAGCGACGATCTGGGCTCGTGGTTCGATCCAACGACCATGGACCTCCTTTTAAGAACATGGAAGAACAGGGTGGCGACAGAACTTTGATTCGTGTTGTGGCGCTGCTCCGATGGCTGGACTCTGCCCCAAGGGTCGCAAAATGTAGCCGACCCATTCCTTTACCCGCATGTGGCTTCAAAAAGTGGCCTGGAGCTCCGGTGATGGCTGCCGAGCTCGTGGAAGACAAGAGCTCCATGTATCACAGTTTTCAGCAAAAACGACCCTGCATGGGTCCTTTGGCTCCCTGATCATGCAAGAATCGTGCAAAAACAACAAGTAAGGGAATCTGGGGGCTTTGGGCTTAGGTGGACGCGAGACGGAGAGTGACGGAGGAGCTTCGGCGAGATGGAGGAGTGGAGCACACGTAACTCGCTTCAGGGATACGAGGTGGATAAGGATGCTGGGGGCGTAGGGAAACAACTAGGAAATGAGTGGGGGTGGTTTGTTGAGGCGGAGAAAGGCAGAACACGATGGAGGTGTTTGTCGGAGGCCAGCTCCGATGAACTACGGGGGATCAATTTACAGCTAAAAGACGTTATTTAAATCATAAGAAAATATTACAACTAATCTAAAAAGCAAAGAAAAAGGAAAGAAAGACCTCGAGCAACGGAGAACCGTGAGATGGGACCACCCGGAGCAAATCTCGGGAAATAGGTGGAAACCGCCTCCGCGCCGCTCCTCCAAGCCTCCAATCGGTGAGGCGAGACCGCTGTCACCTTGCTCGAGCCTCAACAAGCGAATAGGAGAGGGAAGACCAGGAAAAAGGGTTCAAAAAGTGAAGAAAGTTGAATGGGTTTTTGTACAACGGTGGACGATGCGACTCAAAGAACGAGGGAGATCGACCGAATCGACGCTCCTCGTCCCAAAAAATCACACCTGCGTGAATCATTGTAGATCGAGGAGAGAAAAGTCTGAAGGATCCATCACGGATTGGTGAAAGATGCGGTCGCGAGAATATCGAGAAGGTGGGCTAAACGCAGGTCTGACAAGAGGCAGACCTCAATCAGAGAGTTGATCGAGGTCAACGGGCAGGAGCCGATGGTTGGTCCACATGGACCAACTAGAAAAACCATGTCAGTAATTATTTAAAATTTAATTTAAATATAATAAATGAATTTATTAATTTAGGTTATAAAATGAAAATATTTATTATTTTATAAAGTATTTTATGATTTTTATTTATTTTTTGAAGCTTTGTAATTAAAAGTTACTTTTTAGGGGTTATATTGTATGTATATTCATCTATGTTTTTATATCTTTTATTTTGTATTTTTATTTTATTAATATAATTTATTATTTTATAAAACTATAACTTATTTTTAGATACATAAATAATTTTTATTATATTTTTCTGATATAATATATACTCTTTATTAAATAAGTCTATTTATTATATAGGTATAGATATAGGTATTTTTCATATGTATTTTATACCTTATTCTATTTTGGTATTTTCTATAATATTATATTCTATTTTTAATATGTACATATATTATAAATAATATTTACAAAATTATAAAAATATAAAATTTTAAAAATAATGAATAATAAATAAATTGAATATTTTAATCGGTATAACTATATAATAGGGTTCCAAATCCTAACTTTCAGACCTTAACTCCAAAAAATATGAAACTACCTTCATTAAATAGCTTATTGAAAGTTATATATAATTAAAAATGATTTTGATATATTTTGAATTTTTATTTGAGAGATATGGGTATGGGAAGTTGGGATTTTGGAATCTTATTTAGACATTATTTTGTACACTGTATATTATTTTTGTGTAAAATCAATTTTGCATTTTTTTATATATTTTATTGTCTATAACTTTCATGTTTGAAGTTTCTTTATTTGAGATATAAAAAAGTAAAACTAAAAATAAGTCCCAAAAATAAAAAAAAAAGAATAAATAAAAGGACTCTTTATTTGTATTTTGGCCCTTATCTCCCCTACTTTATTCCTTGTCGACCTAGTTATCGAGATGCCCAGGTCTCGGGGTTTAGGGTCATAAAATATCTTCAATATTTTATGCTTTTTCTTTTATTTTCATTATTCTATAATTTTGGCATTAAAAACTGTATTTTATACAATATTTAAGTAATGATCTATGAATGCTAAAATGCACGAATTAGAGGTATTTACACACATTTACTAGGGTTTTAAGGCTAAAATGATAGAATAAAGCTGATGCAATGGAGATTCATCAGTAATATAAATAAAAAATGAAATTAAGAAAAACAAATACAAATAAAAATATATAATCAATTAAAAACCATAAAAACATTAAGTGAGTAAATATCGCGTAGCTTTATATATACCTATACATTATTATTTAGCAATAAATAATAATAACTACTACACCAAGCTTGTTCCTTGAGTTCGACATCCTACCCGTATTTGTCTACTATGCACTTTTATTAGTAGGGTTTATAGTAAGTTTTGATCCACTTTGAATTCCATTGCTTTATTATTTTGTGGGTTAATTGTTGAAATTGTTGATCGATCGAGTGTACCCACCTAAGCAACACTATAGGTCCCGCCTTGTGTAGACCACTTTTATGACTGCCTCTGGCCAATTGTATTTTTAGTGATCATGCTACAATCAAGTAGGGATCATCCCTGAAGACCAGTAAAAGATCACGTTTACATGTTCATTCAGTACTTATGTTTTCAAGCGCATGTTGTTCGGTCTTTACATCACCCCGGGCACATTCAACGGTGCATGATCGCTGCATTTGCAGAGATGGTTGGATAGCTCCTAGATGTCTTCATGGATGATTTCTCGATCCATGCCCTTGGATGAAGTTCTTCAAAGGTATAGGGAGGTGAGTTAGGTACTCTCCTTGGAGAAAAGTCATTTCATGGTCTAGGAAGGTATCGTGTTGGGACACGCCATCTCCAAAAAGGGAATGGAGGTTGATCATGCCACGATGAATGTTATCAAGAAACTTGATCCACCAACCAACGTCGATCCAATTAGGTCATTTCCAAGGCATGCTGAATTTTATAGAATATTCATTCAGGATTTTTCGAAGATTGCTCGATCGCTGACTGAGCTCTTAAGCAAAGACACATAGTTCATTATAGATCACAAGTGTATTGAGGCCTTTGAGTTTTTGAAAAGAAAAATATTGACTCACCTATCTTGCAAGCTCCTTATTGGTCTATTCCCTTTGAGGTCATGACTGTCGTGTTAGATTTTGCTATAAGAGTTATTTTAGGATTGAACTGAGACATAATTACATTTGCAATCTAATACGCATCAAAGTTTTAAACCAAGCGCAAAAGACCAATACTATTACTAGAAAGGAAATGCTCATAGTAGTTTGCGCCCTAGAGAAGTTCATATCATATATTTTTGGCTCTAAGGTGACAATCTACAAGGATCACACACCAATTCGATACTTAATGGAAAAGAAGGATGCCAAGACACATCTTCTTAGGTTTTTTTACTCTAGAAGTTTGATTTGGAAATTAAGGATAAACCTTGAGTTAAGAATGTTGTGGTTGATCACCTTTCTTGCTTTAGCTAAAGGATTCCTCTGATAGTGAGGTTATTTGAGAGGCCTTTCACCAACATGGTGAACTACCTTATATCCAATCAAGTTCCCCAAGATTGGTCTAGGAGCAATATTGATCGACTGAAGTCGGATTCGATGAGGTAGTATTGGGAGTGATATGTCTCTTTTTTTTTAAAAGGTCAGTTGTGTCTGGAGAAGGTGTATTCCTTAGGAGGAATATCAAAGTGTCATCATCCATTATCGTCTGTTAGAAATAGGAGGACACCATTCAGAAAAAAAACCACGCACAAGGTACTCCAATATGGATTGTACTCATTGACATTGTTTCGTAGTGCTATTGATTATGTTCGGTCGTGACTGATTTATTAAAGGGTAAGATGTACAATCTATTTGTAAAGATGAAATGCCAATGCAACCAATGATTTTCTAGTATGTTTTTGTTGCATGGGGCATATATTTCATGAGTCCCTTTACCAACAATCACGGACATGAGTACATCTTACTAGTGGAATCCACTTTGTGAATAAAGAAATGGAATAATTATCTAAGGACTACATATTTGAGCACAGAGTGACTAGTCCTTACAACCCTCATTTGAACTACATGACAATGATTTCAAATAGAGAGGTGAAGAGTATTATTCAGAAATTGGTCCATCTTGATAGGAAGAACCGATCTCAGCTATTGGATCAAGTTTTGTGGGTCTACAAGATGCCATATAAGGCACTGTTTTGGAAATTCACCTTTTAGGATGATTTGTGGCAAGGCATGTCATTTGCTCGTTGAGTTAATTCATAAATCTGAATGGGAAATAAAGCAACTAAATTGGAGTTGTCACCTAGGAAAACTTTGCTGTGACCTGAACTTGAATGAGTGTGTGGAGATCCGAAACCGCACGTATGACAAAAACTTGATATGTAAGGACAAAGTTAAGAAGTGGCATGACCAACACATTAAGGACAAAAACTTTGTCCCGGGACAAAATATATGGTTGTTCAATGCAAAGTTGAATATCTTTCACATGAAACTAAAGTCAAAGTGGACATGGCCCTACATAGTCGGTCTCTTATATTAATACACACTTCCATATCCACAATGTTCTGGTAGAATATCATAATCGAGTCCCCCCACATGCAACAACTTTGTGATCCCACAAATCACCATTATTCTTGATTATTTTAATTCTTAATTTTTCTTAAAAGTCAAGTTTATTCTACTAATTCCATTCCATTCAATTATGGATTTTTTTCATTTTGATTGTGACGCAACAACAATGCATATTTATTCAGATGCTTTTCCAATACTTAATATTTTTAAACATTATTGTATGAGATACTATTGTGCGCTTTGATTTTATTTTTATGGATTCACCAGTGTTCATAACTAAGATTACATTCTTCCACCTGATCAAACTATTGTATAATAGAAAAATTGTACGATCGTTTGCATTTTCGAAACTCCACCTGATCAAACCATTGTTTGCATTAGCAAACTATTGTATAATAGAAAAATCAAATAATTATTAGGAATAAATAGCAAAAATAAGATAGAAATACTAAGCATGCTATATACAACATAATGTGCTACACTCCGTTTCTCCCTGGCAACGACACCATTTGATAAGAGGACTTATGTGAGGGTCGGCTAATCTAACATAATTAGCGTCGATGTAGTGTCCGCTCACGAAAATAAACTCAAACAACAGTTAACCCACAAATGAATATATCAATGAAAAGCAAAATAATTATGAAGTTAAAATTTGTTATAACTTTACAAAATGTGTGTATAGATGTAAGTCTGTAGAGTGTCAAACACATGGAGATAAGATAGTGTAGCAGGTATATTATGTATAATTAAATAATAAAGGTCTATTTTGTACATTTATTTATCAAATAAGATATGAATTAATTTCTGGTATAAAATAAATAGAATAATTATTTTTTATATTTTTTATATTTTTGTATTTTTAATTTTATAAAATTTTATTTCTATTTTATGATTTTATGATCTTATATTTCTTTCTTTTTTATTAATATAATTTATACACACACACACACAACTATATAGATGTATATATATTTAATATGGGGACATACAATGATAAATACAACTAATAATACTAATAAAAAGTGCATAATAAAAAAGTTTTTGCAATATATATTTCTAAGAATTCAATGGGGCTACCCCTTGGGGTGCTAACTTGGCTCCCACCGCGCAATTTTGCCTATTTATTTTTGAAATTTCTTCCATGAATATTCATAACTATATTCCTATATTATGCTATTCAAATCTTGTACGAAACAGAGACTCGTACAACCTCCATCCAGATAGTCTTTTTTAATGGTAACAAAGTTGCTAAAAATGACTCTTCTGGATGGAGGCTGTAGGAGTCTCGATTTTGCGCGAAATTTGAATGACATAATACAAGGATATATTGATGAAAATCAAAAGAAATTTCTAAAAATAAAAATGGGTGAAATAATGCGAGGGAGCCAAGTTAGCTACTCCGAAGGGGCAGCCCCATTTTATCCTATTTCTAATGTTATTATGATTTTGGGGGGAAATTTTGCTAATTTTAGGTAATTTCAAAGCGCAAAATATCCCAAAACATGTATTAAATAAATAGGTCGAACTATTTTTGAAAATAAAAATATTAAATGAAGTCAAAATTTCCAAAATAAGTTTTAATTAGCAATATATAATAAAAATAAAATTCAGAGATATAAAGATATATTTCTTGGATTTTTATAAAAATTTTTTATAATTTTTATAAGGATTTTGGAGTTTTTAAATTTTTAGTGATTTTGTTTTTCTATTTTTAAGGATTATTGGTATGGAGATATGAAATACAATAATAAACAAAATATATTTTTTAGATAATTTTAAAGAGCTGTTTTATAATATTTTTGACTGTGCTATTATGTTTTTTTGATAAATATATAAAATGCTTGAAAGATAACATGAAAGAGATGTAAACTTACGTGTTACCCTTTTTTAAGATTTTTGGAGCATGGTAGCTATTTTTTAAAATTAGAAAACAACTACAAAGATTTGATGAATTGGTGGGGATATACTTGCAATTAAAATAAAAGTCAGGATCACATGTGCAAGTAATACAAAAGTTTACAACTAATATTTAGACTTTAAATGCTAAAAATAATTTACAAAAAGACTTAAGGGCTTACATGCAAAACACCCATTTTAAGGTGATGTGGCGGGGACTAAAGTGCAATTTTAAAAGTGTTCAAGGGTGTACATGGAATTATCCACTACTTTTAAAAGCACAACATATTTACAAGACTCTTTAAATATTACAAAAATATGAAGGGGGTCATCGATATTTAATCCCTTAAACGTTGAGGATCGGGTCATTAGTTGTGTGCCACGTGGTTAATCATCTGGTTCCAAGAGGGCAATGCTTCGATTTAAACCAAGGGCTAAGATTAGACCTTGTACCTTGTTCTTGATCCGGTTACTGTGGGTATGGAGGAAGAACACGGAAGAACTCCGTGCCCTTCTTTGTTTCGAACAATGAAGTCTCCTCCGTTCGGCTTTGAATCTCCTCGCCAATTACTCCTTCTCCTTCCTCAAGGTTCTTCGCACGTGCAGGTGATTTTATATTGAGTCCAGGTCCTCTCGATTGGGACTTGTGGGTCTTTCACCCAGAGAACTAGTTGAGCTTCAGATTGGGCTCCAGGGGCTCCTATGCAGCTCATGTCCTGCACCAAAATATCAACCGACTCGAGACGAAGGTCTCAGCCTAAAAACGAAGGCTCGAAGCCTCGTAGGATGGACAGGTGATGAAGCTCAGGTGAACGTGATGGAGAGAGTGTCGAATGGCTTTGACTAAAATCAAATCGAAGGGGATATGATGGGGTTTTGCGGAGAACTGTTAGGGAAAGATAATGGGAGCGGAAGCAAGTCAGAACAATAGACTAAGACGGTGAATTTGGGGTCAGAGTTGAAGCTCTGAGGATTTTTAGCTTTTAAAATTACACTACGGGTGAAAATGAAAACTAAAATTAAACCTAGTTCTAGATTACTAGAAAGAAATGCGAGACAGAAACACTAACATAGCATCTCAGCGAGCTAGGAACACTTGGAGCAGAGATGGTCATCGGAGACTAGCAGTGGCAGACCAGGATCACCTCCTCCTCCCCCTTATCCACACCGCAACTGCTCGGAGTAGTGCATGCTGTCACGAGGAGCTCGACAACGGTTGCAGTTGGGGGTTATGATAGTCTTAGAGCGAGTAAACTCCACAAAAAAGATTTGGGGTTTATTTATAAATGGAATTTTGGGCGAGAAGGATCACGAGATGTCGAGTGATTTCGTGTTCGTGCGATTCCTATACTGCCCTAGTATGATGAATGAAGATTTTAACGTGTATTAGGAGAAGATATCGAAGATTTTTTAGCCTTGGATCGAGGCCGAAAAATTGGTAAAGAGGGACACTCGTGACTATGACACGGTTTAGAAAGGGTTGGGGTACAATTGCACCTAGATCAATAAAAGAAGACTCCTGGTTGGTCCAGTGGACCAACCAAGAAATTCCATGGCAAATAATACCTTGGAAAATGAATAAGAATTAATAAATGAATGTGTTATTTTTAGGTTATAAAATACAAAGTATTTCTATTTTTTGTGGAATTTAGTGCGTAATTTTATTTATTTTTACGAGGTGATTTATTAGAAATTATTATTTACAAGTATAAGTACATGTATATTAACCTATTTTGAATTTTTTATTTTGTATTTAAAATTTTATTATTTTATCCACTTAATTTATATAGCTTATTTCTATATGCACAAATATATTTTTATTGTATTTTTCTGATATAATATGTACATTTAAATAAAAGTTGTATTTATTATATAGGTATATATATGGGTAATTCATCTATGTATTTTATACACTTATTTATTTTAAACTATTGTTAATGGTTTTATTTCATTCTAATTATGTATATATACTACAAATAATCTCCACAAAATTATAAAAATATAAAATAATGAAAATATAGAGAGTAAATAATATGAATATTTTATTCAAGTATATTGTACAATAAGTTCAAAACCTAACTTTGCATCTAACTCCAAATTAAATGAAGAAACCTTCATTAATTATCTAATAAAAAGATATATGCAATTAAAGGTGATTTTGGTGTATTTTGAGTTCAATGGAGGAGTTGCAGGTCTAGTAAGTTTGGCTTTTGGATGTTTATTTTCAGTGTAAAATGTATACTGTATATTATTTTAATGTGAAATGAATTTTGTATTTTTATATATTTTTGTCTACAACTTGTGTGTACAAAATTTATTGATTGATGTATAAATAATAAAGAATAAAATAGGTCTAGAAAAGTATTTATGGTTGAATTAGAGTTGGGGTTTTACGTACGGTTTTTTTTATATCTTTGTATAGTTGGCCGTCCTAACCCCCCGTACTTTATTTCTTGTCACTCAACAATTATGTTGTCTTGTTTTTTAATCTTCCTTTATTCTTTAATTTTAAAATGTAATAAATATATAATATTTTATATAGTAATTTGTACAGATTATCAGGTTTTTATTTTGATAAATTAATGATATATACATGTATTTGGCTGGGGATTTAAGGCCAAAATTAAAGAATAAAGGCGGTGAAATTAGATCATTTCTGGGGCATGCTGGATTTTATAGAAGACTCATTCAGGATTTTTCAAAGATTTCCCAACTACTAACTGAGCTCTTACGCAAAGACACATAATTCATTGTAGATCACAAGTGTATTGAGGCCTTTGAGTTTTTGAAATAAGAAATAATTGACTCACCTGTCTTACAAGCTCCTTACTAGTCTCTTCCCTCTGAGATCATGACTAACGTGTTAGATTTTGCTATAGGATTTGTGTTAGGATTGAAGCGTGTCAGGATTCCATTTGCAATCTACTATTCGAGCAAAGTTTTAGACCAAGCACAGAAGACCAATACTGTTAATGAAAAGGAAATGCTCGTAGTAGTTTGCACCCTAGAGAAGTTCATATTATATTTTTGGGCAATCTGCATTGATCACACATCAATTCGATACTTAATGGAAAAGAAGGATGCGAAGGCATGTCTTCTTAGGTGGATTTTATTACTCCAGAAGTTTGATTTTGAAATTAAGGACAAATCTTGAGTTAAGAATGTTGTGGTTGATCACCTTTTCCGACTTAAGCTAAAGGATTCCCCTGATAATGAGTTTGTTTGAGAGGACTTTCCAGACAAGTCAATTTGTGTTATTGACTCACTCCCATGGTACACCAACATGGTGAACTACCTTGTATCCAATCAAGTTCTCCAAGGTTGGCCTAGGAGCAATATTGATCGACTGAAGTCGGATTTGAGGTAGCATTGAGAGGATCCGTTTCTTTTCTTTGAATGATTGGATTGTGTATGGAGAAGGTGTATTCCTTGGGAGGAATATCGAAGTATCATCATCCATTAGAAGTAGGATGACACCATTCTGGAAAAAAACTATGCACAAGGTACTCCAACATGGATTGTACTGATTGACCTTATTTCGTGAAACTATTGATTATGTTTGGTCATGCTTGATTTGTTTAAGGATAGGAGGGACAATCGATTGTAAAGATGAATTGCCTATGCAACCAATGATTTTTCTTGTATGTTTTTATTGCATGATGCATAGATTTCACGAGTTCCTTTAACAATAGTCCTGGACATGAGTACATCTTGTTGGTGGTACATTTTCTGTTTAGGTAGGCAGAGGCTATCCCAACCTGAACCGTAAATATCAAGACTATCTATAAGTTTATGAAGGATCAGATTATTGCTAGGTCCAGAGTCTCTAAATATTTATTTCTGATGGTGGTAGCCACTCTGTGAATAGAGAAATGAAATTATTATCTAAGGATTATAGATTTGAGCATAGAGTGACTAGTCCGTACAACCCTCAGTTGAACGACATGACAAATGTTTCGAATAGAGAGGTGAAGAGTATTCTTTAGAAGTTGGTCCGTCTTGATAGGAAGAATCGGTCCCAACCATTGGATCAAGTTTTGTGGGCCTACATGATGCCTTACAAGACACTGCTTGGAATTTCACCTTTTAGGATGATTAATGGCAAGCCATGTCATTTGCTCGTTGAGTTAATTCACAAATCTGAACGGACAATAAAGCAAGTAAATTGGAGTTGCCACCTAGGGAAACTATGCCGCGAACTGAACTTGAACGAGCTTGTGGAGATCGAAAACCGCACGCATGACAATAGCTTGATCTGTAAGGACAAAGTTAAGCAGTGACAAGACCAACGCGTTAAGTGCAAAAACTTTGTCTCAGGATAAAAGGTATGATTGTTCAGTGCGAAGTTGAAGATCTTTAACAGGAAACTAAAGTTGGACGGGTCCCTACATAGTCGATCTCTTATATTAATACACACTTCCGTACCCACAATGTTCCTATAGTAGAATATCATAACCAAGTCCCCCCCATTAGTGAATATATGCCGGGTTGCACCTGCAACAACTTTGTGTCCCACAACCCACCATTATTCTTGATTTTTCTTAAAAGTCAAGTTTATTCTACTAATTCCATTCCATTCAACTATGGATTTTTTCGTTTTGTTGTGATGCAACAATAATGCACATATATTCAGATGCTTTTGCAATACATAATATTTGAACATTGTTGTACGAAACAATATTATGCACTTTGATTTTATAATCATGGGTTCACCACTGTTCATAACTAAGATTACGTTCTTCCACCTGATCAAACTAAATGTATAATAGAAAAATTGTATGAACGTTTGCATTTTCGAAACACCAACTTATTCACCATTTCTACCATGCTTTATAACAATAAAATTAAAATGAAGTTTTATCTACCATCCATTTACAATTCTTACCACATATAAATTTCACCATCTAAATATGTTAACCATAGAGATGGGAATTTAAAATCACCATGAAAATGCCTAACCAATCTTACCGCTAATGCAACCCTCTTCTTACAGATCTACTTCAATTTGCTTTATTATTCTTCTTTCCATCCCGCAACCAAAGCTTCATTTTGCTCTCCACTCCTTCCCCATCAGCTCGCTCCCTCCCTCCCTCTAGGGTCTGGAGGCTCGACCGTCGCCGGACATGGATTTCGGCGGCCACGTTTTCACCGTTGATCCCCTGGAGCGCTATGCCGCCAAAGGACACGGTGTCATTACCTGCCTGGCCGCCGGCAACGACGTCATCGTGCTCGGGACCAGCAAGGGGTGGCTGATTAGATACGACTTCGGTGCTGGCGATTCTTATGGTACTCTAATCTCGAATCCCCATATTCGTCAATTTTCAATTGCTGCTTTTGTAACGTTCGGATCATGAAATTGTTCGAGATTTTCCGTGAACAATCGATTATTTGGTGGTGGCAGCTGGAGAAATTCAAGGAAAGAGTTTTTTCTGATCGTCATTCGTCTCCATTTCATCGTGAGCGAGTTGGTTTTGTTCTATCTACGGCCATCCTTATAATTGCTGTGGTTTTGATTTGTCTCTATTATTTATAATGATTATTAATGAGATGACACTGAAGGATTGCTATCCGATTGTGATGCTTAGCTTTTAATGGGAACGAGAATGATTTCTATGTGCTGAAATATTTAGCAGATTGGTGCTTTCTTTGCAGTGATGTACTAAATGCGCGTACCTTTATTGCCTTTGGTCTAAATATTGGGCCGCAGTTTTGCTAAATGTGCTTTAGTGCAGAAAATATACCGATGTATCCCATTTATATTTTCTTTTTCCTTTTTTTGATGGGAAATTTGCTGCTCTGTGGCCTTTTACTTTCTGCGAATTTCTAGTGACGGTTTAATTTCAGTTATTTTTTTTCTGTACATGAAACCACAGAGAACACACAATCGAGTCGTATTAGGTGAAGAATTTGAGAAAACAAGATAGACTTCTGATGGGAGTGAGGTGACTGCAAGATTCAAGAAATCGTTTTTTTGCCATTTTATTGAGAATCTCGAGGTGAGATTTGTGGTTCTTGAGACATTTTGATAGATAGGTGACTGCTGTGACAGTTGCATTTCTCCCTGATTATAAGAGCGGCTGAGTTTACGGAGTTTCAGTAGTTTTGCATCTACGAAGTGTTGTGAAATCATTGAAGTGCTGAATATTCTGAGAATGGCTGAGCGTACTTAGGAGGAACTTTGAAAGCCCTTTCTGTATATTCGTTAAAATTACTTGTGACTTACTTCCTTTTACCGCATAGTCGCATACCATGCTGGTCTTCATATGCTCAACCATTGTCTATTTTGGTTGTATTGTGGTACATAAATGAAGAAGATATTTTTTTGGGTAGATTTATTCCATCATGCATAGTCGCTGATTTGACTTGAATTGTTCGTTAGAGTTAGCCGGGGCTATTGTATCTGGATATTGGTCCAGTTAAGTATAATGCTTCATGCCAGTTCTACATTATCTGTGACACCAATTATGTTGAGAACAGGTGCTAATAATGAGTTTCTGAATTACATGTTTTTTCCTGTTGTGAAGAATAATATGAAATCTGAATGATTTTGTCACATGTTTCAGGACTAGGGCTGTTCCATGCACCACGAATTGATATATTATTTTCTTCTTGGTGATGTTATTTTCTTATGATCATGAATAATCATTTGTAGCACTGAAGAGAACCTGGAAAAATGACATTTTGTTTGTGACAGTTTTGCTTTGTGTTATTTTAAATATCTGCAATTCTGATTGTAGATCTTGACCTTTCTGCTGGAAGAGGAGGGGATCAGCCCGTGCACAAGGTTTTCATTGATCCAGGTGGAAGTCACTGCCTTGTCAATATTCTTAGCACTGGAGGTGCAGAGAGTTATTATACACATGCGAAATGGGCAAAACCCCGCATTCTGAACAGGTTGAAAGGTGTAGTTATTAATGCAGTAGCTTGGAACAGGCAGACTATTACAGAAGGTGAGTTTATTTCTTTATGCAAGTTTGTCCTTAACTTAGTATTCACAAAAATTATGTTAATGCATATGCTTAGCAGTTTAATTATACATGAATTCACACGAGATGCTTTTGCATAAATGGCTTTATTCAAAATCTGCATACAAGTGGAAACGTAATCATATAGCATATCTGTCAAAATTATTTAATACAGCTTATTTAACCAACCCTTGGAGTTACTTCTGTTGAAGTTGTCAATGCTGCTTATTTTTGTGGAATTGCTTACATTGTAATATACCCATCGTATGTTGCATAATTCTTTTATATATCATTCACACTATATGTATATCATTCACACTATATGTAAGATTGAATTTGAGAGAGGAAATCAGTGGGACTTTGCAGACATGGGTGTTACTCTATCATTCTATGCATATTTATACATGCAAATCTCTAATCATTGCCTTTGAAATTTATTGAATCAGCATCCACCAGAGAAATCATTCTTGGAACTGATAATGGCCAGCTATATGAAATGGAGGTTGATGAGAAGGATAAGAAGGAGAAGTACATAAAACAGGTATTTGAGTTGAAGGAGCTTCCGGAAGCCATCATGGGGTTACAGGTAGTTTTTTTATGGCAACAGCCACAAAAAAACCAAAACATATAATTTACTAGTTTTAAAGCTTTATTACTCATCAGAACACAAAATATTGACTATTATGTATTTTTTATCCTTTTTACAGATGGAAACAGCTACAGTAAACAATGCCACCAGATATTATGTGATGGCTGTCACTCCGACAAGGCTCTACTCTTTTACTGGGGTTGGGATGCTAGATGTAAGTGTGGCCCTTATTATTGTGCAAGTTGAGTGCATTACTCGGTTCAGGAACATCTTTCGCCTCTTTGATTAGTTGTCCCAGTGAGCTTATTCTCCTTTGTGCATCGCTAATAAAATTGTCAATGCCAAGAGAAGAATGTATGGAGCTCCACCCGGCAAGACAAATTCAAAGAAAGCCTTTTCCCATATTTTGGGATGTATGCAGGAATTCTCGGTTGCATCTGATTGTGCAGGAACTTGCAGTGCTTGCATTGGTTCCGTGTCATGAAGTGACACATAAGGATTTCTTTAACACTTTTTTGGTAGTCCTTAACACCATTGTTTGTCGGAGTTGCCCTCGGCTAGCCAACCTATTAGGAGATCACTATGTCGGCGATCAAGGAATCATGAGGCTCATTGAAATCATTAGGATGGGCCATTTTTTATGAGACCAGAGTTAAGGGACGGTAGTTCCTTTACCTCATTGTTGGAAGCTTCCCACCTTCCACTTTCCCTCAGTAACTGTCCACGTATCTACCAATGAGGGTGTGCCTGCAGCCACTTTGTGGCATGTGGCCTTAAGTTGCTAACACAATGGTGAAGAAAATGTGGAGGAGGACCTGCAATGCCTTCGTCAAGGATTGAAAGGTGTGCCATCCCGGAGCAGGAGGAGAAAGTGTCGCACCGCAAGCAGTATCGACGATGGATGCCAAAGACATCCTGGGGCTCCCGAAGACGTCCTCCCACCACCCTTAGGAGAAGAGGCCCCATCCCTCGAGAGAGCCCTAGAGGAAGCCCGATGGCATCTCCCGCTAGGTTTACGCCCTCACCGGTTGCCTCGCTCCTCTCATGCCCTTTATTGATCCCTCTCACCTCAAGCCCGAGTTTCCACTCCCCGACAATGACAAGGAATTATCCTTCTCTATGGCGACCGGAGCTAGGGAGCAGAGGGAGTCTGGCAAGTGGAAGATATGGCGGCCGTAGCGAGGGAGCAAAGATTATGGGATGCAAAGCGCTCAAGTTCCACGAACGTGGAGGCTTATTGGGAAAAGAATCAGCCTAGGAGGATCCTTCACATCAAAATGCGTCAAGTGCGACGACTGGGGACATCGCACATTCGAGTGTAGGAACACAATTCTATGCTTCGGTTGTGGAGGCATTGGCCACCGCAAGAAGAACTACGCTCGTCGTATCCTGAATGGATCCGAGCCTTAGTCCGGTAGGTCTAAGGAATGCAACGTCTTCGAAAAGGAGGGAAGTGCATCCAGGCACGGAGCGAGCCTTGGACAATATTCTGGTGGGGGTTTGTCCCTCGGCAACGGAATGCATGCAGTAGGCAATGGACGATATCACACGGAAGATAGGCTCGTCTTTTGGCGGGGACGTGGTGCAGTTGGTTCCCCCATTTGTCTATGCACGAGGTCTTTCGGCAAAGGAGGTGGCTATGCTTTTGCCACGACCTGGCGGAGGCAACTTGAGCGAGATGATTTGGTGGAGGCCCGCATTCCGAGATGGGGCATCACAAACAATGTAGTAGAAGGTTTTGAATCTGAGAGGAATGTCTCTCACGACCCACGATCTCTAGTTCGTGGAGAGGTTGCTCATTGATGTGTGTTGAGATATTTATATCTCTTGAGGTGTTATCCTATAATTGTCTTTTTCTTTCGGCTATCTATGTAATTTGCCCCTAGGTTTTTCTCCTATATAAGAGAGCTCTAGGGCTACGATGAATAAACAAGTTCTCTTTTCCCATTTCTACATGGTATCAGAGCGACGGTCCTAGACTGGAGCTTGTACCCAAAACCCTAACCCCACCAAAAACCCCCACGTTTTCGCCGCACGCCGCACATTGTCGCTCAAGCCACCCCTCGAACCTGTGCACTCCAGCGCTCGTGCCTGCATCGCACGCCGCCTGACATCTGCGTGCACATCGCTTGAAATCTCCGCACACATGGCCTGCGCACACATCGCATGTGCGCTGGTGCACTACCTGTGCACCTGCACGCACATCTGCGCACGCCTGTGCATGCCCTCCCGTGAGTTCCTGTGCGCTTGTGCGTTCTCTGCGCGTACGTTTGTGCGCCTTCACATGCATTTGCGCTTCACGCGCACATCTGCGTTTCACACGCACATCCGCACTTCACACGCACGCCTGCACCTCTGTGGCATGATATTTTAGGGTAGCGTGATAGTCTAGACACACCCTAGCCATCTGAAGGAGCCTTCAGCGAATGGAAGTGGTTGTGGCACGAGTCTACACCCACAACCATATTCCCATATGTCTGTGTAGACGATCTCTGTTCAAGTTTGCAACCCCAATCTTGAAGATTTGTTGTCATCATGTCAGACAACAAAGCAAATATTCCATCTCTGAGTGCATTCAAGGGTCCAACTAATTATGAACTGTGGGCTATGTAGTTCATGAGTCTAGTGCAATGTAATGGAAAGAAGCATATTCTCACACTGGTGGAACCGGTTGATAAGACTGGGGTTAACACCTCCTGGGAGGCAGATGACGCATATGCATGAGTATGGATGTCTGGAACAATATCCATGGAGATAGCCAATGACATCTTGAATCAGCCCACAACAGAGGCTATGTGGGACATTCTCGCTGCTACATATTCTCCGGCGAAGAATGTGTCAAAGATTCTGCAACTTTAGCATGATATCTTTACTTCTAAGCAGAATGGTCGTCCTCTCCATACCCTCTACACTTCTCTAAGGGTTTGTTTGAGAAGTTACATGGTTACATTCCCTTGACTGCTACATCTGAGCAACTCAAGGCATATAGGGATTCTGTGATGACTGGAGTCCTTCTAGCAGCACTGGATCCAGAGTATGATGCAGCAAGAGCGTAGATCCTCATCGATGCTACTATTCCTCTGATGGAGGACGCATATTGTCGACTGAGCAGACACTCCCAAGGTTTGAAAAAACGAAAGGCGGAACGAGGCGTTTTCCCTGGAAACGAGGCGAGGCGTAGCCTCGAGGCGGTCGAGGCGTAAGCCTCAGTTTTGTATAGAAAAATAAATATAAAATATATAATACATATATTTATTGATGAAATAATATAATCTGACAAACATATAGTATATAAAAATGTAATATATGATGATATTATGAAGATAAGAACATGAAAAAAGGATATATCAATGACTCAATGCCATAAACCTTTCTAAATTTCTACCTAATCAAAAGAAAATCATTGGTTATAACTTATAACTATCACTAAAAAATTATCTAAAAGGGATTGGCTATAGTTGTCATTATAAATATCCAAGATGTTGATATGAATCATATGATTTGAATCCCAACTATATGTTCTACTATACCCAAGTGAAGAACGGTTGTATGCATTCCCCCTGTTGCACCATACCCTACCAGATTTAGGCATTTAACTTGTATAATCATTATCCTAAACAAGTATATATTTATAAGCTTCTCAAACCACCATGTAACTATCAAAATCATACAAGAAATCTTCAAAAAAACAAAAACGCCTCGGAAAACGCCTCGACCGCCTCGAGGCGGAACGCCTCGAGGCTACGCCTTAGCCAGTCGAGGCGCACGCCTCACTGGACAAGGCTGAGGCGCACGCCTCGAGGCTAAAAAGGCCCGCCTCGCCTCGAGGCGTACGCCTCGACCGCCTCGAGGCGCGCCTTTTAATACCATGTCACACTCCATATCTTATAGTGGTTCGTCTGGGTCACAAACTTCTTCAGCCATGGCAGCATCTCGTGGTAAGGGGAGCTCTACGCAGTTTCGCAGCAGAGGAGGCTGTGGAAGAGGAGGGAGCAATAGACCTCCTCGTCAGCCTTGCACTTATTGTTACAGGCCAGGTCATTTAAAGGAAACATGCTATTCTAAGCACGGGTTTCCAACCTCAACCACTACATCCACATTAGGTACATATGCTTACACTTGCTGTTACAGCCTACAGGGCATATTTAATAGAGTGGATAATGGATTCATGAGCATCTCATCACCTTTGTGGTGACATAGGTCAATTTAGTACCTATAGCCCGGCTCAATCTGGCAAGTCTGTAGTGATTGCTGATGGGACACACTCTCCCATCACTGGTCAAGGGGAGGTGCAGTTAACCCCTGAAATCAATGTTCAGATTAACGGTCGAGTAAGCCGCGTACTCGTACTCGATAGCCTTGTCGCTCCGAGTATGATGAGACAACCATGTATGTGGGTTGACTCGCATACTCAGCCGAGTATACCCCCTATGCGGTCATATACTCGGCCGCTTTTCTGATAGAATAACCCCACCCGCATAAACCGCATACTCCCCGCATAAAACCACATACTCTCCCGCATAAAATCGCATACTCCCTGCATACGCTCTCGACTGAGAATATTGCCATAATATTAAATATTTATTTATATTTTTAATAATAAAAAATACCAAACTGCATAAAACCGCATACTCCTCGCATACTCTCCTGCATACTACATACTCTCTATGCAGTAACCCCTCCGACTGAATACCACATAACCCCTTCCTGAACATTGCCTGAAATGCGGCTTCAGAATGTTCTTTATGCATTTTCAATGAATTAATTATCTATCAGTCAAATCACCAAGGATCGTCAGAGGTAACAACCTCAACCACTCATCCACATTAGGTACATATGCTTACACTTGCTGTTACATGACAGATTTGTCAGAGTGGATAATGGATTCATGAACATCTCATCACCTTTGTGGTGACAGAGGTCAATTTAGTACCTATAGCCCGACTCAATCTGGCAAGTCTGTAATGATTGCTGATGGGACACACTCTCCCATCACTGGTCAGGGGGAGGTGCAGTTAACCCCTGAAATCAATGTTTAGAAAAACGACCGAGTAAGCCGCATACTCGTACTTGGTAGCCTTGCCGCTCTGAGTATGATGAAACGGCCATGTATGCGGGTTGACCCGCATACTCGGTCGAGTATACCCCCTATGCGGTCGCATACTCGGCCGCTTTTCTGATAGAATAACCCCACCCGCATAAACCGCATACTCCCCGCATAAAACCACATACTCTCCCGTATAAAATCGCATACTCCCCGCATACTCTCTCGACTGAGAATATTGCCCTAATATTAAATATTTATTTATATTTTTAATAATAAAAAATACCAAAGCGCATAAAACCGCATACTCCCCGCATACTCTCCCGCATACCGCATACTCTCTATGCAGTGACCCCTCCGACTGAATACCACATAACGCCTTCCTGAACATTGCCTGAAATGCGGCTTCAGAATGTTCTTTATGCACCTGAATTTTCAATGAATTAATTATCTGTCAGTCAAATCACCTAGGATTTGCATTGTCGTACCATTTTTGACCCTTCTGCTCTTGTATTTCAGGATATTCTGACGGACAGGGTGACAGGTACTGACCGTGAGCAAGGAGGCCTATATAGACTAATGCAATCTCCATATGCTACTGATTCTTCTCTTCGCACTAGGTCTGTCTCTCCATATGCATGGCACCTCTGTTTTGGTCATCTTCCTCTGCAAAAGCTGCGTCATGTTCTTCCTCAGATCTTCCCTCGTTCTACATTCCAGTGCGAGGCCTTCCAGCTTGGGAAGCATCATAGGTCAACATTCCAAAGTCGTCAGGGTCAAAGTAGTCATGGTCTTTTTGAGTTGATTCACTTGGACATTTGGGGTCCCAGTCGTGTTCCTGATCTTCAGGGACATCGTTTCTATCTTGTTGCGGTTGATGAGTATTCTAGATTGTCACCGGTCTTCTTTCTTAAGAACAAGTCTGATGCTAGTTCTATTATTCAGTCTTTTATTAATGAAATAAGGAATGTCTTTTCTGCAAATGTCAAGTATATACGTTCTGATAATACACTTGAATTCTGTAGTACCCAACTATCTCATTTCCTTAGATCATATGGTATTGTGCATCAGACATCATGTGCTTATACATCCCAACAGAATGGGGTGGCGGAGAGGAAACATCGCCATCTCTTGGATGTTACTAGAACTCTTTTAATTCAAAGTTGTGCTCCTCACTCATATTGGAGGGATGCTGTTATCACTGCATGTTAAGTGAATCGTATGCCTTCATCGATTCTGGGAGAAAAGATTCCTTTCTCAATTGCGTTTCCAGAGAAAGATCTTTTTTCTCTTACACCTCGAGTGTTTGATTGTGTTGCTTTTGTCCATCAGATGTCTCCAGGTCTTGACAAGATCTCTCCGAGAGCTGTCAAGTGCGTGTTTGGTATTCCAAGACCCAAAAGGGGTATCATTGCTTTGATCCTACTCGGAGACGGTACTATGTGAGTACTGATGCCACCTTTTTTGAATTTATCATGTATTGCTCTCCTACATACGACAAGCTCAGCTCTTCAGAAAATGGAGAAGAGGTGTATATGCCACCACCTCCTATCTCTGTTAATCCACCACCACCACCATCTCCACCTCCTGCCGAACCCTCTTTCTTTCCTCAGGTTTATCAGCGCCGGCCTCGTGCTCATGAGCCTCCACCAACATCCAGCATGCCCAAGGTATGTCCTAAGGATTTGAGTTCTACTAATGGCACTGGTGACTTGAGTTTACAGGATGTTTTGGATGACACGGTGTCTGAGGACACAACGCATATGGACGTGCCTATTGCTCTACACAGGAAGAGGCGTGCGTGTACGATGCATCCTCTTTCCTCTTACGTTTCTCTGGCACGATTATCTAAGGACTTTTGGAAATTTGTGGTGGCCTTATCAACGATACAAATACCTCGCTATTATCAGGAAGCATTGCAGCATCTTGCTATGAAAGAGGAAATGGTGACCTTACGGTCTTGTGGTACATGGAGTGTTATCCCTGCTCCTCCAGGTGCTTCGATTGTTGGCAGTAAAAGGGTGTTTACTATTAAACACTGTGCAGATGGTTCTGTGGACAGATACAAGGCTTGGTTGGTTGCTCGTGGGTTCACTCAGACTTATGGGGTAGATTATCAAGACACTTTCTCTCCAGTTACGCGTCACTCTACACTACATATCCTTGTTGCTGTTGCTGTGGTAAAGGACTGGTCCCTTTTCCAATTAGATGTCAAGAATGCCTTTTTATATGGCGATTTGCACGGAGAGGTGTAGGTGCAGCAACCACCTGGATTTGCTGCTGAAGGAGAGTCTAGTATGGTATATAGACTTCATAATGTCATATATGGCCTTAAGCAGAGTTCGGGGGCTTGGTTTCAGAAGCTTTCAAAGCTGATTGAACTACATGGCTTTGTCAGATCTACTGCAGAACACTCTCTTTTTTAGGAGACCTGAAGGATATGATTTAGGGCTGCTAATTGAACTGAATCATTTGAATTCGATTAGGATTCGTTCGATAAAAATTCGATTCGAAATCAATGATCTGAATTTGAATTTCACTTGTGGATTCAATTCTTAAATGAATCGAATTTGAATTGACCTGAATTCGTTCGATAATAATTCGATTCAATTCGGTATTTATATGCATACGTACATATATGTATATGTATGTCCATGTATTTATATATATACATGGTACATACATATACATGCATATAATACATACATATTTACATACATACATGTAACAACTACTCTTGGTTGATTATGATCTTTTCCTAATATTCTTGTACAAGAAATTATAGCATAATTACATCAAAAGGTTGACATGTGTAAGTAAATGGATGCAGAAAAGAGTATATGAATATGTATTAAAAAAGTTACTACATTTAGTTTACATAAAAAGATTTAGCATTTCCATTATATCACTAGGCATAACATGTCAAAGCAATTAAAGATACTCTCAAACCAACTTACTACAGTGATTAAATGGTTAATTTTAAACTTCTAATCATATCTAGCATTTATTGATATGATTTATCATGTGAAGCATTCATCGATATGATTTCTATACTCCTATGCTACACCGATATGACTTGTGAATGCATGACGTGTATATGCAACATTAGCCCCTCCCCCCAATAAGATCCAATCTCTTTCATTTCTTCTTTATAACTAAGTTCAAGTGGTTTGACTGCAAAATATATTATGAAATAGAGATGTGTGTCCTTTATGCATCAGTTATAAAAAACATTTAAGTCATATCTTTACTTCTCATTACATTTGTATAAGTGCAATCAATAATCAATCTTAGCATGATATTCAAAAAATTTGAGGCATTAAGAGGATACAAAACACTCTAAGCTATATCCAATTTAATATGCATATATGTATGTATAATCTTATTATTTAAATACTAATTATTGAATATAAAAAAGAGTGAAAAATTTTAATTATTACCAATAGGAAAAATTTAATGTCAAATATTGTTATTCTAAATCCCCATCCACACATTTATTTTCATGTTCCCACATTCCTTATACTGTCCTTTCCATTACCCCTTTCATTATCTACCAAAGTTCCTAAAAACCCATGGTAGATTATGATGACCTTTCTTAGCACGTGAAAATGATGTTTTGCTACTTTGAATTCCTCCTTATCATTTATCGTGATTCAAAATTTATCTAGATATATCTCCTTTACTTTTTTATTGCTTTGATTTTCCTTGTATGACAATCCACGATGAATATCATTTTCAAGGCGTATTTTGTCATCCCATGAGTAATATACAAGTTCTTCTCACCATAATGTAAGTTGTTCCTTTATGCATCAAAAATTCATACATTTCATTTTCGTGGCTTAATTTTTTGATATTGATGATATTTACGCTCAATGAAGAGGTTTTATCTTTCTACGTTATTTTTTACAATTCTCACTATTTTAAATAATAATAATACTAATTTGAATGAACTTTTTATATAAAGTTTTATCTTATCTTGCTTTAACATGCAATGGTAATTATATTGTTCAGCTTTTTCGTCAATGATATTCTATATCTTTGATAGGATCATATAATTATATCGTATGCATACATTCCTTCGTCATAGAAAAAGTATATTAGATTGTAAAAAACACATAATAATTGTAAAAATTAGATATTTTTATCCAATGTATTGTATTGGTTTGATATTTTCCTTGATTTTATAGTTTTTCAACTTATCTTAGTAATATACTTTCAAATTTAGAATTTTACAATAAAACATTGATATTATATAATTATTCATACAATGTTACTTAGGCTCTAAAACATCAAATAACATTTCAAATTCAAAATAAAATGAATAGAATTTGAATATCCGAAACTCAAAATGAATTGAATATGAATTTAAGTTGGTAAATTCGTTTGAAATTCGATTCGAGTTCGAATTCGAAATTTTTATAATGAATTGAATCAGAATCATGGTGGATTCGAATATATTCGATTCGATTAGCACCCTTGAGTTTACATGATGTTCTGGATGACACGGTGTCTGAGGACACAACGGATATGGACGTGCCTATTGCTTTACACAGGAAGAGGCGTGCGTGTACGATGCATCCTCTTTCCTCTTACATTTCTCTGGCACGATTATCTAGGGACTTTTGGAAATTTGTGGTGGCCTTATCAACGATACATATACCTTGCTCTTATCAGGAAGCATTGCAGCATCTTGCTATGAAAGAGGAAATGGTGACCTTACGGTCTTCTGGTACCTGGAGTGTCATCCCTGCTCCTCCAGGTGCTTCGATTGTTGGCAGTAAAAGGGTGTTTACTATTAAACACTGTGCAGATAGTTCTGTGGACAGATACAAGGCTTGGTTGGTTGCTCGTGGGTTCACTCAGACTTATGGGGTGGATTATCAAGACACTTTCTCTCCAGTTACGCGTCACTCTACACTACGTATCCTTGTTGCTGTGGTAAAGGACCGGTCCCTTTTCCAATTATATGTCAAGAATGCCTTTTTATATGGCGATTTGCACGGAGAGGTGTAGGTGCAGCAACCACCTGAGTTTGCTGCTGAAGGAGAGTCTAGTATGGTATGTAGACTTCATAATGTCATATATGACCTTAGGCAGAGTCCGAGGGCTTGATTTCAGAAGCTTTCAAAGCTGATTGAACTACATGGCTTTGTCAGATCTACTGCAGATCACTCTCTTTTTTTAGGAGGACCTGAAGGGTATGGTTGCTGTTTTGGTTTATGTTGATGATATTGTTGTTACATGCTGCGATAATGAAGGTATTTAGGCAATCAAGGACTTTCTTGGACGACAATTTGTGACTAAGAATCTTGGTATGCTGAGGTATTTTCTTGGTCTAGAATTTGCAAGAAACCAGGAGTGAATGGTGATGATGCAGACCCGCTACTACTCTAGTGGATCCTAATGCACGAGTATATGATGATGACTCTACAGAGGTAGATAAGAGACAATACAGAGAGCTAGTAGGGAAGTTATTGCATGTCACCATCACCGGGCTTGATATATCATTTGTTGTCAGCAGAGTTAGCCAATTTATGGAGCAACCAAGGCAATCACACATGGATGCAGTCCACATGATCTTGAGGTATCTCAAGTCTTCTTCAGGTGCCGGACTTCTATTTAGGAGAGGCACAACTCTGACAATATCGGGGTGTGCGGATGTAGACTATGCTGGATATCCCAAGGATAGGAAGTCAACCTCAGGTTTCATTGTATTTGTAGGCAACTCTTTGGTTTCTTGGAAGAGTAAGAAATAAACGGTTGTGGCTAGATCAAGTACAGAATCAGAGTATGGGGCAATGACCCAAGGGAGTAAAGAAATAATGCGGGTCAAGTCAGTTCTGACTGACCTAACTATAGAGGTGCCACTTCCTATGCATCTACAATGCGACAATCAAGCAGCTTTATTTATCACAAACAATCCTGCCTTTCATGAAAGAACAAAGCACATTGAGGTTGACTGACATTACCCCCGCGATTTGATTCAAAAGGGATATATATACTTCTCATGTTGCTTCAGGAAATCAAATTGCTGACATGTTCACTGAAGCCCTTGCGAAGGGACCATTTCACCGTTGCTGTTCCGAGTTGAGCATGATAGATATCTATGCTCCAGCTTGAGGGGGAGTGTTGAGACATTTATATCTCTTGAGGTGTTATCGTATAATTGTCTTTTTCTTTCAGCTATCTATGTAATTTGTCCTAGGGGTTTTTTCCTATATAAGAGAGCTCTAAGGCTACGATGAATAAACAAGTTCTCTTTTCCCATTTCCACAATGTGTGGAAGGTGATCACTATTATATCAGATGGATTGGCGAAGGGCGAAACGTCGGACGCGATAGTTGAAGTGGCGTTCAGGCGGGCGAGAATACCCTCAGAGTTCATCCTAAGGGTGGATAAAGCATCATTCCCAATTGCGGTGGCGAAGACGGCCACAAGTGCGACGGACGATGGGTATATTGAGGAATACGAACCGACAGGACATGTGGTGGGAAGCGCATCCGACGCGGCTGTTAAGCTTCCCTATACACAAACCCCAATGGCGATCTTTGAAGCGAAGGAGTCAGAAGGACTGTCAGGGTGGGAGATGTGGGGAGTCGGATCGGTCCCATACTCTGGTGAATCCATTGGGACTGGAGGCATATACTCGGATCCGGGGGGCACCTTCACATACCCAGATGGGCTCACCCTTTTCAGGTGTATTCATGCACCCGGATCGAAACTGGACTCGGTATGCTTAGATTCTTCTGGCAGAGTGGGCACCTCGCCTCAGGTTCTAGAGGGCGCAAGTTTACACTTGGAATCGAACACGTCAGGGGTCATCTCCTCAGGGTTGCGGGGTCCGAGTTCCTCGATGATCCACGCAAAGTCGGCGGTGGCGATATTTGAAGGGGAAATTGATGAGCCGGGGTCAGTGGGTCTAGTTAGCGATGGGAAAAAACTGGTCGGACGAGGTTTGAAGCAACGAAGTTCTGAACAGGGTGAAGACTCCATTGCCTGGACCGAGGAAACTAAGCTTACCTCAGATGACGACATTGCATGGACCGAGGTCGGAGGAAATGCCATTTCTGAATTTCGTGAGTCCCCAATAGATGGGGCATTCGGTGGCTGGCTGTGGGATGGAAAGGTGATGCATTTGAGATGTTAGGAGAAGCCATTTGTGACAGGAGGTGTTTATTTGTGATGCTCAAGAGGAAATCAGATGAATTATCCTTGTTACTCACAAATGTTTATGGGCCATGTAATAGAGAGGGGATGACAGATTTTATAGAAGTCCTACAGAAGGTTCACAATTTTTACCCTCAAGCATATTGGATCATTGGAGGAGACTTTAACACTACTCTATTCCCGAACGATTGCCCCAGGAGGAGGGGCGGAATGATAGCGGGTTACAGACGTTGGCTGAATTTGTGGAAGAGTATGGCCTCGATGTGGTTGATGCTGATGGTTACAAATACACTTGGAGGAATACTAGATCCAGATCGCGAATTGATAGATTCATGCCGTCTATTGAGATATTGGAATGGTTCCCGTTGGCTTGCGGATGGGCCGTTCCTCGTGCATATTTTGATCATGCGCTACTTGTTTGGTCGTCCAGTGAGAATGAGGCCCATCGAACCTTTTTCAGATTTGAGAGCGCATGGTTATTGGAGGACAACTTCAAGGATATGGTTACATCGTTTTGGGGTGACCTGCATCCTATAGGTTCGGCGGCGACGCGGTTTGCATTTAAGCTCTCCTCCCTACGAAGACGTCTTTGGGAGTTCAATAAGAAAATCGTGTATCAAGAAGGGCTACTCGGAGGACAGTCCAAGAGGAGGTGATCCGGTTCGACCAATTGGAGGACCCACATGGCTTATCAGTGGAAGAAGCAGAGCAGAGGAACAAATGCCTTAATGTCATCAAACTTGAGGATAGAAAACAAGAGGCAGAATGGAGACAACGCTCAAAACAGAAGTGACTTAAGGAGGGGGATGAAAACACGAGATACTTCCATGCGATGGCAAGTAACATAAGAAGACGTAACCACATCCACCACATTAGGATTGATGGAGAGGAAATTAGAGGTGACACTGAGCTGGGAAGAGCGCTCAAGAATTGGTTTATTACACGCTGCAGAAGGGCCACCAGAAAGGGGTGGGGGTAGACAGGGAAAGGGCTTCGTAACATTTCGACACCACAGACGCAGGCGCTTGTGGCAGCTTTCACGGAGGAGGAGACCAAACAGGCGGTTTTTGCTCAGAATACGGATGGCACGTCAGGGCCGGATGGTTTTTCGATCTCTACATATTGGAAGTCTTGCAGGAATTTAGAGTTGAAAACCGGGGATTTGAAAGGCTGAACAAGGAACTCATCTTCCTCTTGCCGAAGAGGGACAACCCAACTCAGATCGATGACCTCAAACCAATTGCACTATCAAATGGTATTGACCTCATCATTGCGAAGGTATTGGCGAACATGATGCGAAGTGTCTTAGGCGATATCATCTCTCCAGAATAATCAGCCTTTATTCCGGGAATGCTTATGGCGGATAAATGGGTTCTGGCATACGATATTATGCACGAGTAGCAGCGACACTGGGCTACGGGAATAGTGTGGAAGGTGGGCTTCTCCAAGGCATATGACTGCTTGGACTGACGCTTCATATGGGCATCGCTTGAAAGGAGAGGATTTTCAAAGCTGTGGGTCTCTTGGATGAAAAGGTGCATTACGACAACGTCCTTCGCTATATTGGTGAATGAGCACCCCGAGGGTGGATTTTTTCAATCGTAGTGCGATATTAAACAGGGATGCCCCCTAGCCCCTTTATTATTTGTCATTGCAGCTGATGCTTTAACGACCATGATGAAGTTAGCGCAGGAGGAAAGGCTGTGTTCAGGCTTCCACAATGATGACATATCATTTTCGATTTTGCGGTACGCTGATGACACGATTTTATTTCTCTAGGATGATTTGCAGCAAGCTAAACATACTTCAAAGATTTTGGAGATATTTGGAGACACTTCGGGCCTCCGGATTAATAGGGATACATCCTAATTCGTGCCAATTGGAATGGGGCAGGAAGAGGTTAGAAGGATGGGCGAGATGTTGGGATGTAGGAGGGGGGAGCTGCCAATCATGTATCTTGGGTTACTCTAGGTGCTTGGTCGCCTTCGGAAGTCGAATTGGCGTGTGGTACTTGAGAGATTGGAAAATAAACTAGCAAGATGGAAGGGCAGGATCATATCAAAAGGCGGGAGAGTGGTGTTTCTTAAGCATGCATTATCAATGTTTACCTATTTTTTTCTGTTCATGTAGGAAACTGCCAAAAAGAATTTGTGAACATATGGAACGGTTGATGAGGAGGTTCCTATGGTCGGACGGTAAACAAGATCACAGAGGGATACATCATTTGAGATTGGGAAACGGCCACCCGGAGGAAGAAGGACGATGGCCTTGGTATCCTTAGACGTCAACACATGAATAAGGCCTTGATTTCCAAGTGGATCGTTAGAATATGGGGAGCAGAGGAAGATCTAACATCCAAATTGCTACGGAAGAATTACTCGATTGGAGGGGAATTGCTGTTGTCACACGTTAGGTGCCCCTCCTCCCTTTGGTTGGGGCTGAGGGACACTCTACTAGAGATGAACGAGGCACTGCGACCCGTGATTGGCAATGGTCAATTATTTAGATTTTGGATTGATTATTGGGCGAATTTTGGATTCTTGAAGGATCGCTTCCCACGCCTCTTTCCGCTATCCAAGGATAAGTTGGGTAGCATAGCGCTTCGTCGGCTGCCTATTCTACTGGTGCATGGTAACCCTGTTTTACGACGTCTCTTTCCGAGCAACGATTTCATGACTACTTGCAATTAATGAACTCGAGGTGGATGGATCGGGCGGCAGTAGAGACCTTTTCACATGAGGGTCCGGGAAATTTAGCGTCAAGAAGGCGTAAATTTTTGTGGAGTAAGGACAAACTGGGAACCAGACGGAGCAAGATCGGGACTTTACGCTAATCTGGAAGTCAAAAATTCAGCATAAGATTAAAATTTTCCTTTGACTTGTAAGACACGGTCGCATTATGTCGAAAAGGGATAATCTTTTCCATACGGGGATCACATTTGCACGAGATGCAATGAGGATGACGAGGATTTGGAACACTTATTCTTCATATGTCGTACTTCGTCGCGGATTTGGGAAGAGACTGGGATTCGATGGTTGAATGTGGAAAACTCAACGGCTTTTTGGACTTCTATAAGGGCAGTGGGCGACAACTCTCAGGACGATGTATCCCCAGCATACTTGCTCTTGTGGGCAATCTGGTGCGCACGAAACAGGAACATATTTAAGGGCCAACGATTCTACACCGAAAGTGTCCTTAACCACTTTAGAAGACCAGTAACAGAAACCGCCTGACCATATGGATTGTATACGGTTATGTATTTACCTATCCTCTTCTCGTTTATTTTGTAACTCTTCACTCATATTTCAACGATCCCTGATGTTTGTATCACTTTGTACTCCTCTTCTCCTCTCCCTCGTTTGGTTTTTAATAAAATTTGGGGCGAACACCACCATGTGTCTCCCCCGAAACGTTTTGATTTCAAAAAAAAAAATGAACTCGTGAGGTGAGCCCCATAGCGGGGCCTCACCCTTTTTATGCTCTCAAAAAAAAGGATTGAAATCCGTCAATCTGCAGGAAGAGAAGCTCTTTGTCTGCCTTGCGTTAGTGTAGGAGGAAGAACATGTTGGGGGATCGTGTTTCCCGAGTTATAATCTTTATCTTTATGGCAGTATTGAATGGAGAGAATTCTCTCTTCTCCCCTCTCGTCGTAGTTTCATGTATGCCGTATTTGTTTCTTGATTTTATTTCGGATATTTTTTCATCTACCAAGAAAAGATTTTACATAACCATTTTGGTTCCCGAATGTTTTGTCGGTTATATTATTTAAGGTCTCACTTACATATGCTCAAATCCTTCTAATCCATGTCTAAGAATCTCCATTAATCATTCTAAAAATCTGAAATGAAAACGGTAAAATGATATTTATTTGAACTAACACATTGATTGGATTTTTTTTGTCAGCTGTACCATCAATAATTTGATTTGCATGTGATCTTTGGTTATTAAATGTGATTTTTTGCTTCTTTTTTAGAGGTTGATTTTTTTAAGAGTAAACGTTGCATCATTTTCTCTGCTGCAGGCTGTTTTTGCTGGCTACTTGGAAAGGCCTGTACGTTTTATGGAGCTTCCTGGTGATATTCCAAATAGGTAAGGTTTAATATTCTATTTCTGCTGCCCATCTCGACTTGTTAAGCCAGTAGACTTTTATTAACTGTTTTGTGCTGGATGTCAACATGAGCATATGCCAAAATAATAGGTGTTCGGTAGTTTAACAAACTTGTCACTTTCTAGATCGGAAAAACATATTAAGACTTTTCTTGGTTGCCTTACAGCTGCAATCTCTTCTGGAGGGCACTGATTACAAGTTAATTGAAGGTTTTCTATGCCAAAGAGGGGGAATCACGTGAAGGTGTCCATCCCAAGTGGAATAATAAAAAAAGATCAAGTCGGTTTACAAGAGCCAAGACTTGAGGCGAGTCTTCGCTAAAAGAATTTCATTGTCCACATAGTAACGTTCCGAATGGAAGAGAACCCCATTATAGGACAATTAGACTGCCTAAATAGCCGTAACAAGTAAAAGCACCCTATTCGAGCGGAAATGAGCTCTGAAGAGGGGATACCAGAAAACCATGGGATTTTCAGAGTCCAGACCGTCAAAATCCAATACCTTATGGGACTCAGCTTTGTCGCAATGAAAGAAGTTTCCATTTCCCTTCCATAAAGCGAGCAATTAGTATTGGAAGAAATGAGTGCCTTGTTATTTCTGAGAACCCTAGGCTCTCTTATATAGAGGAGAGGTCTATGGGTAAATTACATAAGGTGGAAACATGAAAATAAAAATAAAGAAACGGTACATTGAATATATAAATACGTAAATATCTCTACACTCCCCCTCAAGATGGAGCATAGATATCAATCATGCTCAGCTTGGATGAACACTTCTGGATTGGTCCTCTGAGTAATGGCTTGGTAAAGATATCTGCGGTTTGCTCTCCTGAACTAACATGAGAAGTAGAAATCAAGCCCTTCTGAATCATATCTCTGGTGTAATGACAATCTACCTCAATATGTTTCGTCCTCTCATGGAACGCAGGGTTGTTTGCAATGAACAAGGCAGCCTGGTTATCACACTGTAACTGCATGGGTAGAGGAACATCTATGTGCAAATCCGCTAATACTGCTCGCACCCACATCATATCTGTACTTGCATGAGACATAGCCATGTATTCAGATTCAACACTTGATCTCGCTACAATTGTTTGTTTCTTGCTTCTCCAAAAAACGAGAGAGTTGCCAACAAACACTGCAAATCCCAAAGTTGATTTCCTATCTTTAGGACACCTTGCATAGTCTGCGTCGGCATATGCAGATACAAAGAGAGTTTCTCCTTTCTTGAAAAGTAGTCCTGCACCTGGAGAGGATTTTAGATATCTCAATATCATGTATATAGCATCCATATGTACTTGTCGAGGCTGCTCCATGAACTGACTGACTCGACTCGCTGCAATGGCGATATCTGGTCTGGTAATTGTAACATAAAGGAGCTTTCCCACCATCTCTCTGTATTCCCTCTTATCGGCTTCATCTGTATCATCATCATATAGCTTCATGCTAGGATCCATAGGAGTAGTAGAAGGTCGACACCCAATCATGCCCGTCTCAGCAAGCATGTCTGTAACATATTTCCTTTAGGTCATTACAAGACCCTGTGCATCTCTAGCAAATTCCAACCCTAAGAAATACCTTAGGGTACCTAGATCCTTAGTCACAAATTGAATGCCCAGAAATTCTTTTGCCATCTTGATTCCATGCTCATCATCTCCTGTAATAATTATATCATCAACATAAACCATGATAGCAACTGTACCTCTAGGTGTTCTGCACAAATAAAGAATGATCTGCATTTGACCTCTTGAACCCCCGTCGTTCAATCAGATCAGAGAGCTTTTGAAACCATGCCCTCGGACTTTGTTTAAGACCATATATTGCCTTATGGAGTCTACAAACCTGTTGACACTCCCCCTCAGCAGTAAACCCCGAAGGCTGCTGCATATAGACTTCCTCCTGTAGATCTCCATACAAGAAAGCATTTTTAACATCAAGTTGAAATAAGGGCCAATCACGTACCACAACAACTGTGTTAGAATAAAGGGAGTCTTCGTTGTGATAATAAGAAAACCCTAGGCTCTCTTATATAGGGAGAGGCCGTAGGGGTAAATTACATGGATGTCTAAATAGAAGCGATAAATATAAACAGGGTACATTAACATATAATAATAATAGAAACTAACTATCTCTACACTCCCCCTCAAGGTGGAGCATAGATGTCGATCATGCTCAGCTTGGATGAACATCTCTGGAAAGGTCCTCTGAGCAATGGCTTGGTGAATACATCGGCAGTCTGATCCCCTGAGCTAACATGGGCCGTGGATATGAATCCTCTCTGGATTAGGTCCCTGGTGTAATGGCAGTCAACTTCAATATGCTTGGTCCTCTCATGGAAGGCTGGATTGTTGGCAATGAACAACGCTGCCTGATTGTCACACTGAAGCTTCATAGGTAGAGATACGGCTACATGTAGATCTTCTAGTACTGAGCGAACCCACATCATCTCCGTACTGGCTTGAGCCATGGCCCTATACTCAGATTCAGCACTGGACCTGGCCACAACAGTTTGTTTCTTGCTTTTCCAAGAAACCAAGGAGCCGCCAACAAACACTGCAAACCCTGAGGTTGATTTTCGGTCCTTAGGACATCCTGCATAATCTGCATCTGCACATGCTGAGACAGATAAGTCCGTGCCCTTTCTAAATAGTAGCCCTGAACCTGGAGAAGTCTTTAGATACCTCAGTATCATGTGTATAGCATCCATGTGAACCTGTCTTGGCTGCTCCATAAACTGACTTACCCTGCTAACTGCAAACTGAATGTCTGGGCGAGTTATGGTGATGTAGAGGAGTTTTCCCACCATCTCTCTATATCTCCTCTTATCCACTTCATCAGTATCTTCATCATATATCTTCATGCTGGGATCCATGGGGATGCTAGATGGTTTGCACCCATCCATACCAGTCTCAACTAGGAAGTCAGTAATGTACTTCCGTTGTGTCATCACCAGACCATGTGCATTCCTTGCAAATTCCAACCCCAGAAAATATCTTAGGGTTCCAAGATCCTTTGTCACAAACTGACGACCTAGGAATGCCTTTGCCTTTGCTATGCCCTGAGTATCATCTCCTGTGACAAGAATATCATCCACATAGACCATTATAACAACCGTACCTGCCGAGGATTTCTGGACAAATAACGAATGGTCAGCATTGGACCTCTTAAATCCCTGGTGTTCAATTAGGTTGGACAGTTTCTGGAACCACGCTCGTGGACTCTGTTTAAGTCCATATATCGCCTTGTGAAGTCTACATACCATATGCTTCTCCCCCTCAGCAGTAAACCCGGGTGGCTGCTGCATGTAGACTTCCTCCTGTAAGTCCCCGTACAGAAAGGCATTCTTGACGTCTAGCTGATAAATGCTCCAGTCACGAACCACTGCAACAGACAGGAGGATACGGAGAGTCGAGTGTCTCGCAACTAGAGAGAATGTATCCATGTAGTCAACGCCATATGTCTGTGTAAATCCTCGGGCAACCAGGCGTGCTTTGTACCTATCCAATGTGCCATCCGCATGATATTTGGCTGTGAAGACCCATTTGCAGCTGACAACTGATGCATCAGGTGGTGCAGGGACCAAAGTCCATGTGCCACGGGACTGCAAGGCCTCCATTTCTTCTTCCATAGCTCGTCTCCAGCATTCACTCTGCAAGGCGTCCTGGTATGTCCGTGGTATGTCCACAGAAGACAAAGCTGTGGCAAACTGCTGGAAATCACCTGTGAGTCGGTGAAAGGAAACCTGTGAAGCAAGTGGATAGGATGCACACTGTCGTCTCAGTTTCCGAATAGCAATCGGAACATCCAGATCACCATCTGCGTCCACCTGTAAGGAGTCATCCTGCATAGGTACCGAACCTGACCCGTCATTAGTAACATCATCTGAACATACCTGAGGCGTAGTGATTGGCTGAGTTGTCGTCTGAGCAGGACCTGACCGACGCGTATAGTGGTTAGGAAATGGTGAAACGATTCGCCGTGGACCGGGTGGAGGTGGAGGTGGTGGTGGTGGTGCTGGCATAGGAATGGACACAGGAGATGAGTCAGGTAAATGACAAGTAGGTGGTGGTGGAACCAAAATATCATCAGCGCTGGTGGATGGTACCATTCTGTCCCCAGCTGGCGAGAAGTACATGACCGACTCGAAGAAAGTGACATCCGCACTAACAAAGTACCTGTTGGTAGTAGGATCATAACACCGGTATCCCTTCTGTGTTCTGGAATACCCAACAAAGACACACTTGACTGCTCTTGGAGAGAGCTTGTCAAGTCCAGGAGAAAGACGATGGACAAAAGCCACAGCACCAAAAACACGAGGTGGTAGTGAGAATAGCTCCTTGTCAGGAAAAATAAGAGAGATGGGGATCTTCTCGCCAAGGACAGAGGATGGCATTCTATTGACCAGATAGCATGCAGTAAGGACAGCATCCCCCCAGAAAGAAATAGGAGCACAACTTTGAATCAATAAGGTACGAGTGATATCCAAGAGATGGCGATGCTTTCTTTCCGCCACCCCATTTTGTTGGGATGTATATGCACAGGTGGTTTGATGAATAATACCCTTCGATGACAGAAATTGAGAAAGAGAACGTGTACAAAATTCCAGGGCATTATCAGTCCGAACATATTTTACTGAAGACGAAAAAACATTTTGCACTTCATTAATCAAATTTTTAATAACATCTCCTGCTTCAGACTTATTCTTCAGAAGAAAAACCCAAGAGACACGGGAAAAATCATCTACTACCACAAGATAGAACCGGTGCCCCTGATGATCGGGCACACGACTTGGACCCCATATATCTATATGCAACAACTCAAAAGGGGAGCTACTGCTCCGACTCTGACGACCTGGAAAGCTCGACCTGTGATGCTTTCCTAACTGACATGTTTCACAACGAAACGACGAACTTGGAGAGATCTGGGGCAGAAGATGGCGCATCTTCTGGAGCGGAAGGTGACCAAAACGAAGATGCCAAATGTATGGTGAAACTGGTCCAGCAGAGTGAGTGGAGATGCCAGCATAGGAATTCCGGACCAGCCGATATAGACCATTCTGCTCAGAGCCACAGCCAATCACCTTGCCCGTGAGTATGTCCTGAAAAATGAGAGAAGACGGGTCAAATATAGCTCGACAATTTAAGTCCTTTGTAATCTGACTAATAGATAATAAATTCAGCGAGAACTCAGGGGCATATAAAACATTCTGTAGCTGCATAGTGGAGGATAAGAAAACCTCCCCCTGGCCAACAAGGGGTGAGTAGGAACCATCTGCTATCTGTACTGAGCGACCTGGAGGAATAGCCCTGTAGGCCTGTAGTCTTCCTCTATCTCTACACAGATGATGTGTAGCTCTGGAATCTATAACCCAGTCAGATATATCATGTGAAGATATGAAGGCTGAAGATCTACCTGAAGAACTGGCTGCAGCAGATGAACTGGCTGAGGCTGTGGCAGCAATATCTGACGAGCCGCCAGATGAATCACCAGAAGACTGTGGCATAATATCACGAAGGCGAGCCACGAGTTCGTCAAATCTATGATCTGCAGTAGACGGTAATGGAGACTGTGAGTGCTCTGCAACCCGTGCCGATGCTGGGAACCCATGCTTTGAGTAGCATGTCTCCTCCGAGTGTCCATATCTGTGACAATATGAGCATGTCTGACTGACGCGACCGCCTCTTACATGAGAGCCACGGCCACGTCCACGACCGCGCCAAGAAGGTGGTCCACCTCTCCCACGCGAAGCTGCCATCGCAGATGGGGGTGGAGTAGATGAGCTGGAAGAAACTGGGATACGACTGAGCCTCCTGTAGACATCCTCCACCGGAGGAATAACTGCATCTGCTAAGATCTGTGACCGTGCAGCATCATACTCAGGATCGAGGGCAGCAAGTAGAACACCCACCATGGTGGCGTTCCGGAACGTCTTCTGCTGCTCTGGAGTAGCAGTCAGAGGAATGGTACTGTATAGCTTCTCGAACATCCCTCTTAGGGATGTGTATAAAGAATGAAGAGGTCTGCCGACTTGCTTCATCGTAAAGATGTCATGCTGAAGCTGCAACATCTTTGTCTCGTTTCGCACCTGCGAATACGTAGTAGCAAGAATGTCCCACATTGCCTTAGCAGTGGGCTGATGGAGAACATCATTTGCTATCTCCATCGTCAGCGTGCCGGACAACCATACTTTTGCATAAGCATCATCGGCCTCCCATGAGGCATAGATCCCTGTCTTCTCCGCAGGCTCATCTTCGGTAAGAATGTGTTTCTTACCATTTGATTTCATGAGGCTCATGAATTGCATGGCCCATAACTCATAGTTAGACCCGTCCATCTTCACTATTGGCGCCGGACCTTTGAATGCGCCGATGGAGGGCGAATCGACTTTCGATTCTGACATACTGCTGCTTGAAGAAGACGACGGGATAATAGACACTGTGATGAATGTCTACACCAACTGCATTGGATTTGAGTACGTGTGTAGACTTTTACGTACTCAAATCCATAAACCGGAGAAAAAGGAGTCTAGGGCACGCCTCCAAGGAAGCTTACAGCCCTCGAAAGGCCTCGAGAACGACGCCTAAGTACTGCTGGAGGCCACTGGAACCCCAACAGCGGCAGCAAGGGGTGTCGCTGGGGCTGTGGGAGCGGCTGGCGGTTGCCGCGAGGGGTGCTGGATGCCGCTGGGACGGCTGGAAGCGACAGGTGGGTGTCGCTAGGGCTGCTGGAGGCCGCTAGGGTTGCTGGCTGCCGCTGGCTGGGGCGGCAGGAGCCGTTGGGGAGGGCGGCTGGGAGCCGCTAGCGGCTGGTTGCCGCTGGGAGGAGCGATGTGGCTGATGAAGCTGCAGAAGGGAGGGGCTGGGTGCCGTAGGCAGCGGCTAGAAGAGAGAAGAAGAGAGGGGCGGCGGGTGGGGAAGGGAGGAGAGCCCTAAGGCGGCTCTGATACCATGTTAGAATAAAGGGAGTCTTCGTTGTGATAATAAGAAAACCCTAGGCTCTCTTATATAGGGAGAGGCCGTAGGGGTAAATTACATTGATGTCTAAATAGAAGCGATAAATATAAACAGGGTACATAAACATATAATAATAATAGAAACTAACTATCTCTACAAACTGAAAGAAGAACACACAAAGTGGAGTGTCGAGCAACTGGTGAGAACGCGTCCATATAGTCAACACCATAGGTTTGTGTAAAATCACGTTCCACCGATCTTGCTTTGTAACGATCAATGCTCCCATCTGCACGATGTTTAACAATAAACACCCATTTGCAACTTACAACAGATGCGCCAGGAGGAGCAGAAACCATACTCTATGTACCACGGGATTGCAAAGCATCCATTTCCTCTTCCATAGAAAGACACTGCTGGCTATCTCTCAAGGCATCCTGGTATGCTCGTGGAATTTCCACGACAGTTAGGCGATGGAAAGAGACATGAGAAGCAAGTGGATAAGATGCACAAGTACGCCTCTGCTTCCGAATGGCGATGGGTAAGTCCAGATCCTCGGGAACCTCATCCTGCACTGATTCCTATACAGAAATATCTCCAGACCCATCGTTAGAAGCCATGTTATTAGAACAAACCTGGGGCATGCTTGATGACAGGCGATAGCCGTGAGCAGAAGGTGGCCGACACGTATACAATTTTGGTAACGGTGGAACAACAGTCACATGCGGCTATGTAGATGGAGGAGATGGAAGGGGTGGTGGTGGTATGACTGGTAAAGGAGATAACTGACTCGTAGGAGGAGGTGACATGTAGATCTCGGTATCAGTTTCCGAAGTAGTTACCTGCCACCTGTAGGAGAGAAAAACATCAAAGATTCAAAGAATGTAACATCGGCGCTAACAAAGTATTTCCTACGTAACGAGTCATAACATCGATATCCCTTTTGAGTCCTGGAGTATCCCACAAACACGCATTTGACAGCCCTAGGAGAGAGCTTGTCAAGACCTGGAGCCAACTGGTGGACAAACATGACAGATCCGAAGAAACGAGTAGGAGAGAACAACTCCTTCTCAGGAAAGGCTATAGAGAAAGGAGTCTTCTCACCCAAAATAGACGAGGGCATGCGATTTACCAAATAACAAGCCATGAGAACGGCATCACCCCAAAACGAATGTGGAGCCTGACTTTGAATAAATAGGGTCCGAGTGATGTCAAGTAGATGCCGATGTTTCCTTTCTGCAACACCATTTTGCTGTGAAGTATAAACACATGATGTTTGATGAATTATACCACGAGATGAAAAGAACAATGAAAGTGCACGAGTACAAAATTCCAATGCATTGTCAGACCTCACAATTTTCACAGAAGTAGAGAAAATATTTTGCACCTCATTGATAAACATTCGAATCACATCTCCTGCTTCAGATTTATTCTTTAATAGATATACCCAAGACAAACGAGAAAAATCATCGACTGCAACAAGATAAAACCTGTGTCTCTGGTGATCAGGAACACGACTGTGACCTCAAATATCAATATGGACTAACTTAAAAAGGGAGCTACTGCTCCGATTCTGACGACTCGGAAAAGCAGACCGATGATGCTTTCCCAACTAACACGCTTTGCACTGGAAGGACGATCCCGGAGACATCTGAGGCAAAATACGATACATCTTCTGAAGAGGTAGGTGATCAAAACGCAGATGCCGGGTATAAGGAGAGGCTGGTCCTATGGAATGAATTGACGCACATACATAGGGAGTACGGACCAGACGATAAAGACCGCACTGCTCACGACCACAACCAATCACTCTGCCCGTAAGTATGTCCTAAAAAACAAGAGACAATGGGTCAAAAATAGCTCGACAATTTAAATCCTTTGTAACATGGCTAATGGGCAGTAAATTCATAGAGAAATCATGAGCATGTAACACATTCTGCAATCGCATGGAAGGCGACAAACTAATCTCCCCCCGTCCTGTGATCGGGGAATGAGTCCCATCGGCTATCGCTACAGTCCGTCTTGGTGGAACCTGTCTATATGCAGTAAGCTGCCCTTTGTCTCCACATAAGTGATGTGTCGTTCCTGAGTCCATAATCCATTCTTTAATCGTAGATCCATCACAAGAGGTGAGGGCATAAGGGCTACCTGAGGTACTTGCAGAGGCGGATGTGCTGGCAGAAGCAGAGGCTGCTACATCTGAATGGCCTCCTGAAGCTATGTCTAGAGGCATGATGTTCCTCAGTCTGGCTACGAGGTCATCAAATCGCTGGTCCAAAGAAGATAGTGCAGGAGACTCAACCTGTTCTGCTACCCGAGCTGATGCTGGAAAACCATGCTTATAATAGCATGTATCCTCAGAGTGACTAGGACGACGACAATAAGTGCAGGGCTGGCGGATTCTACCCCCTCTACCATGGGGACCACGACCACGAAAAGTAGACGAGCCACCTCTTCCCCTGGATGCAGCCATTGCCGATGGTTTCTGGCTAGTAGTAGAGCTCGGGACAGTGTTCCGACTGAGTTGGCGGAAAGCTTCCTCCATAAGGGGGAATAGGGGCGTCAGCAAGAATCTGAGAGCGGGCAGCATCGTACTCTGGATCAAGGGCAGTAAGGAATACCCCAACCATGGTAGCATTTCTGTATGTCTTTTGCTGCTCAAGAGTGGTCGTCAAAGGCATGAAACTATGGAGCTTCTCAAACATCCCTCACAAGGATGTGTACAGTGAGTGAAGGGGTTGTCCATTCTGCTTGACTGTAAAAATATTATGTTGCAATTGAAGTATCTTGGTCTCATTACGAGCCTGCGAATATGTCGCAACCAGAATATCCCACATTGCCTTTGCCTTGGGCTGATGCAGCACATCATTAGCGATCTCTATCGTCAACATCCCAGAAAGACAAACTTTGACATACACGTCATCCGCCTCCCACGAGGCGTAAATCCCTGTTTTCTCCGTCGGCTCATCGTCGCTAAGAATATGTTTCTTACCGTTAGACTTCATAAGGCTCATGAAATGCATCCCAGAGCTCATAGTTCGTCCCGTCCATCTTGACAATCGGTGCCGGACCTCTGAAGGCACCTGTGGTGGGTACGTCAACTTTGTTTTCTGACATGATGTCGAATGAAAATCACAAGGTATGTAGACCAACAGAGTGGTGTCTACAATGATATATGGGGATTTAATTGCATTTGTAGACGTATGCAATCAAATCCATCTACCGAGATGCGCGAAGAAGGAGGAGAGCGAGCACTTGGGTCGACGGCACTTGGGTGCCGATGACCTAGGCGGGTTGAGGTTGCCCACGATCAACGGTGGTGCCGGCAGGAGAAGGCCGCAGGCGGCACCGTGGGAAGCTGGAAGCCCCGTCCTGGGGTGGTGGTGTCGGCCTGGTGCCGGCGACGCTGAAGGACAAAGGAGGAGGCGGCGGGCAGCCTGCATGCAGCGACGACGCCGAGGAGGAGGAGAGGGGGGAGGGGGGGTAGGGTTAGGGTTAGGTATACGAGCTCCAATGTAGGACCGTCGCTCTGATACCATATTGGAAGAAATGAGTGCCTTGTTATTTCTGAGAACCCTAGGCTCTCTTATATAGAGGAGAGACCTATGGGTAAATTACATAAGGCGGAAATATGGAAATAAAAATAAAGAAACGGTACATATAAATTATAAAAAACGTAAATATCTCTACAGTTAGAATTGATCCCATAAAAGAACCTAGGCCCCTAAGTCGGGCTACTGTTATTGGAAAAATGGGTGGGGGTGCAACTCTTGGTTCCTAATTGGGGCTGTTACTACATCTGAAAAAAGAAGGGGTAAGGGAAAGCCTAAAAAAGGAGAATAACTTGTTGGTTTTGGTTCCCAATCTTCATTTTCTTCTCTCAGTTTGGTCGATGCCATATTCAAACAAGTATAGGAAAAATGAGGAGTATTATGTAGAGTTCTTCGGTTCATATTTCAAATTCTACTAGTTCGAAGCTCACATATGTGAATATTTATTTGAGAGGTCTGTGTATTCTTGAGTTGGGCTCAGGATTTTCATGTAAACCACGTATATCAGAGAACTTTTTTAGAGGCTTGATACATAGAGTTCCTTAGGAACTCCGGAGTATAGATAAAGATTTGGTCTCCCTTACACCTCGTGTGGTTGGATTGGTTGCTTTTGTTCATGATTTCTTACCAGGTCGTGACAAGTTCTCCCCTGGAGCTGTTAAGTGCGTTTTTGTTGGCTCCTCTCATACCCAAAAGGGGTTCCCTTGCTTTGATCCGATTCGGAGGAAATATTTTGTCAATGTTGATGTTATTTTCTTTGAGTCTGTCATGTAATTTTCTCTTATAGGTGACAGACTAACCCCATCAGACTCTGATGGGGAGATCTACATGCCTCCACCTCCTACTGTCATACCACCACCTACATCTACTCCTGCTCTACCACCACCAACGCCTCCACCTCTACCACCACCACCACCACCACCACCATCTCATATACCTATGCCTGCTCCTTCACCTGCTCTTAGACCACCGCCACCACCATCTCATGCACCTATGCCTGCTCCTTCACCTGCTCCTAGACCACCACCTACCCTGACCGAGTTTTTGACACGTGTATATACTCGTAGGTCTCGCTCTGTTCCCCTCTGCTCACATGCTTCTCCATCATCCAGTATGCCTCAAGTATGTCATGAGCACGTTGTTTCTATTGATGTCACTATTTAGTTGTCTGTGTACAAGGATTCCCTACAGGATGAACAAGTGCCCTCTTAAGAGGGAAACTTGTAGGTTCAAGACATGACAGGCGATCTTGATGTGTTGATTTGCTCTGCGAAAGCAGAGAAATAGCTATATATCCTCTTGTTGTTCATGTTTCCTTGAGCACTTTGTCAAATGATTTTAGGAGGTTTACCCTGACACTATCAGCTGTGGAGATATCACGGACATATCAAGAGGTTATTCAGGACAATCAGTGGTATCTGGCCATGGAGGAGGAGATAACCGCGCTTCAGTTGTGTGGCACTTGGAGTCTTGCTTCAGCTCCAGTTGACGCATCTGTTGTTGGGTGTAAGTGGGTGTTCACTGTGAAGCACTGTGCATATGGCAGTGTAGATCGCTATAAGATGAGACTTGTGACACGTGGGTTCACCTAGATATATGGGATAGACTATTAGGATACACTTTCTCCAGTTGCCAGACATTCTATTCTACGTATCCTTCTATCATTTGCTGTGATACGAGATTAACCCTTCTACCAACTTGATGTGAAGAATGCCTTTCTATACAGTGATCTAGATGAGGAGGTCTACATACAACAACCACCTAGTTTCGCTGCTGAGGGGGAGTGTCAGAAGGTTAGCATGCTACACAAGGCTATTTATGTCCTTAAGTAGAGTCCATGTGTGAACCCCCTTGGATCCGGGTGCCCGTTAACAACACTTTCGCGGCATTATATTCGCTAGAGATCGTACAAGCTATTGAAAATATAGGGAATTTTAGCGCGTTTCTGCCATGACATTCACATTCAATGAATAAGTCACATAGACAAGAAGAAGAAATGCCACTAATATTTCATTCATTTCCATATAACATTACATGTAATAAAAGAATGTATCACAATGTACATGCAGATCCAAAATATATGACTGAAGAGGAATGAAGCATATTACATCATAAGCTGAAGTAAAAACGGAAACAAAAGACATCATACTGTCTAGAGTATACACGGTCTCCTGAAGTCATCAACAACTACTATAGAGTTGCAGGTTCCTTGCATGCCAAAACATGTAGGGACGAAGGGGCGTCAACGAGCGCTGGTACACCATAATTCAAATTATAAAATAAGCAGGCATTAATCTGGATACAAAATAAACAAGAAGAAAGGTATAAACATCTAAAATTTATTTCTACCTGTAATATAAAAAGGTTTCCAAGTGGCTTGTATGTACCTCCCCATGCTTACCCTTTATTCCAATATTTCCCATATAAAATATTTTTATATAGTAATTGATTTCTCATCAGTGTGTGTGTATATATTCTCGTATTATTCAGATATCATATTTGTGGATTTTGACGATGGGAAAGGTAAGATTGGAAAGGTTTATTGATTTATTTAATTCTCAAGTCTAGTGGGTAGTCTGTGGTCTTGATCTTTGTATAACCTTACACTATGACTCTAAGACATGAATAATGCCTTAGGGTTGGGGTGCCTCCGTAGGCATGCGGTGTTGTATAATGCATCCTAACTAAGTTCCCAACACATCCAATACTTATGGGGATTTCGAATCCAATTTTAGTCACTTTCTACCAACTCAACTTTAATTGTAACTCCTCCAATACTCAACTGTAACTGTCTCAGATGTAACTCTAGATGACTTAAATGTAGACATGGATGATTTGGATGTAGAATCGTCAAGTATGCTGGCGAAAGTAAACAAAACTCAAGCTGTGAGGTAGCGTACAAAAGGGCTCTTCCGTCACGCCCTCTAATTGGAAGTGCGGTCCAATAGAGGGAAATGTCTACTCCAAAACTACGTCCTAGAGACGAGTGAGAGAGACTCTCCGGAAAAGTCGCTTTAGAAAAATGGCCCGACCAGTATGGACTAACGAGCTCGTACGAAAAACTAAAACCAAGGATCCCCCGCCTGGGTTTCCTAAAGCAGAGGGTCAACGGAACTGGTCATAAGTCGGGATCCCAACGATGCGTAAAAACACTGCGAGGTCGCGTAAAAGTCGTGGAAAGGACCGGGATCTTAAACCCACGTACTTGGCGGCTGCTGCCTTAACTGGGCTTCCTATCTCCCGCCCAGTTGAGGGTTTCCGCGCTCTTGCATGGTTAGGTGCCGGCACAAATGATTTTCATACTCATTTACTGTCATATTTACTTTCTCGATTATTCATTTTGTCTTCAATCCTTTTCTCTAGTTAACTTACCCGATATTCTGTCCCAATTTATCATTAGGGATATAATAGACTCTACCTAAAGGTTTATATTTGTCATAATGATCACCTGTCATAGATTGTTCCATTCATTCTTGATTTGATTATATAAAAATAGATGGTCCTCCTAGATACTGCCACTATAATATTCTCTTGATGCTATTCTTTGATAATGATTCCATATGGGTCAACTATTTGTTGGCATATAAGCGAAAGTTATTCATATCCTAATATATTATTATTATTATTATTTTAATCTTCGGTTAACAGTTACAACTGCTCGAGGGGGTTACAGCCGTAGCAGCTTGAAACAAGACTAAGGAGAATACTTCAATTCATGACTTATGAAATTTCAACTTTCTTATCGTAGAGAATATTATGTAGTCCGTGTAGCATTTTATCTATTTCTATTTTTCCTGTATCCGTATTATGTAATTTACCCATGGGTCTTCTCTATATAAGAGACCCTACGGTTCTATGGAATAAACAGATCGCTCATTTCCACCAACATGGTATCAGAGTCAAAACCCTAATCCTAAGGTTTTCCACCACCAAACCCCTCCCTCTCTCCCTAGGCCGCCATCGCCGCCTCTTTCTCCTAGCCTGCCGCCATCGCTGTCTCTCTCTCCCTCTCTTCCGCAGCCAACGCCGCCGGACCCCCCCTTTCCGCTGGGTCCTCCCTCGCCCTTTCTCTTCACCGCAGATCAACACCTAAGGTAAGGGACCCCCACAGCCGAATTCCCCTTCCTTCCACACCGACGCCTCTCCTTCCGTCGGCCGTTCTATCTTCATGGATTTGAGTGCGTAAAGTCTTCGTATGCACTCAATCCTATCAAGTCTCTGTAGGCAACCGTTTCTTATCTACAATCCCTAGTTCTTCATCTATGACGACATGTCAGAAAACAAGGTTGATATGCCCTCCATAGGGCATTCGAAAGTTCAACGTCAATAGTCAAAATCGACGGGACGAACTATGAGCTCTGGGCTATGCAGTTCATGAGCCTCATGAAGTCGAGCGGTAAGAAGCATATTCTTACTGAGGATGAGCCTGTAGAGAAGACTGGGATCTATGTCTCCTGGGAGGCAGATGATTCATATGCCAAGGTTTGGTTGTCAGGCACGTTGTCGATGGAGATAGCCAATGATGTCCTCCATCAGCCCACCGCTAAGGCGATGTGGGATATACTGGCCGCAACATATTCATAGTTGCAGAATGAGACGAAGATGTTACAGCTCCAGCATGACATTTTTACAATGAAGCAGAATGGGAGGCCGCTCCACTCCTTGTATACATCCCTGAGGGGGATGTTTGAGAAGCTATATAGCACTATACCTCTCGCGGCTTCCCCTGTGAAGCAAAAGACCTTCCGGAATGCTACCATGGTGGGGGTACTGCTAGCAGCACTTGATCCTGAGTATGAGGCAGCCCGGTCTCAGATACTTGCTGATGCTACCATTCCTCCTATGGAGGAAGTCTACCGGAGATAAGAGGGGCAACTCGTCTTCCATAAAACCAAAAATTTAGCGAATCTGGTTTGCATAAAAAAACACGGAAACAAGAACATTCATCGATAAGATGGATCACACAACAATGAAGTCACGTCAAAGGAGCAAATTCAGCAGAAAAAATGCATCACAAATAAAAACAAATATCGCAGAAATCCTCAAGACAAACTTTAACAAGGTAACCATAATCCAAACAAGCTAGACCCTAAATAGCATAAACCCTGGAGCTGTCTGCAGCTACTATAGTTATCCTAGTAATAACGCAAAGAGAAAAGAAGGCAACGAACGACATATGTCCAATAACTTAACTCGAGAGGTTCTAAGTTGCTATAGCTTAATCAATGGAGCAGTCTCTCATGGAAGTCCGTCGTTCAAGGGAGAGGCTGGCAAGTTGGTCAGTTGGTGCACCGGGCTGCTGCTTCTGCTGCTGGGCGACAATCGCTTCTCTGTTCCTTCCAGCACTTCTACTCCGCCACCTTCGACGATGGCTGTGTCGCGAGGGTGAGGTGGTCGATCTTCCTTTCGTGGCCATGGACCTCGTGGCAGAGGTCGTTTTAGCCAACCATGCACTTTCTGTCATCGTACTGGTCACTCCGAGGACACATGTTATTCTAAGCATGGTTTTCCGGCATCGACACGTGTAGCTGAACATGTTCCATCTCCATTGACATCCACTTCAGATCATCGGTTCGAGGAGCTTGTGGCGCGATTACGCGATATTATGCCTCAGTCATCTACAGAGATTCCAGGAGGATCTTCAGATGTTGCTGCTTCAGCAACTGCCGGTACTTCTGCCGCTGCGAGTACCTCACGTAGTGCTTCTGCTTTTACATCCTATCATGATCTATCAAATTGGATTATGGACTCTGGTACAACCCATCATCTCTGCCGTGACAGAGATCGACTTGAGTCATACAGAGACATTCCACCTGGACGCTCGGTGCTCATAGCTGACATGACTCGTTCCCCTATGATCGGACGGGGGAGGTTACATTATCACCATCCTTGCGCTTGCAGAATTTTCTACATGCTCCCGAGTTTTCCATGAATCTGCTATCTATTAGCCAACTTACGAAGGATTTACACTGTCGTGCTATATTTGACCCGTCTTCTCTTATTTTTCAGGACATACTAACGGGCAGGGTGATTGGCTGTGGTTCTAAGCAAAATGGTCTCTATTGTCTGGTCCAGAATTCATATGCTGGCGTCTCTTCCTATTCTGCAGGAGCAGTCTTTCCGTACACCTGGCATCTACGTTTTGGTCACCTACCGCTTCAAAAGCTGCGTCATCTCTTACCTCAGATTCCTCCATGTTCATCGTTTCGATGTGAAGCTTGTCAGTTGGGAAAGCATCATCGAGCTAGCTTTCCTCGTCGTCAGTCTTGGAGCAGTAGCTCCCCTTTTGAATTATTTCACTTTGATATTTGGGGTCCAAGTCGTGTTCCTGATCATTAGGGGCACAGGTTCTATCTTGTAGTCGTTGATGATTTCTCTCGTGTATCGTGGGTATTTCTTTTAAAGAATAAATCTGAGGCAGGGGATGTTATTAAAAATCTTATTATTGATGTGCAGAATGTTTTTTCCTCTTCTGTCAAATATGTTTGTACGGATAATGCGTTGGAATTCTGCACTCGATCTCTCTCACAGTTTTTTTGTCCAGAGGTATTATTCATCAAACCACTTGTCCTTGTACATCTCAACAGAATGGTGTGGCAGAAAGAAAACATCGTCATCTCCTTGACATTGCTCGAACTCTGCTTATCCAGAGTTGTGCGCCTATCACCTTTTGGGGGGATGCTGTTCTTACAGCCTGCTACCCGGTCAATCGTATGCTGTCCTCTGTACTTGGTGAGAGGATTCCCCTTTCTGTTATTTTCCCCGAGAAGGAATTATTTTCTCTTACTCCTCGTGTCTTTGGTGCTGTTGCTTTTGTTCACAACTTATCTCACGGACTTGACAAACTCTCTCCTAGAGCTGTCAAGTGTGTCTTTGTGGGTTACTCTCGGACTCAGAAGGGATACCATTGTTACGACCCTGTGAACAGGAAATATTTTGTCAGTGCTGATGTTACATTCTTTGAGTCTGTTATGTACTTCCATGGAAGGACATATCGATATCGGCAACATATCGATACAATGTCGATACCGATATATCGCCGATATATCGGCGATATATCGACGCATATCCCCGAAACCCGGTATCCATTAGGCATTTTTCTCCTGTCGATACCCGATATATCCATATCGGCGATATATCGGTGACCTGTCGATACCGATATATCGCCGATATATCGACGATATATCACGATATGGCGATCTATGTGTACTTCTCTCCCGCAGGTGATCGGTTGGCCTCTTCCACATCTAATGATGAAGTCTATGTTCCTCCTCCTAGTCTGAGTCCATCTTTGTCCATCCCTGTTCCGGTTGACGCGCCGTCATCACCAACGTCACCACCACCACCACCACAACCACCTATCCTGACATTCCCTAAATTCTATACACGTCGGTCAGGTCTTGCTCAGGAGGCACGTCAATCATCCCTCACACCTCAGGTATGCCCAGATGCTATTATTAATGATGGGTCAGATAGTATACATGTGCAGGATTCTTCTTTGCAGGAGGAGAGTGCACAATCGAGTACAGTGGATGATGATCTTGATGTCCCTATTGCTATTCGGAAGCAGAAACGTACTTGCGCATCTTATCCTCTTGCTTCCCAGGTTTCCTTTCATCGTCTCACAGGAGACTTCCAGAGATTTGCTGCAGCTTTGTCTTCCGTGGAGATACCACGGAATTATCAGGATGCTATGAAAATTGACTGTTGGCGGTTGGCTATGGAAGAAGAAATGGCTGCTTTACAATCCGGGGGCACATGGAGCTTGGTTACCGCTCCATCGGGAGCATCTATTGTCAGCTGCAAATGGGTGTTCACAGTGAAATACCACGCTGATGGGAGGCTTGATCGGTACAAGGCACGGCTATTTTCGCGAGGCTTTACACAAACTTATGGTGTGGACTATTTGGATACATTCTCTCTAGTGGCTCGTCACTCTACTCCTCGCATCCTTCTATCCGTTGCTGTGGTACGTGACTGGTCCATATTTCATCTTGATGTCAAGAATGCCTTCTTGTATGGAGATTTGCAGGAAGAAGTCTACATGCAGCAGTCACCAGGGTTTACAGTTGAGGGGAGAATCATATGGTCAAGGCGATATATGGCCTTAAACGGAGCCCGCGGGCGTGGTTCCAGAAGCTTTCCCACCTGATTGAATGACAGGGCTTCAAAAGATCAAATGTGGATCAGTCGCCTTTCATTCAAAAGACTTCTAGAGGTTTGGTTGTCATCATGGTATATGTTGATGATATTCTAGTTACAGGAGATGATGCTCAAGGGGTAGAGATGACAAAAGCATTTTTGGGCAGTCAGTTTGTCACGAAGGATCTTGGTACTCTAAGATATTTTCTGGGACTGGAGTTTGCCAGGAATGCACATGGTCTGTTAATGACCCAGAGGAAGTATATTACAGATTTGCTAGTTTTTTTTGACGCCAAAAAAAGGGGGATACACTCAGCAGTGTTCGCCCCAGTATATTAAATAAAGGAAAGAGGAACATATTTGCTAGTTGAAACAAGCATGGTTGGATGTAGACCATCGAGCACTCCTATGGATCCAAGCATGAAATTATATGACAGCGATACTGAAGAGGTGGGCAAGAGAAGATATAGAGAAATGGTGGGTAAGCTTCTTTACATCACTATAACTCGACCCGATATTGCTTTTGCAGTAAGTCGAGTGAGAAAATTTTGGAGCAACCAAGACAGGTACATATGGATGCTATATACATGATACTAAGGTATCTAAAGTCTTCTCCAGGCTCAGGACTGCTATTTAGAAAGAACACAGATTTGTCTATTTCGCAGCTTGTGCAGATGCAGACTACGCAGGATGCCCTAAAGATCTTAAGTCCACTTCGGGCTTTGCAGTTTTTGTTGGTAGTTCTCTGGTCTCTTGGAAGAGTAAGAAACTAACTGTTGTGGCAAGATCCAATGCTGAGTCTGAATATAGGGCCATGACACAAGCAAGCACGGAAATGATGTGGGTTCGAGCTGTACTAGAAGACTTGCATATAAATGTACCTCTACCAATGCAACTACAGTATGACAATCAAGCAGCTTTGTTCATTGCCAATAATCCAGCGTTTCATGAAAGAACAAAGCATATTGAGGTAGACTGCCACTACACTAGAGATATGATCCAGAAGGGCTTGATCTCTACTTCACATGTTAGTTCCGAGGATCAGACTGCTGACATCTTCACCAAGCCATTGCTCAGAGGACCTTTTCAGAGATGTTCTTCCAAGGTGAGCATGATTGATACTATGCTCCATCTTGAGGGGGAGTGTAGAGAATATTATGTAGCGTGTGTAGCATTTTATCTATTTCTATTTTTCCTGTATCCGTATTATGTAATTTACCCATGGGTCTTCTCTATATAAGAGACCCTAGGGTTCTATGGAATAAACAGATCGCTCATTTCCACCAACATGGTATCAGAGTCTTGCCATTCTTGTCTATGTTGATGATATTATTGTTCCAGGGGATGACGAACAGGGTAAGGTTGCGAAGGATTTCCTAGGACAACGGTTTGTGACCAGAGACCTTGGTAGTTTACGCTACTTCCTTGGATTGAAGTTTTCCAGGAACCAACAAGGTCTTGTGATGATATAGAGGAAGTACATTGCAGATCTTCTTTTTGTGACATGCATGGTAGATTACATACATACCACTACTCTTATGGATTCGAGCATGAAGCTCTACGATGATGATATTGAGGTGGACGACAAGAGGAGGTATATGGAGCTTGTTGGAAAGCTCCTGTATGTGACCATTATCAAGCCAAATATATCCTTTACCGTGAGCAAAGTGAGTTAGTTTATATAGCAACCTATATAAGCACATATGGATGCAATCCATATGATTCCTTGGTATCTGAAGGCATCTCCTGACATTGGACTTCTATTCAGCAAAGGCACATTCCTTTCAGTTACATCATGTGCAGATTATGCTGAGTGTCTCAAGGATAGGAAGTCTACTTCATGCTTTGCAATGTTCATAGGGAATTCCCTGGTATCATGGAAGAGCAAGAAGCAGACTGTGGTTGTCAGGTCTAGTGTTGAGTCAGAATACATGACCATGGCACAGGCTAACACAGAGATGATGTGGGTTAGATCTGTTCTTACTGACCTGACTATCGATATGCCTCTTCCCATGCACCTCCAATGCAATAACTAACCATGCTGCTCTGTTCATTGCAAAGAACCTTGCCTTCCATGAGAGGACCAATCACATAGAGGTGGATTCTCACTATACTCGTGACATGCTACAAAAGAGTCTCATCGCCATTACTCACGTCATCTCTGGAGATCAGACAACAACTGTACTTACTAAGGCCTTAACCAGAGGGCCTTACCAGATATGCTGCTCCGAGCTGATCTTGATTGATATCTGTGCTCCAGCTTTATGGGGGAGTGTTGAGATATTAGTTGTTTTTCATATTGTTCATGTAATTTCTTTTTTTCTTTGTCTTCTTCTTATAATTTGCTCAACAGGTTTCTCTGCTATATGAGAACCCTAGGGCTTCTCAATAATGCAATTCATTCTATCATCTTCACATGAATTGATAGGTTTTATGGGATACTTTGGGAATTTGATTTGTATGGGTGTTTCTTTTTCCCCAGAGTTATCTCCCATGCATGTCTACAGATGCTGTTTCCTTTTGTAGTATTAATGATTTGGATGGTTGCTGTGTATTCGTCCTTTGACTTTTCAAACAAAGTAATCTTCATAATCAAAGTTCTTATAGATGTCCGATGTATGTTCTATTTGTGAGGAGTGAGGACTGTGAAAGAGCTGTGTGTTGTCTTCCCGCACAAAGTTCGAGTATTGGTAGGCATTTGAGGTGACTGTTGAAGTGACGGTTAATTATTTCTACATAGCATCTAAATTTACTAATTTTATGCATATGGCTATCATCTAGAATGCAGTTCGCTATGCTATTATCACATTGGAAGTTGTGGTGCAGACCCCTTGTCCCTTCATTCTTCTCTTCTCATGTATCCATTTTGAGTTTTTAATCTCTCTTCTAAAGAGGAATCTGAAAAAGTGTATTATGTCTTCAACTTTTACATATCTGCTCTTCATTTGACATATTTGCAGTGAGCTACATTTTTTTATTAAGCAAAAAAGAGCTGTTTACTTTGCATGGCTCTCTGGTGCGGGAATCTACCATGGAGATCTTAATTTTGGAGCGCAGCACAGGTCTATCCATTTTTTAGTTCTATCAATCTGGTCACATTGTGATCTTGTCATATATGGGTCTCTATATAACTTTAATCAGAACCTTGTGTCTTTGACAAATTTTGACATTTTTTACTGCAGTAGTTGACACTTGATTTTTCTATTGCTTGATTAGTTCAACAGATGGAGATGAAAATTTTGTGGAGAACAAGGGTCTGCTAAGTTATTCAAAATTAGGTGAAGAAGGTGAATTGATCAAGCCAAGATCACTTGGTGTATCTGAATACCACTTTCTACTCCTTATTGATGACAAAGTCAAGGTAAGAATCCCTTGTTGTGCTACTATTAGGGAGATTTGTTCAAGTACATTATCATTTCATATTCTTTTATTACATATATGGTTACTTTCTGGAGGATAGAGAATGTGACCTGTCAATCATTTATTAAGGTATCTGTATTCTGGGAAATGCCACATAGATACTTATTTCAGATTTTAATTTTCGTCGCAAGCTTCATATGCCTGATCCGTGTCCAGGTCTTAAATAGAGTCAGTCAACAAATCGTTGAAGAACTAAAATTTGATTATGCTCCGGAATCGATCTCTAAGGGGATCATGGGCTTGTGCAGTGATGCCTCTGCTGGATTGTTTTATGCCTATGATGAAAATTCTATTTTTCAGGTACTAATATTAATTATTTATGTATGTTAATGAGTGAGTCTATGCAATTGGAAGCATCTAGTTTGATACTATGATACCCCCATAACAGGTGTCCGTTCAGGATGAAGGGCGTGACATGTGGCAAATTTATCTTGAAATGAAGGAGTATGCCATTGCCTTAGCCCATTGTCGCAATTCTTACCAGAGGGACCAAGTGTACTTAGTACAAGTAAATATTATTCGTTCTTCTATGCGTGACTGCATATTTTGTTTGCACATCTGATGAATATACTATCTGTTGGGTGATGCATGCCCAATGAAAACAATCTGTGGGTGCTCCGTTATGATGAGTTGACTATTCTTATACAACATCATACCGAATTTACAATTATCTTTGTACCATTTAACTTATGAAGCTGCTGATTTACTTCAGGCAGATGCTGCATACACTCAGAAAGATTTTTATCGGGCCGCATCCTTTTATGCAAAGGTAATCTATTTGTTCATATTAGTGAAGTGCCTTAAAATACCATTTTCTCATCAATTTTTATACACTTCCATGCCATAAAATGCACTGTCTATCCAGCTATGTATGATATATTAGATGTAAGATGGATAATCTCTAATGTGTCCCTATTTGAGGAAGAAGAGACCTTTGTAAAATCATTTGTTTAGATTTTACTATGACATATTTCTGTAAAGTTAGGAATTAGGACTCTCACTTGATTCTTTTAAAGATTATTTATGCTAGTGTATTCAGGTTCTTTGATGCAGCGTGAAACAGATAAATAGGGCCTCATTTTCTACTTTTTATCCCTTAATTAGAGGCTAATTTTTATTTACGTTTATTCGAGTCGTCACATTTTTTATTTAAATAAAAGAGATCGCACATGATCTCAAATTAGTAGTCGGTTTTCAATTTGAATTTTAAATTTCAAATTAGAGTCAAATTAGGATAAGGTAGATTTGAATTTCGATTTAAATCAATTAGAGTCAATTTGAATTTTTATTCTATCTTTGTAACCCCACCCCTCTTATATAAAGGGGATGGTAATTTATTGTTTAGAGAGGTCATATTATAATTAAAATTGAGATTTTTATCTCTCCCTCTCCTACGCGATCTCCGCGATTCTCTTCTCCAAAATCCCTCGTTCTCCGACGGGTCTTCTCCTCTCAACCCCTCAATTTTCTTCTCCACCGAAAAATCCACCATCAAATTAATTTCTCCATCTTTGCAAAATCTTTTCTGCAAGGATTTTTCGGTGGAGAAGAAAATTGATGCAGAAAAGATTTTGCAAAGATGGAGAAATTAATTTGATGGTGGATTTTTTGGTGGAGAAGAAAATTGAGGGGTTGAGAGGAGAAGACTCGTCGGAGAATGAGGGATTTTGGAGAAAAGAATTGCGGAGATCGCGTAGGAGAGGGAGAGAGACAAGAGAGAGATAAAAATCTCAATTTTAATTGTAATCTGACCTGTCTAAACAGTAAATTACCATCCCCTTTATATAAGAGGGGTGGGGATACAAAGATAGAATAAAAATTCAAATTGACTCTAATTGATTTGAATCAAAATTCAAATATACTTTATCCTAATTTGACTCTAATTTGAAATTCAAAATTCAAATTGAAAATCGACTACTAATTTGAGATCACACGCGATCTTTTTTATTTAAATAAAAAATGCGACGACTCGAATAAATGCAAATAAAAATTAGCCCTAATTAAGGGATAAAAAGTAGAAAATGAGGCCCTATTTATCTGTTTCACGCTGCATCAGCTCTCCTCCGCTTGAAAAATTCGTCTCCCGACGAATTGCTTGATCTTCGGTCTGTTGGTGGAGAATTCCATATAGATAGATTGATCGGACCTCCTAAGTTTGCTCCTTTTCCATGTTACGTTTATAATTTCTTCCCATCGAGGGGTGTTGGAGTACTTGGTTGTATGCGTCATGAGTTTTAGCAAGGTAAGTGGATCCTGGAGAAGATCCATTTACCACATCCAGTGTTTAGTCCCACATTGTCCAATGGTGGGAATTAGAGGCTCTGGAGAGGCTATATAAGGAGTCCTAGACCTCCTGTATCCATTTTTTTTGAGGCTCCAAAAAAGGGGGAGACACTCAGCGGTGTTCACCCCAATCTATTAAAGGTAAAAACGTAAAGTAAATATACAAAAAAGAAGAGAGAACACAAAAAACCAAGCTCCAGCGAGGAAGAGCAAGGCTAAAACAAAAGAACCAGACCATACTATCTATTACACCAGTCTGCCACAAGACGCGAAGCAAGGATAATGATATTTTCCCGGTAAAAGCGCTGGCCCCTGAAGACGGCCTCATTCCTTCCCAGCCAAATGCCCCACAGCCTCGCAATCGGACCCAGCTGGTCCTTTCTTTCCCTGCCCCTGATGCTCGTCAAGCTAGCGCAAAAAGCAGCCATGCTCTCAGAATTAATCCAATCCAGATCATCCCAAAGTCTACGAACCAACCTGCATTCAAAGAATAGATGGTCGAAGGTTTCCCGCTCCGCATCACACAACACAAAATTAGGTCCAACATTCGGAAACAAAGACGCGCAACGGTCGCGTGTGAGAAGCCTCCCCCTGCGCAGAATCCAAAGGAAGACAACAATTCGCTCTGGAAGCTTTAAACCCCAGAAGAAACGGCAGTCACGCACAAGAGAATCGTCCCCCATCTGAGGACTGGGAGCAAGAGCAAGATAAGCCTTCCGCGTGATAAAAGGACCAACCTTCCAAGCCCAGTGATCGCGTCCAACGGTAGGTTGGCTCGCGTCAGCAAGCAAGCCCAAAAGAGAAACAAAATCATCCACACGCTGCTGCGAGAAGTTAGCAATAAAGCGAGGACACCAGCTGCCATCCACCCAACACGACGCCACAGATGCGTCCTTGTCGTCCACCAAAGCAAATAAGCGAGGAAAGCTATCCTTAAGAATACCCTTCCCCGACCAATCATTGGTCCAAAAGTGAAATGAATCCCCAAACCCAACACCGGCTTAAAAAGGCAAAGATTGCGAGAAAAAACGCCCAACACTCCACGCCAGAAAGGAGAGAGATGCCCGTAAGCACTTCCCTGAGTAAAGCCCATCAACTCTCCGCCCAAAAGCTCCCGCAGGACATTAAGCAAGAAATTGTCGTCCTGCCCCCAGACCCTAGATGCCCATTTCAGCATGAGGGCATCGTGAACAATCTCCAACTGCCGTACTCCTAGCCCGCCATCCCGCTTTGGCCGCGACACATCATCCCAAGCCACCAAATGAACCCCCCTTCCCCCCTCCCCCCGCTTCCTCCACAAGAAACTCCGCATACAACGCTCCAAACGCAACCGAATCCCCTTAGGCAAGCACCTGACCGAGAAGAAGTATAAGGGAATAGAGGATAGCACCGCTTTAAGAAGATCAGACGTCCCCCCTGGATAAGAGAGCCGCACACCACCCAGCTAGGCGAGCCTCCATCTTTTCCACCACCGACCTCCAGTCACGGAGCCGACCACGACCCACAGACAGGGGCAAGCCAAGATAGTCGAAGGGGAGGCCAGACGGAGAAGAACCCAGCACCTGACCACATGCCAACGCCTCTGCCAGCGGCATCCCGAAGGGGATGACCTTAGATTTGGCCCCGTTAATCAAGAACCCCGAAAGCTCACTAAACAGCTCGAGAGTAGTAGCCATACCGGAGACCTCATCATGGCCACCCTCGATGAGGCAAAGAGTGTTGTCCGCAAACTGAATTAAGGGGACCTGGAGAGGCCCAACAGTGCAGCCCCTAGTCAGCCCCACAACAATCACATTGTCAATCATACGAGCCAACACGTCCGCCGCCAGCACAAAGAGAAGGGGGGAAGAGGACATCCCTGCCGCACCCCCCTCCTTGGCTGGAAGAAGCCCCCAACCAGACGCCCATTAAGCAAAACCGAGAGGGAGGTTGAGGTCACACACCGCCGCACCTACGAGATCCAAACATCCGGGAAGCCCCTCCACCGCAAAACAGACCACAGGAAACGCCAATCAAGACAGTCATAAGCTTTTGCGAAATCAATCTTCCAGAGAACCCCCATCTTATTGGAGTTCTTCCAAGCTGCAACCAGCTCGGAGGCCACCGCGAAGCAATCCGATATTTACCGCCCCATAATAAATGCGGCCTGAGTTGGAGAGACCAGCGAAGCAAGAAGAGGAGCGAGCCTCCTCGCCAGGACCTTGGCAATGACAAAGTATATCCCATTCGAGATAGAGATAGGCCTAAAATCTTCAACGCGAATAGCCGCAACAGACTTCGGGATCAAACAATAAGGGCCCTATTAATTTTGTCAAAACCACCGTTCCCTTCACAGAATTCACGAGCAACCTCGAAGACGTCATTGGCCACCACATCCCAAAAATCACGGTAGAAAGCCACCGGGAACCCATCAGGGCCCGGCGAGCCATCCGCGTTAAGGTCCCAAACAGCCTCCTTGAGCTCCTCCATGGTGATCGGCCTAACCAAGGCCTCAGAGTCAACATGCAATAAGGAAGGCGCCCCACGGCCCGACCACCGCCACTTGCGCTGGGTGCGACACCCAAAAGCTCGGTTGAAGTGATCAGCCAATGCCTCCCCCAACTCGATATCCCCAGTAACCAGGGAATCATTAACCAAAAGAGAGCGGATAGAGTTATAACGCCTTCTACCGCTAGCCACCCGGTGGAAGAAAGCCGTATTAGCATCACCCTCCTTGATCCAGTTCAAGCGCGAGCGTTGACGCCACTCCATGTTTCTTTTCTTGTCCTCCGCTCTGACCACCTCCTGCGCAAGAGCACGTTCCGCAAGCTCCTCCGAGAGCAAGTCCCTAGAATTTTCCGCTCGGTCAAGCCGAGCAATAACGTCCTCCGCCGCCACCCTTGCCGCCACACGAGCCAGACGCGATTCCCTTTTGAAAGACGCCATGCATCGCCTTAGAGAATCAAGTTTAAGATGAAATCTACGAGCAACAATTCCCATAAAAGAAGATTGATTCCAGTGATTGTGCACCAAGTCTTTAAAATTTGGCTCCAATAGCCAACACTTTTCATAGCGGAAAAGACCCCTCGGCCTGAGGTCTTCCCCAGAATCCCACAAAATAGGGTTATGATCTGAGAAAGAATGTGGCCGAGAAGACACCGAGCAGAAAGGGAACACCTCCATAAGCTTGTGGTTCGCCAAGAAACGATCAATCCTTGATCGCGATGCATTGTTCCTCCAAGTATATGAGATATCCTCGGGGACCAGCCCCTCCAGAGCAAGCTCACCAATGAACTCAAGAAATCGTTAGAGCCCGGATCCTGCCCCCCCCGACTGCGAGGACGATCGGAAGAATGAGCAGTGACATTAAAATTCCCCCCAGCAGCCACGGAATGTCCCCGAACTCAGAGGCTGCGTCCCACAAATCTTCCCACAGCTCCCGCCGCCTCACGTGGCACGTTGGGGCATAAATACAAGAGAAAGCAATCGGAGCAAGGGAATCAACCCGAGTCAGCACCACAGATAAAGAATGTCTTCCCACACGCATAGAGGAGAATGAGAACGCCGCCGAGCGCCACACCAACAAGATGCCACCAGACGCCCCAGTCGCATCAACCGTGCGAAATTGATCCAAAGCACCCGCACCGAAAGACCTCCAAAGGAAGTCATCCACCCCCGCCAGTTTCGTCTCTTGAATAAAAACCAGATCACAGGCCCCCTCAGAGAATCGCAAGCCCAGAGAGCGTCGCCGACCAGAGTCCCCGAGGCCTCTAACGTTCCAAGAGAGAACCTTCATTAGAAAACGTCAGAACGCCCCCCAATTAGCGAGAGTCCAGCCGCCTCCGCCACAGCATCACGTAACGTCTGACAAGAGATCATCCTCGAGACACCAAGGCGTGAGTGAATACGCCTCCGATAGCTTCTCCCAAAGCGGGTGCCCAAGGAACTCCCCCCCGCGGAAGGAACAACATCAATCCCGCTGGTAACGGCAGCAAGAGCAGAGACCCCACCATCATCGGACGGCATCGATCCCGAAGAAAACACCCTTTCCACGGGGGGGTGGGGCTACGGGGCATATCCGGAGAAAAGGGGAGTGGAGGGTCCGAAGTCCCAACCGCAGAGGGTCCGAGTTCCTCCAACTCGAGCCGACTGGACAAGCCCAAGGGAGATCCGGATCGCGAAATAGGAGAGTCAGGCGCCAAAGTAGGGGAATCCGACAACAGAAGTGGATCAGATGGCATCCACATCGGAGCCCACGATCCGGATTGAATGGATCCACGAAAGTGCCGCATAGGAGGGCTGGGCACGACGCCCGATAAGCACAACTGCGTGTGTCCAGCCGACCAAAGCGAATGATGTATAGAGGGCAGATCAACCTCGGAAGAGCGCAAAGCTAGCACACCGCGCCTTTCAGGATCCGCACGCATATCCCGAGGTGGCAAGACGAAAGGTCCAGAGAAGAGACACCCAGCAGACGACGCTTCGAAAACGCCCCAAGGCCCGACACGTGGCGCCCGGGAGTCGAAGCGTCATCCCCCAGTCCCACGACGGGATCAACGTCGGAAGGAGCCGGTTGCGGAGGGCATGTCGCCGGCGACAACGACGGGGCGACTACATAAAACTCGATCTTGAAACTCCACCGGCCAACCGACAAGGTTTCGAGGAACACCTTATCAACTGCATTGGCAAGAAAGGACCTTGGGCATTCCAAAAGGATCCTAGCGCATCTCCAATCCGCTCCCGACGAGAGACCATCGTCAAGAACAGCCAGGACATCCCTCCAGGCCCGAAGCGCCTTGGATAAGGCGTGGACCGTGCGAGAGAGAAAGGGCACCCCACGCACCACCGCCACACAAACCTCCGAATCAGAAGAGGCTCCATCCGCGACCCGCAGTCGCCTCCAAGTGACATCGCCAGAATCGCCGCTATTGAGAAGCCTTTCCCGTTGCTCCGGGGAGAGGCCTCTAACGCAGCAACGAGAAGAATCCAGAAGAATGAAGTCCCTCGAGAAACGAGGTCCCAGGAAGCCCAAGACGTGGGAACGAACGGCCTCCCAAAGCACACCAGGACGCCGCCCCAGCCCCACCGCCGCGAGGTGGCCACCAGCACCACGGAAACTCCCCTCTTGCACATCCCAACCAGGCAACGCCTTCCCATGCATGGGCTCCCTTGCTAAGAACTCCCCATGCAAATCCTGCTACGAAGCCGAGGAGTCCCCCACACTGCTCCCCAACTTCACGACAGCACCAGCAAGAGCATCACCCTCCTTGGAATCTGCAACACCAGCCGCACCGCCCCGCGCCTGCACACCGCCACCCACCGCCGGCTCACCGACGCCCACAACCTGTCCCCCGAAGCCACCCACCACCTGCGCATAAGTGCGAGTTCCCCTATCACCCAAATATAAAACTCCACGTTCCCTCGACCCATGCAACCCCAAGCTCGCATGTGGCCTGGAGGAAACGCGAGAAGCACCCGCCAACCAGCAAGACGCCTTCCGATGCCCCAACTTACCGCATGCATAGCACCGAGGCGGAAGACGGCATCCGGATGCAAGATGACCACGCATCCCGCACCGAAAGCACTTCTTCCCCGGCTTCGAACGCGAAACCAACACCCACTCGCCCTCCCCCGACACCTGCTTCTCGCCACCCTCACCAAGCGAAGAAGCCTCGACACCAGCTCCCGCGCTCGCACCCTTCGCCGGCGCAGCTTCACCTGCAGGCAGCGAACCACCCTTCGACCGTGCTGAAGTCGCCTACCACTACCCTTTGCTCTCCACCAGCGCTCCATCTTTTTTCCCGATATATCACCTCCTGTATCCATTGAGAAAGTCAATAGACAAACACGCCCTATTTGAGGGCTTCTCCCGTGGTTTCATCCCGCTCCTCACGAAGTGGGGTTCCTCATAAAATCATGGTGTTCCATGTTTATCTTTTTCTTCTTATGCTATGTTTTATCATTCCGCTTCCGCTTCCCTATTTCTTAACCTGTATCAGAGCGGGTCGTTTCTCGAGGATTTCATCGTGTTCTTTATTTTGATTCGAGATCCGATTATTGGTTCGTTATTGAAGATGATTTTTTTTATGAAGTTATGAAGTTATGTTCAAGATATGTGCACGTCCGGTTCAAGTCCGATTATTATGTTCTGGAGCTGTTAAAAAATTCTAGGGCTTCTCCCGTGGTTTCTTCCCGCTCCTCACGGAGTAGGGTTCCACGTTAAAAAAAAGGTATGAAAAAAATGAAGAAGGATGAAAAGATGAAAAAAAATGACAGCTTAAAAAAATGAAATGAAGAAAAGCCGCAAGTTTTTAGATGTTCATGTTTACCCCCATATTATCTTGTCTTCTCCCAACTTTGTCGATTTATCTGATTTTCGACAAGTATGGGAGAAAGGGGGAGTATGATATAGAGTCACAGGTCTGTTACAAATTCCAGATTCATATTTTCAGACTCTACAGTGTTTCAGACAAAGATTTTCCATGCGCAATTACAGACTCGACGTTCAGATTCCGAGTCACAGCTTGATGCATAGATTCAGGCTCGACAGATTGGTCAGAGTCCAAGTTCGAGGCACTCCATGATGAGAGGCCCATTTTCGAGTTCTCCAGAGAGAGACTCATTTTCAGACACGCACATGTATGCGGTCATTTTCAGATGTGCAGATGTATGCCATCAGTTCAGAGGTCCCCATCCTTTCTTGTTTTGTAGGCCAAAGTTTTCATGTGAGCCATAGGGACTCCAGAGTAGAGGACCATTCCTTATTCCATGTCGGCAAGGGTTTTCATGTGGTATCATAGGTACACCAGAGCAGTGCACCATTCTCTGGGCCAAATGGGAGAAACCCAGTTCTCCGACGAGGAGACTTCTTCCAGACTCCATTCTCCAACAACCGTGGACTCCGACGAGGATTGCATAGCCACGGCTCTTTTCTAGTTAGGCCCTTTTCAGAGATGGAGCTGTTGTCCACATTATTGTGGCGGGCCAGAATACTCCGACGAGGAGATTCATTTTCCAGTTGCTGTGACTCTGACAGGCGCAGTTCAGAGCACATGCTCTCCGACGAGGAGATTCAGCAGACTCACACTCCAGCCCGTTCGTCCTCCTCACCTGCACGGCATGAGAAGCAACGTCCTCGACTGCAGCAATGTGCGCGTTGGGTTGATATTGTTCGTAGTGTCCTGTAGCGTTGAGTTGAGTATCTTTCTGTTTGTCCAAGCTGGGCATTACATGCTCCAGCTTGAGGGGGAGTGTTGGAGTACTTGATTGTATGCGTCATGAGTTGTAGCAGGGTAAATGGATCCTGGAGAAGATCCATTTACCACATCCAGTGTTTAGTCCCACATTGCCTAGTGGTGGGACTTGGAGGCTCTGGAGAGGCTATATAAGGAGCCCCAGACCTCCTGTATCCATTGAGAAAGTCAATAGACAAACACACCCTATTTGAGGGCTTCTCCCGTGGTTTCATCCCGCTCCTCACGGAGTAGGATTCCATGTAAAATCATGGTGTTCCATGTTTATCTTTTTCTTCTTATCTTATGCTCTGTTTTATCATTCCGCTTTCGCTTCCCTATTTCTTACAAGGGCCATGGCTGTAAAATTTCTACCCCTTCACTTAAATAAAAACCCACCCATATGTATAATTCTTTAACCTTTATATAATGAATTCTTTGTGGGAGGGGTTTCTTATACTTCGAAATGAACCAATTATCCCCCTTTTCATGGGATACGAGTTTCCTTGGGATGGAAAGAAAAATAGGGATGTCATCTTCTGCATTCAACGGTGGCGGCGACAACAAAATGAGAGGGAGGCGCGGAAGATGAAGGCTCGGCTGCAGCGGGATTGGGGCGAGCGGGAGTTGTGGTGGCAGTGCAGGGCTGAGATGGAGGATTCGGCGGCATGCTGGTGGGATGAGAAGAAGTGTGAGGCGACACCGGGTAGGGAGGGGGAAGGCGGCGGCACGAGCAATGGGGTTTAACAATGGAGATGGAGAGGATTTTGGGGATATCGTTGGCACTGGTGGGGGCGTTTGTTTGCAGATGTGGGGCTGGACATCAACTTCAGAATTGGATTTGGGGATGGAAAGGGGCTGCGGTAGTGTTGGAGGGGTCGCCCGAGGTAGGGGGAGACGTCGAGGAGCTGCGGAGGGGTTGAAGACATTGTTGGACTCAACTTTATCGTTGGTGGTTGATCTGAAACAGCCAGAACAACAGGCTCAGGGGAGCTTTTTCCTTCATTTTCTTTATTATTGCCCTCAAACATGCCTTGGACAGCAACTTCTTCGACTAAAGATGACGGCGGGATTTGCACTGGAGGTGCGGGAAGGGCGAGGAGGGGCTGTGAGGGGGCTGGACTGGTTGCTGGAGGCGTGAGGGTAGCGGAGGGGGCCTGCGGGAAGGTCGTGGGTGGCACTGGAGTCTCTTTCTCCAGTGACTGCAGGTCTGAAACGGTCTGGACTGTGAGCAAATCGTCGTTGACAGCATCGTTTTCTTCAAAAATCTAGACAGCGGCTTTGGTAGTGCGAGGCTTGACATTCTCTTTTTGTTGGTGCATCAAATACTTCAACATTTTGCGGCTCTTGCATCTGTGATGCCAAAGCTTGCATATCGGCACAAACTTGGGGCATATTAGATAGTGCATGTCTAACTTCGGCACGCCATGCACGGTCGTTGGAGCGAGATCCTTTGGACTTTTCGCGTAAACGATGGGAGGGATCGCCAGATCGTGAGGACGATCTAGATGCCATGCTCTGATACCAATAGATGCAGAAAAGATTTTGCGAAGATGGAGAAATTAATTTGATAGTGGATTTTTCGGTGGAGAAGAAAATTGAGGGGTTGAGAGGAGAAGACTCGTCGGAGAATGAGGAATTTTAGAGATGAGAATCGCGGAAATCGCATGGGAGAGGGAGAGAGACAAGAGAGAGATAAACATCTCAATTTTAATTGTAATCTGACCTGTCTAAACAATAAATTACCACCCCTTTTATATAAGAGGGGTGGGGTTACGAAGATAGAATAAAATTTTAAATTGACTCTAATTGATTTGAATCAAAATTCAAATATACCTTATCCTAATTTGACTCTAATTTGGAATTCAAAATTCAAATTGAAAACCGACTACTTCTTGAGATCACACACGATCTCTTTTATTAAAGTAAAAAATACGACGACTCGAATAAACGTAAATAAAAATTAGCCTCTAATTAAGGGATAAAAAGTAGAAAATGAGGCCCTATTTATCTTTTTCACGCTGCATCATTCTTAGTAAATATTGTTTAGTATTCTCATGAAAATTTCTGATCTCCAGTTGTATGCTCCGTAAACATTATATTATGATAGGACCTTGAATACTATTCAAATCGACTCGCTAAATTGCGAACGTAAAGGGACGATGGGCAGGGACGAAGAGGGCGGCTGGACGCGGGTCGAAAGTAGGCGGCGGCAAGGTCAGAGGACGTCGAGGGCTCGCATGGGGGGGGGGGGGTGGGCGACCTTGAGATGGGCAGGGGGCGGCCGGAGAAAGTTTCTTTCAGGGTAGATGTCTCCGATGCAGAGGTTGGGGACACCGGGCTACAGGAAGCAGAGACCCGGTGCGGTGCTTCGCTTGTGGTGGAAACGATCATCGTAGTTTCAGTTGTGGGTGGAAGCGCGAGAGGGAGCAGTGGCTGGTGGGGCTGCTGCGCTGTATGTCAGGGTTGCAGCGTGAGGAGAAGGAGACACTGGTTCAGCTTGGTGGGGGTTTGTCGTCGAAAGGGCCATGACTTGGCAGGAGCTATGGAAGATGTAGGCGATGCTGTTGGACCCGGCTTGGGAGGGGACGCGGTTCAACTGGATGGGTCAATGATGTGCACTCGTGGCTTGTTGATAGAGGATGCTCGGAAGCTTGTCGAGCTTTCACGCTGGGCGGTGGGACAGATACATTGGCGGGCCCCAATGTTGCGGGATGGCGGTGTCAACCTCACGACATAAGGAGAGGGTTTTTTTTTCATTCGGGGTGTTCCACTGGTCGCTCAGGACCTTGGGGAAGTGTGAACTATGTTGGGTCCGATGCTGAAGATCCCGTCCAACGGCCTTAGATGCGGCCAACCACTGTGGTTGGTTATGAAGGGGGTGGGCCTGGCACCATCTTTTCCGTGTTTCCAAGAGGCGACATTCGGGGACAGGGCGTTCTTCCTGGAAGTGAGGGCGGAGGGACCGCAAGCGGCAGAGGGTTGGCTGCCCGGAGCGACAAAGGCATCCTTGTCGGGGAAGACGGAGGCGGAAGGGACAAGGTCGACTTTTAGGGAATTTCGAAATGAATTTCCCCTTTCGGCAAAGAGGATTCTGTGCATCGCAAGTCTTAATGGGCAGGTCTGGGCAACAAATTTGGCCCATCTAGCTATTCGGGCCGGGCTCGGGATTGCACAGGCCCGAACCCGAAGCCCACGGATCGACCCGATTTGTGGCCCACATTCAGGCTCGGGTTGCACCCTTTCTCTTGTGGAGGGGTATTTGTGTGGTGGCATAGGAGGCAATACCTTTTTATGAGACCGCTCTTGGGTGATGGCTCGGGGTTCAGGTTCTGGGCAGATGATTAGTCCGAGTGCGAGGTTCTGGGCCAGCAATTCCCAAGGCTTTTGGCTATGGCCCCCAACTTGGAGGCAATGATGGTTGAGATTTGGGATGACCACTCATTCTTCCCATGTTTCAGGATGGAGCTTTTTGATCAGAGGATGAAAGATTTGGTGGGGATGATGACATCTCTAGAGGCGGTTGCGGGGCCCATGAAAGGCATGGATTGCTGGTGTTGGCGAGATGTGAACTTTTCCGTGTGGAAAGCATACAAAGCCTTGAAGGTGCCTTAGATAGTTGATTTGGATGGTCCTTTTATGGATTGCAGACATATTTGGGGTTGGAAGATTCCTGCCAGAGTGAAGGTCTTCTTGTAGTTATGCAGAAGGGGTCAGCTTCTTACCATGGATTGTTTTGAGCGGTTCTTCAAAAATGCCCGCCAGTCGTGCGCAAGATGTCAGGAGGAGGTGGAGGATGCTGACCAAGGTTCAGGAAAGCGGTATGCGTATGCGTTCGGACAGGTCACTGAATAGCGCTTAAGCGGTATGCGGGGGCATATGCGGGGTATATGCGGTTCTACGCGGTTTCCTAATTTTTTATTTAAAAATAAATAAATATATACAAAAGTAACTACAACAGAACCAAACTTATGTATAATTGTGGTCCAACAGAAGATCTAAGAAAAATAACTTTCATATAGAGTTCAAAACAATCTCTATCAATCAAATATCAATACTTCACTAGAACGGTTAGCACAAAAAATAATTGATAACAATCAACAAAATAAAAAAGTCAGCGCACAAAATGCCTCTATTGTTGAATATAATGTCATTTATCTCTGTCGTTATATTTATAATTAATCCTCCATTAAAAGTACCAAATTTTACATATAATATATTACATTCATAATAACTATTAATTGACTAAATTAGTTTGCAAAATTATTAGTATATTATTCTTTTTCTTCCTTGCGTGTTTACTCCAATCTCGAAGTACAACTACTTTAATGATGGATTCAAATAATCATGTAATGCTTGGTTAGCATGCATGCAAAAGTAAGGATAACATGGCATAAACAACCCAGCAAAACATGGCACAAATAAAAAAAATAAAAAATAAATAAAAAAATGTGTATGCGGCCGCATAGCCCGCATATGCGGCCCGCATAAGCGCACAGGGCGCATAATGGGGGGCTTCAAGAAAGCGGTGCGCTGAGGGCACCGCATACGCATATGCGGCCGCATAAGCGGCCGCACGGGCCGCTTTCGTGAACACTGATGCTGACCACTTATTCTTCCACTGTAGGAACTCTCAAGATGGGTGGTCTACCTATGGGAATCAGAATGCACACTTTAGAGGCAAGGCAAGCTTTTGGGAGTCCATTGGTGAAGGTTGGAGTGGCATGGAGAGGGAGCGTACTGGCCACTTGGCGATGCCGTGGGCTATTTGCTTGGCTAGAAATGAGGTAGTTTTCAACGGGGGCGGAATTTCGGTAGGGGGCATTGTTGCACATGCCAAGGTACTCTAAGACGGTTGGCTAGTGTAATTGTTCTTTTTCATTTTCTTCTACGTCCGCCTGGTGAGGGCTTGTAAGTTGTACCTTTAAAGGTCTTGTAATGCTTTCTTAAAAGGTGATTAATGATGAAGTTTTTGGACCCACACCTATACAGTGGCGATCCTTTTTTCTTTAAAAAAATATCTTTCCTAAATTTCTTTTATGGTGATCAGAAAGGATGGTGGGGATGATATGGATAGAGGGGTAGGGCGTGGCATTGTGAGGGGATAAAGGGGTTCATTTGTATAGGATGGTGGTGGTGAAGGGGTATGGACTCATAGAGGGAAATTTGATGTAAAACAGGATATAATATCGGTCTTTTATACATGGCATCTATTAAACTTTTCAATGGATACTAACCCAGGTGTTTAGGCTGTAAAAATTGGTAACATTACAAGTGTCAGTCCATAATAGTAACGAGACAGTAAATCATAATCACGAACGGTTTAAGGGTATAAATGTAAAACCCTCAAGTTCCAGTAAAATAAACTAGAACAAAAAACAAAGACAGTAACATAAAAAATCAAAATAATCTTAAATTTCTGTATACAAATGTAAAACCCTCAAGTTCCAGTAAAATAAACAAGAACAACAACAAAGACAGTAACTTAAAAAAGCAAAATAATCTTAAATTTCTTTATACGGTGGCTTCAAATATTTTCATTGGTTGTGAGCTTTATGTCAGTAGATAAAAAATCAACTTTGGCAAGGCATCGTGCTTGTGAACAAAGGAAGTTGTTGGTGTGAATGGGGTTTGGTGGGGGTGGAGGGTGGGTGAGTGGATGTACAGAGTGGTGGCTGACTGGCTTTTGAGTGACTGGTGGACTACTACTATTTGTGATTGTCATTTTAATTCTACAGCAGCAATTTTCTTTTTTCAGCTTATTATTCTCTATTGACTGGTTTAATGCACCTTAAAGAAACGGATTCATCCTTTTCATATATTTTCTTATAAACAGGTCAACTTTATCTTGTCATTTGAAGAAATCAGTCTGAAGTTCATCAGTATCGGTGAACAGGTAAGGTAGCACTTGATTTTACATTTAAAGTTCGGGTGAAATTATAACTTACAATCCAAAAAAATTCATACCATAATGGATGAAGACTTGCCATATATTATAATATATCATAATATACATGAGATAATTCCATTGAACTTCTAACTAGTTTTTTTATAGTTCTGATGGTTCTTTATTCTTTGCCGTTTCTTATATTCTCATTCAGGTAGATAACAATAGGTATAACTTGCTCAAAAGTCATGGGTGGTTGTGCAGGACAATGAACGAGCCATGGAATTTATTTCTATAGGTTGGGCTCATCTTTGGTCAATCAGAATACATATGGATAATTTAAGCACTACAAAACTGATGATCATGAAGAGTGATATATTTTTTATTTAATAATTTGTGTAGGGCGAGCGTTATGTAAAATAACCAATTATTTCACCTATCTTTTCTATTTGGGGAGGGGATTGAGTTGTTTTTAACTCAGGAACTTGTAGAAAATGGGGATCAATATAAATTAATCTGATTACTACTTATTTAGGTGTGTGTGTGTGTGTGGGGGGGGGGGGGTGTGGGCAGGGAGGACGTGGCCCCTGCCCACCCCCTTTCCATATGTCTAAGTGGGGTGTAGGGTTGACATGGTCGATGAGAAGTTATCATGCTTACACCACCATGGTCATTTCAAGTTTAATACCATACTTATTACAAACTTCTTAGTTGCTACAATAAGCAATACCAAAATTGTCAACTCAAATTGTATCACATAATTGCGGGAGGAGGTTTTTGATTAGACGGTGAGTTGATTAAATTGAATATTTAATAAGTTTCCATTTAGATGATTTTTTTGGGGATCATAATTGTGAGGGTCCGTTCGGGTGGGGGGTTACCCGTACCCTATGCGGCTTATCTCCCCAAACCTGTGGGTTTTCTCCCAGGGTTTTCCCCAAAACCCCCATCTCCAACCTACATGCCCCACCATCTATTTTTTATTCTCCGTCATGTGGGGACCACCTGAAAACAACTCTGTCTCATTTAATACATCAAATCGCCTATTTTTCTTTCATATGTTACAAAAAAATATTATAGTATACCGTATTGTCATCTAAAAATTATAAAATAATCAACTTCTAATCATTTTTCGAAACTCCAATACAATCACATCACAACAAATCCTCTCAACAGCATAACCCTTTATCCAAACACAAAAACACAAAATCATGTTATCCAGCAGATAACCCATTTTGGGGTGGGTTGATTACCCTCTGTCAGTTAACCTCCGAACCAAACACACACTGAGGGTTTAAGCATTTGGTTTAAGCCTGATTCTTTAGGGCAATTACAATTTTTCATGTTTTTATATTCGGAACCTCTTTCTATATAAAGAGGCATTGGAGTCACATTTTTTTAATAGATACAGAATGCAACACCCTAAAAATGAGCACCCACAAACTTTTTATTTTCAAGTGTCAAGGTGTGTTTCAGCACATTCTCTACAGTATTTTTCTCCTCAGGAAATTACACTATCCCTTGCAAGTTAGATTGTGCTCACATTTTGATACATTGTGTACTACATTCCACTTGAATCAGTGCAATCCTAGATCGATTGTCTGTGACTCGGATCCACTCCCAATCGTCGAACGCCATCTCATTGCCATCACTGCCACCACCTCTAATTGCTCTCACGACCAGATCCAGAAGCACAACCAACTAGGGATTGCCTTAGCCAAGCACCCAACAACTTGAATTCTAGCAGTTGCATTGGTAACTCTTCTGCAGTCCCTTGTGACTTTTGCCTCCTTTTGAAGTATACTATTGAGATATATTTATCTTTTCGTATCTTTTATGCATTTCATATTTCTTTATCTCTATCATGTAATTTTCCCTTTAGGGGTTCTCCTCTCTATACAAGAGAACCTTTAGGATCTCATGAATAAACAATTCACACTTCCCTTTGCACATGGTATCACAATGACTATCTCACACCAGATCCTGATCCCCACGTCCTCCAACTCATCACCATTCAGTCCCAACGCCGTTGACCCTCACATCGTTGGAGCCTCGCACTACCGCACCACCTTCCCAACGGCACCCCTTACGTCGTTGCCTAGCCTAGGCACTGTTGCATAGCCTTTGCGGTGGCTTAGGGCTTCACATGACCCCAGCTTCTCCGTTGTGGCACTGCTGTCACCACCTAATACCTGCTAGCAATGTGCAACATGCCCCTAGGGACTTTTGTACCGACATTCATGTGATTTAGGGCATACCAACAGTTTGATTTTGGCGGTCGTAGTGTACCATCAAAGTTGATGAGAACGGTTCTCGCATGAGTTTGCATACACAATCGATTCCCCGTATGATCATGTAGACACATTCATATCAGTTGACAACCCCAGTCATGTCCTCTTTTGGCTTCTTTATTTTATCAATGGTGACCTCTCTTCCTACAGTGCCTTCAAGGTAGTAAGGAATGCGTACCTGACTCCAGCAGTCTACATGCAAAATGATCCGCGTAGAATTTAAAGACTGAAATAAAACTACCTAAATGATGCAGGCGGAAATCCGAGCCCTAAGCAAGCAGTTCTACTCGAAAGAACGGCTAGTCGACCACCAACCTCCAATCCAAGAGTCCGGTCTAGGCTCACCCCTCCTCTTCTCGACAAATCGAGTTCAGGAGTAGCGCTTGACAGGGTGGGCTCGTGGCACGTAGGCTCGAAGGTAATGGATCAACTATTTTATTAAATTTTTATTATTGGTCCAATTAATCGATCTATAGGTACATGCAAAGTTATTAATGTGTGTGGACCTACTTATTTACGTCACAGTCAAGCAAAAATCCTAAGGCTAGGGGCTGAAAATCCGCGAGAATCAGAATTGTAGGAAATAAACGGTAGAAAACCGCGAAAAAGCCAAGGGGTCCCCCGAGCACACCGGTGCTCGGCGAAACAGACCCTAAGAGTCTAAGTGTCATGTTGAGTTCCTGTCCCTGTTTTATTACAATAATAGTTCAAATAAGTTGGAAATAAAACCTAAGCTAATCTAAGCTAATCCTCCCGCACTCTGCTGTCTCCTCGCACTCTCCTGCGGCTCCGTGCAGAAGGGAACCGCCTACGATTGCCGTGGTTGCATCGGCTCCTCGAAAGTCGCTGCCCCGGTCCTCGAGCCCTCGCAAGCAAACATGCAAAGTGATCAGACCAGGTTATTTGTATAAACAAGTCAGAAAAATATATACAAAAATCTATACAGAAAACCGTGAAAAAGAAAGCCGCGTAAAAAATGTGACTACTAAGTCATGCTCCCCGGCAACGACGCCATTCTGATGAGCCGAAAAATCACCAAGACCCAGGTAAAGGAAATAGAGCTAGGGTCGTTGCGACCCGAGTCTCGGACATCAATCATATCAACAAGAAAAATGAAGGACAGACCACCAAACAGAGATAATCAAGATGGATGGGAACAACTAAGAGGTGTGGTCCATGCAGATTATAACCATCATGCAATGCCATAACAAGGTGTACATCCTAATGTAGTCTGAGCTGACTGGGACGAATGCTTCATGGAAGCAAGATGACGCATATACGCGTATATGTCTGTCTGTTACTTGATCACAAATATAGCCAATGACATCTTTCATCAGTCTATTGCCAAGGCAATGTAGGACACCCTCGCAGCCACTAACTCTGAGTTAAGGAATGATATTTACACACATTTTTTTACGAGTACGTCTATACCTCCTATGGAGGAGGCCTGCAACATACTCAACAGGATCATAGTTCCTTCTACATCATCCACTCAGACCTTCTCTGTGATGGCCGCATCCCGCGACAGAGGAGGTCCATCTCAGTTCAAAGGACGTGGTGCCCGTGGTAAAGAGGGGGACACCTATGTCAGCTATGCATCTACTGTCATTGTTATGACCATTCCGAGGATACTTGCTACCTCAACCATGGTTATCCCACTTTTGCTCGTGTTATCAAGCAAGTTGAGCCTCTTGTCGTTTCCGCTAATCAGAAGTTCAACGATCTTGTCTCCCATATGAGGGAGATTATGACTCCTATTGCAGGCACTACCGGTACTCTTTCAGGCCATTTTGGTATAGTTTATGCCGTTACTTATTGTCACATGATACATATAATAGAATGGATTATGGATTCTGGTGCATCTCATCATATGTGCGGAGGCAGAGCTCAGTACACGTCTTACAGATTCATACCCTAGAAAGATCCATTGTTATTGTGGATGGGATACGCTCTCCTATTACAAACAGGGGGAGATTTGTTTGGCATCAGCTATGTGTATGCAGAATGTGCTTCATGCAACTGATTTCTTTATGAATTTATCGCCTATTAGTTAGGTCACCAAGGATTTGCATTGTCGTGTCATATTTGACCCCTCTTCGCTTGTATTTTATAATATACCCATGGGAAGGGTGATTAGATATGACCATGAGCAAGCGGGTCTCTATATACTGATCCGGTCTTCGTATGCTGTTGCCTTTTCCATTCCCACTGGGTTTGTGTATATATGGCACCTTGGATTCAGTCATCTTCCTCTGCAGAAGCTGTATGTAGTTCTCTCGTAGATCTCTTCTCAATCTACATTTCAGTACAAGGCTTGCTTGCTTGAGATGCATCGTCGCTTTAGTTTTCCTATTTGTCGGATCGTAGTAGCAGTTCTTTACTTGAGCTTGTTCCTTTTGATATCTAGGGTTCGGATCGTGTTTCTAATCAACAAGCACACATGTTCTATCTTGTCGTAGTCGATGAATATTCTAGACTTTCTTGGGTTTTTCTTCTAAAAAACAAGTCTAAGACTGGTTTTGTCATTCAAACTTTCATTACTGAGGTAGAGAACATTTTTTTGCTATTGTTAAATATGTTTTCTCTCACAATAACTTGTAGTTTTGTATCCTTCAACTTTCTCAGTTCTTCAGGTCCCTTAGCACATCAAACCTCATGTTTGTACACTTCTCTGCAGAATGGTGTTGTTGAACGCAAACACCGTCATCTTCTTGATGCGACCATGATTCTTCTTATCCAAAGTCGCGCTCCTCACTCTTTTCAGGGTGATGCGATTACTACTGCCCGCTACCTGGTCAGCCATATACCGTGTTCCTCTTCTCAACACCTATAAAAAAAGATACCTTCTCCAGTCCCTTGTCTATTTACTTTTGAAGTAAATTTATGATTTATTTTTTCATAACTCTTAGCTGTCCCTACTTAATGTGGGAAAAGGTTTTGTTTTGTTGTTGTTGTAGTTTTTCATAATTCTAGATTACTCTTTATGAACAAAGAGACTGGGTCGAGGGACTCCAAACTTTGCATATCGAGGGGAAGATGGGAGAGGAGATTAAGCTTGACTGTTTAATGCTATGAAAATTCCTGATTATGAATTGTTGTTATGCCCCACCCCTCAAATATAATTGAATTGGATTCACATACTTTATTCAAAGCCAAGTAAATTCAAATCCCATTCGTTTTTGAGTTTCAGATTCATATTCTCTTCAATTTCATTTTCTATTACCTTTTTCATTTTTTCCCAAAAGAATCTTAATCGAGTTCAAATGATTAATTTAGAGCAAGACCCCTATTAAACTAGCAGCAAAGAATTTCCCACTTTATTGTTTAGTGTTTGACATGCACCTCTTGCTTTGCAGGATGCTCTTAGGACTTTCTTATTGCGGAGACTTGACAATCTTTCCAAGGATGATAAAAGCCAAATTACAATGATATCAACTTGGGCCACCGAGCTTTACTTGGACCAGGTCAGTACTGTTCAGGGAATTTCAAGATGTTCTTTCATGGACTGGTGTTCATGTCTTCCAGGAAGCTTATTGAAAGTTTCCACTTAGGTCATTTGATTTTTATTAACAGGTAAATCTAAAAAAACATTTCAGGTGAATTTCTCTGTAAAATAACTCAGAACTAGAAGGGATAAAGATTCTACTTGTATTACAAAGTGGTGAATCTTTGAGTATCATCTTAGGTGAATCGTGCTTATAAAATGTTCGATAGCTATGATAAATACTTTTGTTACATGATAAACTCTCTGTGTGTAAATTATCTCTGTGCCAGAGATTGGAGTTATTGTGTCAAATACTAGCTAATAATAAACACAACAATCTCTTCCACTAGACCGCTGACTTAGGATTGGAATTAGTGTGGCTTCTGATAATCATATATTATTTGCTTGTAATTTTGAAACTCTTTTGAAAAAAGTGCATATCTATGTGGTCATCATTTTCTTTATAGAATCAGTTTTAAGTGTTGAAAAGTTTCTATTTTGTGTGTGATACTCATTTGTTGATGTATTCCTAAATGTCTAGTTCGCAATGCAAGAGTTCGTCATTGCACATTAGTTTTCTTTAACTATTATTTTTTTAGTAATTTAAAATTTTCCAGATTTGTTTCATCATATCTTTGATTGAAACACAATCAGTTCCTCAACAACTCTCATATTTTATTTCTCTTACATGTATATCTCTAATAATTGACCTCTATCTTAAACATTCAGATAAATAGGCAGTTGCTAGAAGAAGACACTGAAGCTGGGGGCATAGGCGCACCTAAGAGCTATAGTTCAGAATATCAGTCTATAATAAGTGAGTTTCGAGCATTTCTATATGACTGCAAAGATGTTCTGGATGAGTCAACGACAATGAACCTTTTGGAGAGGTGAGTTTGCTTACTTGCATGCAATTGTTTCTAGCGTCCTAGCATATTTTAAAGATGTGTAATTGTTGGGAGAAGTAAATATATTATTTATTATTTGGGACTTTTACATCACGAACCTTAAAAACTTTGTAAATTACCTTCTCGACCCTGTATTCTTTGTAGTTATCACCTAAACCCTGCAAACTTGCTAACTGTTACACCACAACCCTTCCAGGAGTTAAGCACAGTGTTCGTCAGGGTCCATAGTGCAAGAGTTAGCAAGTTTGCAGAGTTTAGATGATAATTACGAAGAATACAAGGTCGAGAAGGTAATTTGGAAAGTTTTCATGGTTCGTGGTGTAAAAATCCCTTATTATTTTTTGTTTGAGAAAAAAGTATATTCTTTATTAAGAGCTTACCTCCATTTGTAAAGAAAGAGGGGTGGTAAAACTATTATAACAAGTACAAATTAGATAAAAAATAATATCCCTAAATCTATTTTTCTCACTATTCCCTTTAAGTTGGAGCACGCCAGGCATGCTAAGCTTGAAAAGACATCTATCAAATAATGTCCTTATGAGATATGTAGAAAAACAGAATGCGGAAGCAAAAACATGGAACAAGAATAAAACATATGAAGAATGCGGGATTTTAACGTGGAACCCTACTCCGAAAAGGAGCGGGATGAAACCACGGGAGAAGCCTCTAAATTGGGCAATTCTTCTATTGAAGTTCTCAATGAGTACAGGGGGTGTGGGGCTCCTTATATAGCCCCACAGACAGACCCAATAGTGACCGCTCCCCCATGTGGTACTAAACACATGGGTGAGTTCTTTTCTTTTCCAACACTCCCCCTCAAGTTGGTAGCTGGGACAGCTGCAACTTGCAACAATAAAGAAAAATATACACCATTACATCTTCACTTGAAATCACCACAATTAACGTATGTATCCGCAACTGGTAGACAAACCCACTTGCTGACGGGTATATCAGGTCACCGGAACGTATCTCTGTCATGCCTGGAAGGTCACCGGACTGTCTCTGTCGTGTCTGCAAGGTCACTGGATCTCTGTCTCAGTCGTGCCTGCGGGTCACCGGACTTTGTCTCCGTCGTGCATTGAAGAAAACAAATCCAGTGCGGAGTCGATGTCGAGGATAGAGCCACCACGACGAAGATCGATGCACAGTGAAGATGGCTTGATATTCTGTGAAATCCGGAGTGTTTGGTCTGTCAGTCAATGATGTAGGATGCATATGGCTTTTACTCCCCCTTTCTCCCAAACTTGCGAGAATAATGAAAAGAATAGACAAGTTGGGAGAAGCAAACATGAATCACATTTTTTTATGCGTACGACTTTTTCTTGTACGCAACTTTTTTTTTCTTTTTTCTATTTTTTTGTTAGCATATGCGTACGGCTTTTTCTTGTACGCGCCTCTTTTCTCTTTTTTTTCTTTTTTTTGTAACTAACAAGCCCTCTTTTTTTTCGTTGGGCCTCCAATAACAAAGTCCCCTTTTTTCTGCCCAACTTTGGGCACTCTCTCTCGAATGAGATGGAATGGGGGAGAAAACATGAACTTGCGGCTTTTGTCATTTTTTTAATGGCCGCCAACTCTCTTTTTTTTAACATAAGCCGCTCATCATTTTTTTCGGCTTTTCTCTCTTCTTTTTTTATAAACTTTGCGTACGGCTTTTTTTGTGGACGCGCCTTTTCAAAATTTTTTTTGAAAACCTCACATACAACCGACTTGGGCCATGTATCAGCCCCTGTTGGGCTCCATAGGACTCTTACATCAAATAATCTCCCCTCTTTTTTTTTACTCTCATTGAGCTCCCCCCCTCTCCCCTTCATGTTTTCTCCATTCATCATCATTTTTTTATATCATCAGCCCACTTGGGCCGAAATTCTCTCTCTTCTTTTTTTATTTCTCAGCTCTCTTCGGCTTCAGCCCAACTGGGCCTTCAAAAACATTTCTTTTAAAGAACATCGGCCCCTTTTTAATATACCGCTAGGGTTCCCAAGGGAACCCATCTTTTTGCAATGCCGCCGATTGGGGGTATCCCCTACTATCGCCGCCACGAGGTGCAAGGAAGAGCGCCGCCCCGAAGGGAGCCAACGCAAAGGGCTGGAGCGGCGCGAAGGGGTGGTTGGGGTTGCGCTGTGGGAGATGGCGTGGGAGAGGCCTGCTGGGGGGCCGCCTGTCGGGGGTTGCGCCTACCAGGGGGAGTGTTTCACGGGAATATATAGCCTGTGCGTGGTCGAGGGGACTTGGAGCGCCGCCTGGGCGCGCCACGGGACTGGAGGGTGCGGGCTTCTGCCGCCTGGGACCATCACGATTTGCGGAGGAGGCGTCTTGGAGGAAAGCACCTCTTCGAGACGATGAAGGGGATGCGCCTGCGAGACCGGGGCCCCGAGGGAGTAGCGCCATCTGGGATGGCTTCGCCTGGCGAATGGGGGCTAGGAGGAGCCGCCGCCTATGTTCCTCTGGGGCCGCTTGTGTTGAAGGCGCGCATCGGATTTGGTGAAGAACGGAGGGCTGCCAACGACCTGAGGACTGCTGCGAGGCTGATCCACTGCGAGGGAGGCCTTTGGGCTTGCTGCCAGGAGCCGCCTGGGGCCTGAAAGGAGGGTTGCACCGCCAGGGGCTCCGCCTCTCCTTTGTTAATTGAGAACCCGCTCCTTCTGCCATCGGCTGAAGAAGATCTGCGCCGCCGATGCGCCTGGGAGCATAAGGAGGCGACGATCTGGTGGTTGCGCCGATGATGGCTCCGCGCTGCCTGTCAACGAAGACTCGAGGTTCCTGGGTTCGTGCTATGATCAGGAGCCGCTGGAGACTTGGATCTAGATCTCTAAGAATAAACATCAAAAGAAACGATTCTCGTACAAACATAAGGAACATAAAAGCCTCGAGAATCGACCCGCTCTGATACCATGTAGAAAAACAGAATGCGGGAGCAAAAACATGGAACAAGAATAAAACATATGAAGAACGCGGGATTTTAACGTGGAACCCTACTCCGAGAAGGAGCGGGATGAAACCACGGGAGAAGCCTCTAAATTGGGCAATTCTTCTATTGACGTTCTCAATGAGTACAGGGGGTGTGGGGCTCCTTATATAGCCCCACAGACAGACCCAATAGTGACCGCTCCCCCATGTGGTACTAAACACATGGGTGAGCTCTTTTCTTTTCCAACAAGATACTTAGTAAAGGTATTTGCATTTTAAGCATCGGATGACATATGTGGAGTCCAGCTGTGACATTTTTTATCAAGTCACGAGAGTAGTGGCAACCAATCTCCGTATATTTGGTAATCTCATGAATAACATAACCATAGGTAACAAAAAAACATGGACATCACCATTGTTGTAAAAATCAGCCGACTAATCTGATTACTCGGTCTGATTAGTGGACTTGGTGGGGTAGCCGAGTCGACTAGCCATAATCGGGCACTAAGTGGGTATACCCGATTACTCGACCGAGTAATCGGTTTAGTTGGTCGATTAGGTGGTCGCTTTTTGAAACAAGTTATTGGATCCCTGAATACCGTATACCCATAGAAATTATTTTGAGAGCTTACTGTCGCACATTAAGTTCTCTGCTCATTTTTCGAACCCCCCTGCAACCCTAACTCCTGTTGCGCACCTCCTCTCGCTCGCCACCTTGCCTTTGCTCCATCGCCGCTCCTCCATTGCCACTCTGCTCCTTCGCCAAGACACCTCGCTGCTCGCCGCCAAGGACGATCCCCACCAAGCCAGCTTGCCGCCCAGGGTTAGGGTTTTTGTTTTTTTTTCTGTTTTTCCTTTTTATATTTTATAATATGATCAAAGCGTTCTCTATAGGCCATACCATTCACTAGAACCCTAATGGCAAATTATTTAGGTTGTATGTTGGATTGTTGGGCATTGTATATTATTATTATGTTTTATACTTGATGCTTAGGGTTTGTTGTATTGTATATCGTGCCACGGGTTTTTGTTATATCATGATGTTTAGGGTTGTATGAAATTATAATTATGTTGTATGCTTGATGTTTATGGTTTGTTGTATTGTTATATTGTATGCAATTATAATTATTGTGGTTGTATGCAATTATAATTATGTTGTATGCATATGCAATTATAATTATGTTGTATGCTTGATTTTTAGGGTTTATTGTATTGTATATCATGCCACTGATTTTTGTTATATCATGATTCGTCAAATTTTTTATTATGTAGATGGCTACACCTCCAGCGAACATCGCTTCCGGTAGCGACTCGTCTTTTTATGTGCCGCTGGGATCAATTGATCCTTCATGGCAGTACGATTACCTTGCGAGCCGTACGGATCCAAATATGGTCACTTGCAGATTGTGCAAGAAGATTGTCAAGGATGGTGTGTATAGGTTCAAGCAACATCTAGCACACCGAAGAGGGAACGTTGCTGCATGTCCCAATGTGGATGAGGAAATGAAAAAGATGATTGCATACCTTGATGATGTTGCTCGGAAGAAGTCCCAGAAAGCCGATGATGTTCATAAGATGAGGGAGGAAGTTGATATCGCTGGAGATGTAGGTTCGACGAAGATATCACGAGTTTTCGAATCCTTGGAGCAGACTGTCGTAGTGAAAGGGTCATCACATCATATGACCATCAAGGATGCATTCTCCAAGGATCATCGTGATAGTGTTACATCGTACATATCCAAATAGGCATATACATCAACGATTCTGTTTAATGCATTGGCGAAGAAAAACTTCTTGCAGATGGTGGAGGCTATTGGGAAGTACGAGCCTGGACTAAAGCCTCCCATGAGGTATGAGCTTAGTGATCCACTTCTGAAGATGGCAGCGAAGGAAATTCAAGATGGATTGGAAGGTCATTGTGATACGCGGACTTCGACGAGATGCTCTTTGATGACTGATGCGTGGACGTATAAGCGAGGAAGGAGCATCATCAATTTTTCTGTCAATTGTACCTTGGAGACTTCATTTTTGAAGTTCATATATGCCTCAAATGAGGCTCACACTGCGGAATACATTTGGAAGTTGGTGGAGGAGTGCCTGAATGAAGTGGGAGTGGATAAAGTGGTTTAGATTGGTGCGGATAATGCATCCGCCAATGTAGCAGCAGGAAGATTGTTGGTCACCAAATATTCGCAGATTTGGCGGACTCTGTGTGTCGCGCACTCCATTGATCTTGCTTTGGAGGAGATATGCAGAGAGACAAAGATGAGTAGCGTAATCTCGAAGGCGAAGAGGATTACGGTCTTCATCTACTCTTACACCAAAATTCTAAGCTTGATGCGTAAGTTCACCAACAAGAGGAACATTGCAAGGCCCAGACAAACAAGATTTGCAACTACTTTTCTCATTCTTGAGAGCCTAAATGAGAAGAAAGACAAGTTGAGATTGATGTTTACCTAACATGCTATCATAGTTTTCACTCCATTGGTCCGTGAGGGCTAGGAGGGGGTCGAAAAATGAGCAGAGAACTTACTGTACGACAGTAAGTTCTCAAAATAATTTTTACGGGTGTATGGTATTCAGGGATTCTATTACTTGTTGCAAAAAGCGATCGCTTAATCGACCGACTAAACTGATTACTCAGTCGAGTAATCGGGTATACTCGATTGTTGCCCGACTATGGCTAGTCGACTCGGCTACCCCACTGAATCGACTAATCGGATCGACTAATCGGATTTGTTGGTCGATTTTTACAATAGTAGGGACCCATGGCCTATCTCTCAGAGAATTTGGAAGGGCTACGTAGATACCGATGAATGGGAAGATGTCGGGTTCCAATCCTCGCTTTGCAGTGGTGGTTGTCATGGAGAGCAGTTTGGTCCCTTCCGAAAAAGTGTGCACCCTTGCTATTGGCCGAGCGAACTTCGAACTTCTGATCAAAGTCATCAACCCCTCTCCACCACTCGTGAGCATCAAGAAGCTGTTCGATCTTGGGGTCCCTTCATATAAGGCGCTACCAGAGCAAGAGGAGCTACCAGAGAAGAAGAAGCCATAGGAGAAGATCACACTTTTGGAAAGTTTGATAGTGTGACCGAAAGGGAGAAGATTGGGGCAGATTTTGTGCAATTGGTACCACAACTGTCACGAGATCTCCGAGAAATTTGATTTCCTCGCCCGTTTCGACATTTCCCAATTTTGATATCCTGCCACCTTTTAAGATTCGAGAAGATGCGGTGTCGATCCTTTGCTTGGCGCTCAAGGCAACCAGGGGGACGAGACTTATTTTATCGTTTACCCTCGATAGGGTTGGACACTCCTTTTATTGGGTCGGAGGTGGGTATTCAAGTCACCCGAGTTCGTATCAGGTCGATACTCGGATGCCATCTCATAAAAGGGAAGTCCTCTTGGACACTTAGGGATTTCGGCTTCTGATCAGGCCACCCTTAGGCCTTTTAGACATGGTCCCTCTCTTCTTCAACCCACAGGGATATGTAAGATGGAAAAAGGGCGACGGCCCTGCTTTAAGACCATTGGAGATGGAGTCTAGGCGGGGCGATCCTCTAGAGAGCCAAGTCTTCCCCCTCAGGAAAGGGACTGGGAGCCTTCCGGAATCCGAGAATCCCTGTGCTAAATCCTCCTTCATTCTTCTTAATGAGAATCCTCCGCCCTTACAACATGGATGGGACTCGACTTTAACGAGTGATGGACCTCCGCTAAACCTAGGATTTTTGGGTTCTTCAATAGTTTAGATTCAGGCGAAGTCTAGTAGCCTTTGGCAGACAGGTAAACCTCCTCTGACCTTAATGCAGTCGCACTCTCCCTCCACCAGAAGTCATTCCCATGCTCCTTTGTTGGAAGACTGTCCTTAGCTCAGAGACCTCTTTGAAGTTGTTGACTCCCTCACCTCAGAGAACTCCTGTTAGCAACCTCCAGACCTAATGACTGTAGTGACGGTGCCTTTCAGAGGAGGCAAGAGATATATCGATAGAAAGAAATCAACTAAACTTGGGCATGCCCCTTTGTTAATCTCAGACCACAAGTCACATGTGGCACAAGCGACATTGGCGGGTGCAACAAGATACAATTTGGTTACTAAATGAAGATCCTAACCTGGAATGTGAGAGGTCTGGTGACCCAGAAAAAAGATTGGTTGGTGCTCTTTTTTTGACTGGGGATGTGACGTAATCATCTTCCAAGAAACTAAACTAAACTGTTCAAGCATTATATGAAACACTTTTGGACATGGTCCTCCAACAGAATTCCGAACTATTGATGTAACGGCCAGTGTTGAGGGATTTTTGGTTGCATGGAAAGAAATCATTTTTTCGTTTGTCTTAGAGGTGTAGAGGTGTAGGGCAGACGTATTATCAATGCTATTGGACTGAATCTCAAAATGAACAATCTTTTGCTCATATCTCGTGTTTATGGTTTGACAACTCCGGCGTTTGTTCCAAACTGATCGTTGTTCCAGACTGTCCAGAAAAAACTCCAACGTATTTTACCTCGAGATCGTTGTTCCATGCTGTTCACAGATGTTACCCACCTCTGCCCACTCTGCAACATTGAGAGCGAATCTATTGAGCACATGTTCTTCCGCTGTAGATTTTTTAGTAATCTATGAATGCGGAAATCCTTCGGATGATCGCAACTTTATGGTCCATCTAGTTAGCTAGAAATGACAGTCTTTGTTGGTGATCTGTTTTATCCTAAAAATATTTTTTTCCATGCTAAGATTCTTTTTGAATCCTGGCTTGACTTCTGTAAGTATTTCCTCATTTAACTTTTTTAATATATCTGGGATAGACACCGTAGTGTGGTTGCCCTTTTTTGACTTAAAAAAAAATCTCCAGTGTCTAGACAAGAGCTTTGGGAGGACATTTAGGCGGTCCGGCTCATGCACATGGGTGCATTGTGATTAATTGGCAGGGATTTTAACGTAACGTTGCGCACAAATGATCGTCCGTGTTTGAGAGGAGGGCAAGACCTGAGTTCCATCAACTCCGCTGAGTTGGTGGATGACCTTCAATTGGAGGTCTTAGATGCGCCTGATACACGGTACACCTGGAGGAGTGGTGGATCACTCCATAGAATAGATCGCTTCCTTGCTTCTTATGAACTGTTGGAGCTCTTCCCCCATTCTTCCTCATCTGCCAGACCAAGATCGAGGTCGAACCATACTCTTCTGATTTGGGATACGGGTGAGGCCTCAATTCCTAGGGGATTTTTTCGTTTTGAACGTGTGTGGCTACTAGAGAACTTCAGAGACTTGGTCACTGAGCACGGGACATCTATGGTCTGCTCAAGTTCTACGGTTGCGCACATGAATCAGAAGCTGATTTCTCTACGGAAAAGACTTTGTCTGTTGAAGGAGACTAGAGAGGCTGGAGGAGTGGCTCGAGCAGATGTGGAGGTTAAGATGACCATACTCGATGGCTTAGTAGACATCAGAGATCTAAACTCAAAAGAGATTAGAAATAGAACTGCGACACGAAAGAAACTACGATCCGAAGATAAGAAGAAGATTATAGAATGGAAGCAAAGATCGCGATAAAGGTGACAAAAAGGAGATGCAAATATTGCTTACTTCCACAGAGTGGCTACTGGGAGATGACAACACAATATGATATGTTCTATAGTCATCGGTGAAAGAAGAATTGAGGATGAGCGGGAGATGGAGCAGACAGTCGCAGATCATTTTCGCTTATTCATCAAAGATCAGAAGGCAGACCTTGGAGATGGACGTGATCTTCAAGCAAACCACCTTATTCATAGCTTTATGTTAGAGGAAGTAATAGCTACAGTCTGGAACTTAATGCTGACGGTGCACCATGACCGGACGGCTTCCCTATCTTTTTCTTCAAAGAATTCTTGGATGTTGTTGGTAAGGAAATTTTTGATGTGGTGGTTGACTTTGCTAGCATGAGTGCAAGGTTCGAAAGATTTAATGATGTGTTATTACTAATTCTTCCGAAGGGTCGTTGCTCGCTTGCTTGCTTATTCGTTGCTTCCCACGACTCATCAAAGGTCGAATATATATCACAGATAAGAAAGAGTCCCAGTCTGAGAGGCAAAAATCATTTTTTTTGCCAGAATGGTTCCTGATCTCTCATGAACTGGGATTTGGCCTGAACAATGGGTGTCGAGAGTGTCCTAGGACCGGAAGAAGGAGGGCTCGGAAAGGGTGGAGGGCTTCTGACCGATTGTGCTTGCGAACACAATTTACTTGATTCTTGCTGAAGTCTTGGAAATTAGACTGAATCGGATCATGGACCACATCATCTCACCGCTACAATTAGCTTTCATCCTTGGTAGATAGATCACAGATAGCTTGGCTATGGCAACCGAGATCATAACAGACTAACAAAGAAGGATTTAGTTATCTCCTGTGGAAGGTGTACTTCTTAAAGGTATATGATATAATGGACTGGCGTATTTGTGGATAACCATGACACCTTGAGGTTTCCCCGGCTTGTAGATCACTTGGATGAAAAGATGCTTTACCACGATTGCTTTCTCGGTACTCATTAATGGCAATTACTAACCATAGAGAGGAGTGAGGTAGGGATGCCCCTTAGCACTGATGTTCCTTATTATCGCATCTGATGTTGTGGCATGCTTGGTGAATCAGGTGTCGCGGAACGACATGACAAGAGGGTACTCTAGGAATGATATCGATATTCCTCTTTTACAATATGCAGATGACACTATCCTATTCGTGGAGGGTGGCTTGGAGGAAGCAAAGGGGATGGCGTCAACTATTGAGAACTTTGGTGAACTTTCTAAGCTTCTGCTTAATCTTAACAAATCTTTTATTATCCCATTTGGTCTAGTAGAAGACACTACTCAAGCTTGCAGTGAGGCCTTGAGTACAGAATGTGGGTCCGTCCCCGTAAAATACCTAGGTCTTCCCGTGACATGTAGTAAGCTTAGATAATCTAATTGGCTTCCGACGATTAAGAATCTTGAAAGAAAATTAATAAGCTGGAAAGTAGCGATATTATCATGTGGAGAGCAGCTGGTGCTTGTAAAGGCCATGCTTGTGACAATATTGCTCTTCTTCCTGTCCGTACATCTACTTCCGGTTGGCGTCAGAAAACGTCTTGAACTAATCATGAGAGTATTATTTTGGTGGAAGGCATATCAGGATGGATCAAGAATTCACTTGGTTGATTGGGAGACAGCTACGCTTCCGAAGACTGATGGCGCCCTCAGAATATCAAACTTGGAGACAATGAACATGGCTCTTCTGGTGAAATGGGTGAGTAGGCTATGAGGCAGTAATGATGGCCTCTGTTGCAGGTTGGTTCGACATATCTATAAGCTCAGTACCCAACCTACTCCAGACACTCAGAATATCTACTATGCATCTGCGTTTTGGAAGGGCATAAAAGCAGTCCTGCCTCATTTCAAGGAACTTTTTTGCCCAGTGCTTGGGGTTGGTAACTCCTTTAGGTTCTGTAGTGATAATTGGACAAGTAATGGTCTTTTGTCCACCAGATTTCCATGCTTATTTGCTTCATATGTGAATCGCGAGGCGTGAGTTTTGGAATGCTGGGTTGATGGAAGCTGGATTCCCTCTTTCCTAGCAGACTTCTTAGACCAATGGTTGGAGGAGTGTTGCGAGATGCAGAGAGACCGACAAAGGGTCAAGACCATTTGGTATGAAGGAGAACTCATTTTTTGTCAAACGGGCATATAAAGCCCTCTCTAGACCTTTACAACCACTGTCTGATACACTGATTCGAGACTGCAACTTCATATGGGAACTAAAGACCCCTAGTAGAATCCGTGTTTTATTCTGGTTACTAGGAAGGAAGAGAATTATGACTCGGGATTGCTGTGCTAGTATTTTCACAAGTATTTTTGATTTATGCCCACTATGTGACATGCAAACAGAGAGGTGGGACATTTCTTCTTCCACTGTGAAGAAACTTCTCGGATATGGGAAGAACTCGGAATGTTGTGGCCGAATAGGCAAAGTTTAGATCTGTTCTAGGAGTCGTTACTTCAGGCAAAACATGGCCCAAGAGAAGTACTCCTACCATTTGTTGCAATATGGGCGATATGACTAGTTAGAAATGCCGCTCTTTTTCAATCCTAGTGTTTTTATTTTGAGAATGTAAGCTTTCATGTCAGGTCTCTTGTAGGGTCTTGGCTTCGGTAAGTTCTCCTAACTCCTTCCTTTTTCTATTAATATAATGGAGCGGACACCTTAGTGTGCTTCCCCTCTTTATGGATAAAAAATGCCGACATAATTGAGAAAGTTTTAAAGTGTTTCTGCAGAACTCTTGTCAGAGCGAACATAGAGCGAACATATCTGACATTGGTAAAAATATTCATTATTTCATTAATGAAATATTGAAGAATAGACCCAACCTTAGACTTCTTTTTCAAAAGAAAAATCCATGACTATATAGAAAAAGCATGAACAACAAGATAAAACCTGTGCACAGGAACACGATTGGGACATGGTATCAAAATAAACTAACCCAAATAAGCTACTCCTACTCATATGACTCTGACGATAAGGAAAAATAGACCAGTGATGCTTGCAAGCCTCACACTGGAATGTGGATTGAGAGGATACCTGTGGGAGAACTTGACACATCTTCTGAAGAGAATGGTGGTCGAAATGAAGATGCCACATGTACGGAGAGACTGATCAAGTAGGAATGGATGACGTACCAACATATGGAGACTAGACTAGTCCATAGAGACCCCCTTGCTCACGACCACATTAAATCACCTTGCTTGGGAGTATGTCCTGAAATACAAGAGAAGAGGGGCTACAATTGGCTCAAGAATGTAAATCCTTTGTAATTTAACTAATAGACAATAAATTCATTGAAAAATCTGTCTCATGAAGCACATTCTGCAGACACATTGATGTCAAGCAGACCTCTCCCTGTCTTATGATAGTGAGTCCCATCTACAATTGTAGAAAATGATAATGCAGAACCGTATAAGAGATAAGGAATAAAGAACGGTGGAAAGAACACCGGAATTTTAATTCTCAGCTTAGAGACATAGAAAAATATCACTCACTCACAATACAAGACACTATAGACAATATCAACTCAACACAAACTCTACCGCCTGCTGAGGACGTTACTTCTCATGCCGTGCTAATGAGGAGGAACTGAAGAACTGGAGTGTGAACTGAACTGTGTTTCTTAGTCGGAGAATTTGTGCTTTGTATTGCACCCGTCAGAGTTACTGAAACTGAAATGAGTCTTTATCTGGAGAACTCTGACCCGCAACTGCTAATTCTCTCTGAAGGACCACACTAGAAAAAACCATGAAAACATTATCGTCGGAGTCCACACTTGCTGGAGAATGGAGTTTGAAAGTCTCCTCATCGGAGAACTGGGTCTCTCCCATACTGACTCAGAGAATGAGATCTTTTCTCTAGAGTCCCTATGAAACCACATGAAAACCCTTAAGCCACAATGACTTAGAGAATGCGATTTCTACTCTGACGTCTATATGACTCATATGAAAACTGTGAACCCCCTAGGATCCGGGTACCCGTTTACACACTTTCGCACTAATACATTCGCATGCCATCGCACAAAGTATTGAAAAACGTAATTATCTTTTGCTTACTCTTCTTTTCTTAATAAAGATGTTGGGGCGAACACCACGCGGTGTCTCCCCCGAATCGTTAGACTTAAAAAAAACAAAGTATTGAAAAACAAGGAATTTTTTCTTTTTGCTGTTGCATACGACATTCACATTTGATGAATAAACCACATAGACAAGAAGAAGTGCCACCAATATTTCATTCATTTTCATATAACATTACATGTAACAAAAGAATGCATTACACTGTACATGTAGATCTCAAAATACATGACTGAAGAGGAAGGAAGCATATTACATCATAAACTGAACAAAAAAATGAAACAAAAGAAACGTACTGTCTGGTATATACACGATCACCAGAAGTCATCAATAGCCACTGAGCAACATGCTCCTCGCCTGCCAAAGTATGTTAGGACGAAAAGGTATCAACGAGCGCTAGTATACCCATATATCATATTATTATATATAAAAATGGTATTTAATATGGTTGCAAAAGGGGCAAGTAGAAAGGCATAAACATCTAAAATTTACATCTACTTGCAATTTAAAAAGGTTTTCAAGTTGCCTGTATGTACCACCCATGCCCACCCATTACCCCAACATTTCTCATATATGTAACATATTTATATTGTAATTGATTGTTCATAAGTGTATGTGTGTATATATATATTTTCATATTGTTCAGATATCATGTTTGTCGATTTTGACGATGTGAAAGCTGAGATTGGAAAGGTTTATTGATTTATTTAATTCTCAAGTCTAGTGGATAATCTGTAGTCTTGGTCAGTGTGTGACCTTACACTATGACTCTAAGACGTGAATAATGCCTTAGGGTTGGGGTGTCTCCGTAGGCACGTAGTCTTGTATAATGCATCCTAACTAAGTTCCCAATACGTCCACTAGCTTATGTAGATTTCGAATCCAATTTTAGTCACTTTTTACCAACTCAACTTTAATTGAAACTCCTCCAAACCTCAATTGCAACTGTCTTAGATGTAACTCTAGATGACTTAGATGTAGACATGGATGATTTGGATGTAGAATCGCCAAGTTTGCTGGCGAAAGTAAACAAAAACTCAAGCGGTGAGGTAGCCTACCAAAGGGCTCTTCCTTCTCGCCCTCTAATTGGAAGTGCGGTCCGATAGAGGGAAATGTCTACTCCAAAACTACGCCTCAGAGATAGGTGAGAGAGACTCTCCGGAAAAGTCACTTATGAAAACGAGCCGACTGGTAACGGGCAAAGGAGCTCGTATGAAAAAATTGAAAATCGAGGATCCCCCGCATGGGTATTCTAAAACAGAGGGGAACTGGTCAAAAGTCGGGATCCCAACGAGGCGTAAAAACACTGCGAGCTCACGTAAAAATCGTGGAAGGGACTGGGATCCTAGACCCGCGCACTTGACGGCCGCTGCCCGAACTGGGCTTCCTATCTCGCGCCCAGTTGAGGGTCACTGTACCCTCGTACAGTCATGCATTAGGGTCACCATGACCGGCACAAATATCTGTCCTCACTGATTTACATCAAACCAACCATCTCAAGATTTCTGAGTAATATAGACCACAAAAGTCCCTTGATTTGCTAAATCGATTAATGTAGAGGTTTGGCACCAGATATGTGATTTATAAGGGCTGCAACAATAATATTGGATGTCGAAAAGATTTTCAGCTACTTGAATTAGTGAGATCAACGTACTTCTCCAAAAAAATTTCCAAAGTAAGCGAGATCAACATACTTCTCCAAAATTTTTTCCAAAGTAATATGCAGTGCACTAACTAGATTAGGTTATTGAGAGCATAGTACATCAGATATAAACATTCACTATATATACCACTCTTTCACAGAAAAGTCCGTGTATGATTGATTGTAAGATTAAGAACATCTTCACTTACTGACCAACATAATTCTCAACAACTGACATCAGATTCCATTGTTGATGATGCAGCGTGACCCCAAATTATGGGGCCACATTTATCTAATTAAATAATTATCAATTTTATTTACGTTTTTAGCGGTCGTATTGGTCTAATTGAATAATTGAGATCGCTTGTGATCTCAACGTTGATTTCGTAGATTTTAATTATAATTGTTGGTCAATTAAATAATTAGAGTCTAATTAAGGTAATTAGAGGTCAATTAGGATTTGTTAGAGTCCAATTAAATAAGTGGTTGCCAATTTAATTGAGTTTACTATTTTTGTAAACCCTCTCTCCTATATAAAGAGAGGGTAGGTCCTTGTTGTTAGGGAGTCAATTATGAAGTAAAATTTGAGATTGTTATCTCTATCCCCTCTCCGTCTCTCTCTCCCTCCACGCGATCTCCGCGGTCTTCTCCTTCAACCCCTCGCATTCCCGGCGAGTTATCTTCTCCAAACCCCTCGTTCCGACGAGTTTTTCTTCCTCTCAACCCCTCCAATTTCTCTTCTCAACCCCTCTAAATTTCTTCCACCAAAAATTATATTTTTTCTACCGTTGGAATTTCCTCGTTTGCATCAATTGGTATCAGAGCATGGCATTTAGATCGTCCTCACGATCTAACGATCCGCCCCGGCGTTCGCACCGGCACCATCGTTCGTCCGACAGAAAACGACGAGTCAACGACGACTACGACAAGGAGACGGAGCGCATGTTACGTGATTTGCAGAACAACTTCCGATCCATGTCATCAATGTTTCGGGACTTCACGGCCAACCTTGAGGCCTACCGCAACGCGCAATCGAAGCCGTCAACCACCGAAGCCGCCACCACGAGTTTTGACGAGGAAAACATCGCGAAAGAAGACCAAACGGTTGCTGTCCAGATCATTAGAGAAGAAAAAATCAATGAATCGGTCGCTGTCCCGCACTTTCCACAACCAAATCCGTCGCCGGAATCGACCCCGCTGCCCCCGCCGACCATCCCGGCGCCACCGCCCCGCCCCTTCCCCTCCGCCTACTGGGCACGCGAGCTTCCTCCGCCTCTTGTGCCGCAACGCAAGGCGGCGTGCTCGAAGACCCCCTGCGAGACATCCGTGTTCCAGCGTGCTGCCCTTCCACTACAGCGTGGCCGCACCCTGCGCGCTTGTGCAGTCCATTTGGCACCGCACCGATCCTTTATCGCCGGCCCCCGCACCTTCCGCGCTCGCCTACCCCGTCGCCATCGTTCTCAGGCCCCGCCGCCCAGCAAACCGCGCGCCTCGCGCCCAAGCCCCGCATCTCCACCGCCTGCGACGCCGCTGCTGTGATGCAGCGTGACCCCAAATTATGGGGCCACATTTATCTAATTAAATAATTATCAATTTTATTTACGTTTTTTGCGGTCGTATTGGTCTAATTGAATAATTGAGATCGCCTGTGATTTCAACGTTGATTTCGTAGATTTTAATTATAATTGTTGGTCAATTAAATAATTAGAGTCTAATTAAGGTAATTAGAGGTCAATTAGGATTTGTTAGAGTCCAATTAAATAAGTGGTTGCCAATTTAATTGAGTTTACTATTTTTGTAAACCCTCTCTCCTATATAAAGAGAGGGCAGGTCCTTGTTGTTAGGGGGTCAATTATGAAGTAAAATTTGAGATTGTTATCTCTATCTCCTCTCCGTCTCTCTCTCCCTCCACTCGATCTCCGCGGTCTTCTCCTTCAACCCCTCGCATTCCCGGCGAGTTATCTTCTCCAAACCCCTCGTTCCGACGAGTTTTTCTTCCTCTCAACCCCTCCAATTTCTCTTCTCAACCCCTCTAAATTTCTTCCACCAAAAATTATATTTTTTCTACCGTTGGAATTTCCTCGTTTGCATCAGTTGGCAAGCAATCACACTTTTCTTAACCTTCTCTTCTACTATAAATTAATGAATTAAGAGTCAAAGGAGCGACTCACCGATTTTGATCATTGATGATTTTATTATCGCCAAACTTGTCCTTCCTAAAAGGAAATAGTAGTGCATCCCCCTCCCCGCGGAGGAAGAACGACTTGCAAGATAGACTATTCAAACATAAAAACATTATGTCAGAATGTTTCGGTAGTTGTTGCTCTAGAATAGATTGCCTATGTGAAGTTTCAACATTTTGTAGTATAAGAGAATAGGTAAAATGATGTTAATCCATCATAATCGTACAAGGTTGTTGATGGATAGGTCCTTCCGTGACTTATGTTGCTCCTTATGTACAGAAGAAACAAAAGATTAGGGTGCCTGATTAGCTTCTTTCAAACAAGTTTCCATCTTATAATGTTGCCTCATCAACTAGATCTTCCATAATTTGAATGACAACATTGTGAATAATCTCAATAGATACAACTTGTATCAAGTTCTTATGCTCTGAGCGGAAAAACTCCACTATATGTTAATGAATTAGCATCCTCCATCCTGCCAATAGTATGTTGCTGCTCCTACTCCTCATGTTGAGGAATTCGAATCGATTTCTGGTCAGCACCTTGGTTGTTATGGATGGATAACAGATGCTGCGTTTAGGAACAAGTATTCTCCATTCCCATGCATACACTCTAACTTCTAATGCCCGCAAATCTGTTGATGCATTTTATGGAAAATCGTTTTCCCCTATCTGCCATTAAAGTAGCCCACTGATAGAAGTTTGAATGAAATGCATCAAACAATATTATGATAGATTTATGTAAAATAAAGTTTAATGTAACAGATCTTGACATCGATGTTAATAGTGGACTCAAACCTTTCAATGTCCTTTTTTTTCTTATATTTAACATGAGAACAGAATCCATTGTAACATCAATAGTTGGTCAGACATTCCAATCTTTAATTTCACTCCAACCCGAGCTATCGCACAAAAATCAACGGATCATTTTTAATAAACCAAACAAATCATAGAGTTCATCAAACAAATGCATCATCATAATCCCATAACATCATTTTAATCATATAACTCATGAAGCATAAATGTATATGTTAGGTTAATTATCATGTTATGTCTTTCCTATGTAATTTCTGTTTCTCAGAGTACTTATCTCGTAATTAACCCATGGCTATTCTCCTATATAAGAGAGCCCATTCCTATCATGGTATCAGAGCAGCGGTCCTAGATTGGGCTCTCGGTATCCCACCCAAAACCCTAATCCTAAGCCCTCCACCCTCCCCGCCGCGCGCCTCCAGCGGCTCGTCGTGCCGTCTACAGCGGCTCCAGCGCCGCTACATGCGGGCCCGTGCGCCTCCAGGCGGCCCCGCAGCTCTAGGCAGCCCGTAGCGCCACTCCAGGCGGCCCCTAGCGCCGCACCGGGCGGCCCTAACGCCTATCCAGGCGGCCCCCAACTCGCTTCCTGCGGCACAACGCCGCCGCCAGTGCCGCCAGCGGCATCTTGACGTGCCCCCGATGGCCCTAGCCGACCTTTCGTGCTACTACCTCTCAGCCGCACGGCACAGGCCGCCAACGACGCCGTCTTTGGACTCCGTGAACGAGGGGCGACACTCAAACAAGGAGTAGGGATGGTTGTATGAGTCTACACATACAACCTACCCCTCATATGATACTGTAGACCGCATATTGTGGTTATCTCAGTCGGTCTGCGACTCTTCATCAATTATGTCAGACAACAAGGGTGATGTGTTTACATCCTCGGGTGCCTTCAAAGGCCCGACCCCTATAGTCAAGATGGATGGGACCAACTATGAACTATGGTCTATGCAGTTCCGCACCCTGATGCAGTGCCATAACAAGGAGCACATTCTGACAGACTCCAAGCCGGAAGACAAGACTGGAGCAAATGCGACGTGTAAGCAAGACGATGCCTATGCCCGTATATGGCTCTCTGGGACGCTGGTTACGGAGATTGCAAATGATATTGTGAATCAACCCACAACAAAGGCTATGTGGGATATACTAGCCGTTACATATGGGCAATCCAAGAATGAGAGCAAGATTCTCCAGTTACAATTTGACATCTTCTCTACGAAGTAGAATGGGAAGCCACTACATGCCCATTTCTCTCATCTACGGGGCATGTTTGAGAGATTGCATAGCTTTATGCCGATCACTGCCAATACGGAAAAACAACATGCATACAGAAATGCTACGATGACCGACATTTTTTTGTCCTCTCTAGATCCTGAGTACGATGCAGCCCGTATTCAACTTCTGGCTGGCGAGACTATTCCACCAATGGAGGAAGTATATAAGAGATTGAGTAGGATTACTACTACCTCAACATCTGCCGCCCAACCTACCCCTTCAGCTATGGCTGCCACTCGTGGCCGAGGAGGAGCATCACATTTTCGGGGTCGGGGACCTTGTGGTAGAGGGAGAGGCAGGAACCGTGGCCCCTGTATTCATTGTCACCGTCCAAGCCACTCTGAGGAGACATGCTTTCACAAGCATGGATTTCCAGCCTCTGCACGTGTTGCTGAGCAGACTGACGCTAACTCTGCACCTCTTCCAGATGCTCGCTTTGATGATCTTGTCTCCATACACCGTGAGATGATCACTACACCCTCGCCTTCATCTCCAGGTTCTACGGATGCTGCAGCTTCGGCCAGAGCGTCCTCTAGCTCATCAGGTACTCCTTATGCACTTACAAGTACTACTTGCTCGGACCTGACAGATTGGATTATGGATTCCAGGGCCTCCCATCATATGTGCGGCTACAGGATGCAGTTTTCTACCTACAGAGCACTTGCACCAAGCCGCTCTGTTGTCATTGCCTATTGGGTCCGACTACCCATTGTTGGTCAGAGGGAGATCACTCTGACACCTTCTTTGCGTCTCCAGAATGTCTTACACGCACCTGACTTTCAGATGAACTTGTTATCGATTAGTCAACTAACTAAAGATCTACATTGCCGTGCCATCTTTGACCCCTCTACTTTTGTGTTTCAGGACATACTGACTGGTAGGATGATTGGAAGTGGCCGTGAGCAGAGAGGCTTGTATAAGCTTGCTATACCATCATGTGCTGGTGCTGCTACTATTCCATCCGGATCCATTTCTCCATTCCTTTGGCATCTCCGCTTTGGCCATCTACCTCTACAGAAGATGTGCCATGTCTTGCCGCAGATATCTACCCGTACCGCATTGGATTGTGAAGCCTGTCAGCTTGGGAAACATCATCGATCTTCATTTCCAGTTCGTTCGAGTCGTCATAGTAGTCGGTCTTTTGAACTATTTCACTTTGATATTTGGGGTCTGAGTCGTGTCTCTGATCTACAGGAACATCGTTATTATATGGTTGCTGTGGATGATTTTTCCAGATTATCATGGGTTTTCTTGTTGAAACAAAAATCTGAAGCTGGTAGTATTATTCGAAAATTTATTCTTGAGATTGATAATACCTTCTCTACCATTGTCAAACAAATTCGCACGGATAATGCTTTGGAGTTTTCCACATTACATTTGTCCGATTTTCTCACTTCCCAAGGCATTGTTCATCAAACTTCTTGTAGTTACATGTCGCAACAAAATGGTGTGGCTGAACGCAAGCATCGCCACCTTCTTGATGTCACTCGGACGTTGTTGATTCATAGTCGTGCCCCTCGTTCTTTTTGGGGGGATGCTGTCCTCACTGCATGTTACTTGGTAAATCGTATGCCGTCTACTGTTCTTGGAGAAAATGTTCCCTTCTTGATTGCGTTTCCCGAGAAGGACCTATTCTCCCTTACACCTCGGGTCTTTGGGTCTATGGCATTCGTGCATAATTGTGCATCTGGTCGTGATAAGCTCTCTCCAAGAGCTATCAAATGTGTGTTTGTTGGGTACTCACATACTAAAAAAAGGTATAGATGTTATGATCCAGTGTATAGAAGATATTATGCGAGTGCTGATGTAACATTCTTTGAGTCTATCATGTACTTCTCTCCTATAGGTGACAGGTTATCTAATAACAATGCGGAAGATATTGTTGTCCCTCCACCTCCATCTCTTACACCAGATGAACCTGACCACACTTTACCTCCACAACCACCACCACCTGAACCACGATTTTTACCCATTGTTTACACTCACAGGTCTTCTACTAGCTCCTCTGCTCAACAGCCGTCCACAAAATCCAGCACGCCAAAGGTATGCCATGATAACATTATTTCTGCTGATGGCACTGGAGTTTTACAGGATGACTCAGCTGTAGAGGAGAATGAGGCAACCGATTTGGATGTTCCTATTGCATTAAGGAAGCCACGACGTCAATGTGCCAAATACCCTCTTACATCTCATGTCTCCTTGGATCATCTGTCAGATGAATACGAGAAGTTCATTGTTGGTCTTTCGGTGGTTAAGATACCACGAACATATATGGAGGCTTTACAAGACACCCGGTGGCGTCAAGCCATGGAAGAAGAAATGACGGCCTTGATATCTCGTGGAACATGGACTATTGTTCCGCCTCCAAGTGGTGCTTCGATTGTCAGCTGCAAGTAGATATTCTCCATTAAGCAAAATGCATATGGGAGTGTGGATCGCTACAAAGCACGTTTGGTGGCTCGTGGTTTTACCCAGACATACGGGGTGGATTATCAGGACACGTTGTCTCTAGTGGCGAGACACTCGACGCTTGCAGCTGGATGTGAAGAATGCATTTCTATATGGAGATCTCCAAGAAGAAGTATACATGCAGAAACCACCCGGGTTTGCTGCTGAGGGGGACTCCCAGAAGGTATGCAGATTATATAAGGCCATTTATGGCCTAAAGCAGAGTCCTAGAGCTTGGTACCAAAAGCTGTCAGAATTAATTGAGCAACTGGGATTTAAGAGGCCCACTGCAGACCACTCACTATTTGTTCAGAAGACACAGAGAGGTACAATTGTTATTCTTGTCTATGTAGATGACATTATTGTGACTGGAGATGATGCTCAAGGCATTTAGATAGCCAAGAAGTTCCTAGGTAGAGAGTTTGTGACTAAGGATCTTGGCACTCTTTGCTATTTCCTGGGGTTAGAGTTTGCCAGGAGTCATCGTGGTCTAGTGATGACCCAGAGAAAGTTTGTCATGGATCTTCTTTCTGAGACAGGTATGACAGGATGCAAACCAGCTACGACTCCTACGGATCCAAGTATGAAATTGCATGATGACAATACTGAAGAAGTTGATAGCAGGAGGTACAGAGAACTTTTTAGAAAGCTTCTATATGTTACCATCACCAGGCCAGATATTATGTTTGCAGTAAGCAAGGTCAGTCAGTTCATGGAGCGACCCAGAAAGGCTCATATGGATGCTATCTATATGGTCTTGAGATATCTGAAGAACTCACCTGGTTCAGGACTCCTATTCAGTAGGAATACGTCCTTGGAGGTAACGGCTTGTGCAAATGCTGACTATACAAGATGTCCCATGGACAAGAAGTCCACTACGGGATTTGCAGTTTTTGTTGGACACTCACTTGTCTCATGGAAAAGCAAGAAGCAGACTGTAGTTGCCAGATCAAGTGCAGAATCTGAATACAGACCCATGGCCCTAGGTAGTGTAGAGATGATGTGGGTAAGATCGGTGTTGACTGATCTTTCCATAGAAGTTTCTAGTCACGGTTCATGATGATGCCCTATCAGGCACCACTTGTAGAAACTGTGGCGAGTCTGGGACCTTCTCGTCGAGGTAAACTCCTCCGAACGAGGAAGTTTGACCGATGCTTCTTACGACAAACCTGGGAAGTATGTAGTACTATATAAGACATTCTATAGAAGTTTAGTACTAAAGTATATATAAATACGTTGAAATAACAAATATCAGCCTCGTTAGCTCATAATTCATAATGTACCGGTGCTTACCACATTTTGTAAGCATGGGAATGAAGATTGATAGGAACTAGAAGTTCTTTGGTGTCCTCTATATATTATCCTGATATGGTCTTGGTATTCCACACAATTCTCCCATGTCATATAGCCACTTGACTTTGTAATCCATCAAATACACCATGTATTCATGGTCAGCTACATGTGAGAGGAAGCCATTTTGAAGATAACTGTTAAAGGAAGACGACGAATCAGGAGGAAGTAGACATGGTGAAGACGCAGCTTGAAAGTGTGGTGATGAAGATGATAAAGTGTGAGGTGGTCGTATCTGCGGGGGTTGAGTTATAGGTATTGCAAAGAAAAAATGAGAAAGTATGCCATTTCTCACGCCACTCTACGAAGGGGTATCAATGTAGTAGCGCTGCATGAGATCTGCCTTAATTACCACTGCTGTAACCTTAACTAATCAATGCCTCTTTGGTGGTGATGTCGTCTGTAAGGAGTCTGCTCATAAGAAAGCGTCAACGAAAGATAAAATTTGCGAACAGAAGTCTAAATTTCTGAATCTCGTGGTCCCAATAGATGGGGTTTTTGGTAGCAACATAGTAATGTCCCAACTTATGCATGGGTTCCGATAAGGTTTATGGGATAGATTAGAAAGACGAGTAGAGATGATTTTCTTGTGGATGATAGGGTTTTTGGGAGACTTTAATTTTGGAGAAATTGAGCTATGGTGCTAGTAGGAATGTGAATAAGGATCGACATGTAGTGACTTAAGGGGAAGTTATCCACCCACGTCAACTCCCAAAACTATGTATTTCCCGAATGATCCATATGATTTTTGGTTGGATGACGGTCGTGCATTTTGTAGAACACACTGACGAGCATGGTTGGAAGCTTTAGTGGAAAGGAGATAAGACCATTGATCTGGTTGGAGAGGGAAAAGAAAAAGGGAGATGACCAGGTGTCAGGCATGCTTTTTTTCTAAGGGAAATAATAAATGTACAGAAGTCCTATACACCTAAGCCCCTTATTTCTAAACTTTTACAAATATAGATCCATGCAATCAAGTGCATGTGGTTGTGAAAATCAGTAGAGCCTCAAAACAGATTCGCAATTTTTTTTTCAAGGTTGTGGATATCGGATTTTGGGGGTATTAAGGTCATGACAAGGTGCTCAAGAAAGATTATTGTTACACCAACTCTCAACTTTTTTCGAATATTTTTGAAAAATTAATTTTCACCCTTGGGTGGTCATCACCCAAACTCCATTATTTTTTTCTCCAAATTTACAGATAATAGTTTAAAGTAGATGTATTTGGTTCGACCAAAATAGAATAATAGATTAGGTGACCACGATAAGTGAAAGGGAAGGAACCTTGGGAGCAACCATTTGCAAGAGGAGCACATTTTGTTGGAATTTTTTGCCAATGAAGAGATTAGATTTGGAGTTCTTGGTCTTTTGGCCAGATGCTTGGGAGAAGTGATTGAGAATTATGATTATTGAGAAAATAGAGGATACTATAAGCATGGATGATGACACCAGGAGCGAGGATGCCACTCTTGTTGAAGAAAGGGATGATTTGGTTTAACCGAATAAGGTGGTTTATTCAATTAACGGGAAGTTTCACATAAAGGATGCAGAGATTGGAGAGTATGGGTTGCCTCAGCAGAGATCCTAAGAGATCTCAAAGAACAAAGTGGAGATGCCATCAGTATATTCACAAAATCACTATCGACAGGACACAATTAAGAAGGCCGATGGCCTGCTTACTGACACCAAAAGTTTGAAGGCAACCCTTTATCTGTCTTAGTATGAGATCCTTTGTTCGGAGTCGTATGTGAAAAAAACCTTGTTTGATGCCCTATGTGTGTGACTTGTTCTTCAGGGTTCCATGAGGGAGAGACATTTTTGATGATTTATATATAAGAGAAGACCACCAATCTTTTGTCACGAGAGAGATCGAGCTGCCTTCTTGCAAGGACACAAGTTTTGGGTCATCACTAATCATGTGTTTATTCGATATGGACTTGTTGCGGTGTTGGTAGCTCTTCAATATTTATGCAGGGAGTGAACACCTTATTTTCCCCAATTGCGCGACTAATCATCTTTCTGTACTCCAATCCTCCAGTTTATTTTACTAACCAGCTTGTCCTTAGATACAACATCGTCATCATAACGACTTAAGGAGTATGCATTGAGTCGAGATGGCTTATGTTGTCATGTATTATGTGAGTGAGAGTGGGGGATTTCTATTAATACAAGTTGGTTAGTGCATAATCTAGCTCCAAAAAGTATTGTTTTCTGGTGAAGAATTGAGTTGATTGAGTGCGGAGAATTTTGCAGATCCATCTATATTGTGGTATATATTCTTGTGTTGACTGCCACATCACTTACTACGTAAGAGTTGGATATGAGTGGTGCATATATGATCTTGTACTAAAAGTTTTAGTGAAAAGAAAAATAAGAAGTTTTATCAAAAGAGAAAAATAAGATCAGGCTGTAAGGGTCATCCTGTGTAGCAGGATAGTTATCCTGGTTGCCTTGATCCACAGATTTAATTTTTGACACTTGTGGCTGCATGTTATCTCGGATTATCATTTTCTTCTATTTTGCTTTTCATAAATTGCAAATGCATCAAAAACAGATTTCGTCTCATGCTACACAATGTATATGCCATGCTATGCAGTTATGGAAGAATTGATGAATTGGTGTACTTTGCTAACCTCAAGGAGCATTACGACATAGTTGTGCATCATTATATTCAGGTATCTTATTTATGATCATGAATGTTATTTTCTATCTTGATTCAGTTCTAATATAAAAAAAAATGAAAATGCATACAAGTACCATAATGCTATCTCTCACTTGCCATCTTAATCTAGCAAACTTTGCAATCTAAGAAAGAAAGTTTTATATCCAGCGGTGTGAACTTGTATCTAAGTAAATAGTTGGATATAATCGATATTCTTGAATATGCACATTTCCCTTTATTCGTAAAAGTTATTGTGCATTCTGTTCTCAAAATAATGCAGATTGACCAAGTATTTATAACATTTGTCTTGTTCTTTTGTCATGGATTTTTCTATCATTTTATGTATGTATTTGTGGATATCTATGGCAGGCTTGTGAGGCACAGCTGTAGGAAGAAAGGGCATGCTCACTTTGACCCTGTTGTACTATGAACATGGTCCCCTCAATTTTATGGACATGAAAACAGAACACGATGGTGGAGTTGGTCATGGATTTGATTTTGAGCTTATCCATCCTTGTGCTCAACTGCTCAAAGTGGACGGCAAGGAAGGAATGATCGAATGAGATGTGTGACCTTTATTTGGTGGGAGATTATGTTGAAATACTTGGTTTTTTAAATTTAAGAGAGTTGTTTGTTTTTATATGGCATAAGGGAATAGGGGTGAAGAAGTGGATGCCATTGTTAGAGTAATTTTAGTATTTAGTCTTTGTTTGTCTTCTTTATGTAAATTACCCATAGAGCTTTTCTCCTATATAAGAGAGCTCTAGGGTTAATGGAAATTCATCTTGCTCATTCCCTTCAACATGGTATCAGAGCGACGATCCTAGACCGGAGTTCTCGAAACCCTAATCCTAGCCCTACCCCACCCGCCACCCCTTTCTCTCTCTCTCTCTCTCTCGATCAAGGTCGGCGCCGCCCCTTGGCTGGGAAGCTTCTCCAGCCGTGCGCACCCCTGTGCATGAGACGTCCTCAAGGTGGGAAGCACCTTCGTGCTGCAGCCCTAGGTCGGGAGTGCCCTCGTCGATCTCGCATCGTGCAGAAGCCCTAGGTCGGAGGGCCTTCGTCGTTCTCGTGTGCGGGGTGCGTGCACATCGATCATCCCATTGTGCGCACCCCTGACACAAGACCAGGGCACCCCAGTCTAGCGCCTTCACCGACCTCGTGCGCAAGGTGCGTGACGCAAGTCCAGTGCACCCCTGTGCATAGCCTTCACTGATCTTGTGCGCCGGGTGCGTGCACATCGTGCATCTCATAGTGCGCATCCCTGTGCAAGCACGTGCACTGCGCAGTGACGCTATATGCACCACTGTGCATTCCAGTGCACTGCCTGTATGCGTGTGCAAGTTCGTGCATGTGCAACCCTGTGCAACCGTGTGCACCCTAGTGCATATATGTCAGACGTAGTGTGCCACCCCATGGTGCGTGCACGCTAGCCACGGGTCGTGATTTGAAGGGCGGTGTCGTGCGAGTCTACGGACACGGCGGCCCTCATCTATGTACACGTAGACATTCTAGTCTAGTCGTGTAACCCCAGTTGCATGATACTGTTGTCATCATGTTTGACAACAACATAGATCTTCCGTCTCTGGGTGCCTTCAAATGTCCTGCACCCGTTTTGAAGATGGATGGTACGAACTATGAACTGTGGGCCATGCAGTTCATGAGTCTGATGCAATGCAATGGCAAGAAACATATCCTCACACAAGAGGAACCTGTTGAGAAGACTGGGGTTAACGCCTCATGGGAGGCTGATGATGCTTATGCGCGTGTTTGGCTATCCGGTACTGTGTCTATGGAGATAGCCAATGACATTCTGAGCCAACCCACTGCAAAGGCTATGTGGGATATTCTAGCAGCCACATATTCTCCAGCCCAGAACGAGTCCAAGATCTTACAACTTCATCATGATATCTTTACATCGAAGCAGAACGGGCGTCCTCTTCATACCCTGTACACATCTCTGAGGGGTATGTTTGAGAAGCTACATGGGTACATCCCATTGACATCCACACCGGAGCAACTCAAGGCATACAGGGACTCGATAATGACTGGAGTGTTTCTAGCAGCCCTTGATCCGGAGTATGATGCCGTCAGAGCACAGATTCTTACAGATGCCACCATACCACCAATGGAGGAGGCATATCGCAGGTTGAGTAGACTCTTCATATCTCATGGTGGAGTTCAGACACCATCAGCCATGGCAACATCTCGTGGCAGATGAGGCTATTCACATTTTCGAGGTAGAGGTGGTCGTGGCCGAGGAGGAGGAGGTAGCAAACCTCCTAGACAGCCGTGCACTTACTGTCGCAGGACTGGACACACTGAGGAAACATGCTATTCCAAGCATGGGTTTCCTACTACTACGGCACGGATGGCAGAGCAGGCTCAGCAGGAAGGGGGTCCTTCCCTTGCCCCGGATCGGAGGTTTGAGGAACTGGTGGCAAGACTTAGGGAGATTATGCCTGGCCAGGGACCAGCTAGTACTTCCGGATCCACTGAGATAGCCGGCTCAACATCTTCTTCAGGTACAACGTATGCACTTACTAGTAGTTACAGTGTAGATCTATCAGAATGGATCATGGACTTAGGAGCATCTCACCATTTATGTGGTGACAAAAAGAAGTTAGATGATTTTATTGCTACCCAGACAGGACGCTCTGTGGTGATTGCTGATGGGACACACTCTCCCATTATTGATCAGGGGGAGGTGCAATTGACCCCTGTGATACGGCTTCAGAATGTTCTTTATGCTCTTGCTTTTTCCATGAATCTGCTATCCATTAGTCAAGTCACTAAAGATTTACATTGTCGTGCCAACCCTTCTACTCTTGTGTTTCAAGACATACTAACGGGCAGAGTGATTGGAACTGGCCGTGAGAAAGGGGGTCTCTATAAACTGGTGCAGTCTCCTTATGCTGGTGTCTCTTCTATGAAGGCTGGATCTGTCTCACCTTACACGTGGCATCTCCGATTTGGTCATCTTCCCTTGTAAAAGATGATACATATCCTTCCTCAGATTTCTCCGAGGTATATTTTTCAGTGTGAGGCTTGCCAACTTGGCAAACATCATCGGTCGTCGTTTCAGAGTCGTATAGGTCCGAGTCGTCATGGTCTGTTTGAGCTGCTACATTTTGATATTTGGGGTCCCAGTCATGTCCCTGACCTTCAAGGACACAGGTTTTATCTTGTTGCAGTTGACGAATTTTCTAGGTTATCTTGGGTTTTTCTACTTAAAAATAAGTCTGATGCTGCACATGTTATCCAGTCTTTCATTATTGAAATAAAAAAATATTTTCTTTGCTAGAGTGAAGTTCATACGGTCTGATAATGCTCTTGAATTATGTAGTTCTCATATCTCAAAATTTCTTATGTCTCATGGGATTGTGCATCAGATGTCATGTGCTTACACCTTCCAACAGAATGGGGTGGCTGAGAGGAAACATCGTCATTTGTTGGACATCACCAGGACCCTATTGATTCAGAGCCGTGCCCCTCACTCCTATTGGGGGGATGCGTGTAACACCCATATTCTAACAAACCCGAACTCGTCCGATTTTGGGTCTAATGAACCCAAAAACGTTGTCGGTCACTACTAAACAACCTAAAACAACCAATTGGTAGTGAATCAAAAGTTGTTCGGGTGAAATCGATCAAAAAATCGATCGTTTCGTAATTCGTGCCGCGAAAAGCCGCGACGCAAATTTGGAAACCGTAAAACAAACCGAGACCGCCTAAAAATCCGATTCGACGAAATAAGATCAACGAAATCGACCGTTCGTCAATCGGAAGTCGTTTGACATTTTAAAATCACAAAATTTAAACCCAAACCGAAACCGTATCTCGAATTATACGGGCATTCAAAACCCAACCGAAAATATATCAATATTATACTCATATTGACCGTCACTCTGAAACGATCAATTCGAGATACGGTGCGTCGAAATCCGACACTCGAGGTGTGTTTTCGGTCAATTTTAAGTACGATAAATAAATAAAATTTTTGGTTTAAAATATAAAATAAAATAAATTTAAATTTCGGTAACAGGCAGGCAGCAGACTGCTACTGTTCAATCTAAATTCCGGCAAAATAATAATAATAATAATAATACATATATAAATTTAAATAAAATTTAATATATGCGGCTGCTATGCTACAGTAACAGAGAATCTAAGAAAAAAAAAGAGTTTCATTCCACGTTGGCCTTTCTCTTTCTACTTGGACATTTCTTATTAACACGTCTCTACTTTCCCTCCATTTGTCAAGATCCTAAAACTTCCCTCTTGCTATAAATACCACCAATTTCTTTTCTCTCTAGATTTCTTACCCTCAAATTCCAGCGAGCAACCCTTTTCTTCTCTATTATTTCCAATTCTAATTCCTCCTCTTTCGTTTTCTTTCAAATCCCTCCAACAAAGAGAGCCTGCAGCCCTATCGTTTCCAGCAGAAGCTCCTGCTATCCTCATTTCAATCTAAGGTACGATTTGCTGTACATTACTATTGGGAGCTCTTGCAGGGCTTCCCAGCTTGTCTCGGTTACAATTGTTTGAGAAGCCCTAAAGTTGCTACCTCCCCAGGCTGTTTCTCCTCTCTACCTCAGGTCCTGCATGCATATCAACCTTCAAGTTTTGAAGATTTGTAGGTACAATCCATAGCCTCTTTGCTGCCATGCATGCTATATGTGATCTTTTGTATAAATTCCATATCCATCCTCATGCTCTCATGCATAAAATTTACACAATAAAATTCTGATTTTTGGAAATCTGGAAACTTTAACTTTCAGCTTTGAATATACTTCCTTTATCTTAAAATCACAATTTCTCAATTTTCTGTGATTATTGGTTTACAAGCCTTGCATGAAACATTAGCAGAAATTGGTAAAGAACTCTCTCTTCACAGGGAAATTAGTAGAAAGGATCTCTCTCTCTCTTGGTTGTGTTATATGTAAAATTTTAGAGAATTCACAGATTTCTGCCTTTGGAATCAAACAATCACATCCAAGAAAATTTTTTTTTGGTCGACTGTTCAAACTTGAGACTTGCATGTCTATCTGAATCTTCTCTTCTTCAAAAATAATAGATGATTTGAGAGAGATATAGAGTATGGAATAGATATTTAAGAGGCTATAGATTTGTGACCCAAGTATTAATTCCTTGAGGGATTTTTTAGCCAAATGTTACCTATATATAATATTGGTCTTGCAATTCACCGAAATTTGATTACACAAAATTGCTTTTATATAAAATAATAATAACACTATATGTAGGAAATATGTCACATACTAATCAAAATAAAATAAGAATTTCACTAGAAATATCTCATTTAAATTACACTCACAAGTGTCAATTGATTGCTTCCAGAACATTCACTTATCTAAGGTATATACTGGGCATCTTTATGTTTCCTTGTACCGATTCATTATGCTTTGAAATAGGTGATAGAAAGGTTATGGAACAATTTATTAACTATTTACCAGATCACACTTTTTCACATAACTAGTCTATGAGTTTTTATTGACCAATATATATAAAGGAATTAGATGTTCACCTCTCTGCATGCACTGAATTTCGTCTCTAAAGTCTGAGTCAAATTTTCAAAATTTCTATAATAGTATTTTACTTTCCACAAGGCTGACTTCAGAACATCCATTTCTTTAGCAGATTGACATCAAAATATTAATTTCTTTCTAATAAAATAAGATGAATAGGTTAATACAATTATCAAATATGGATAAGAACTGTCAAGCTATTAAAGTAAGGTTCAGTCTGCAGAACATTAACGACCATCATATACCTAATTTCGATCGATTATCTTAATCACTTCCTTAATTAATAGTTTCCTCCCATGCCAATTTCCTTCTGTTATTCTTCTATGAAATCATGGATAATACTTGACATTGGTTTCTCAATAATAGTGATTGATCATCAAAAGACGAATAATCTGTCTCTGCGATCATACCTAAATTTAAGTATAATTTGAGGTAACTCTAAAGTCGTTTCAGTAAGAACTTTGGTATGTACACATCTAAACTCATAAGTAATATCACTATGTTTAACTTTTACATTGCTACTAAGGGAATTCTTAAATATAAATATATGACTATAATGGCAATTTTCCATGTGTAGTCGTAACCAAATTCAAGTAGTAAGGTTGAGATTGATAACTAGATCTATAAGTTAACTACATAAGAGCTTAAGAAGGGAAGGTGAAATCATACACACACCCACATATATATGATGGTAAACCATTGATGACGGATAATTAATAATGCCGGTCATGGTGACTTTTACACCTGACCGTGCGAGAGCGCGGTGACTCTCAACTGGGCGGAAGAAAGGAAGCCCAGTTAGGGCAGCGGCCGCCAAGTGCGCGGGTCTAGGATCCCAGTCCTCTTTCGGTTTTTACGCGAGCTCGCAGTGTTTTTACGCCTCGTTGGGATCCCGATTTTAGACCAGTTCCGCTGACCCTGTTTTAGGATACCCAGGCGGGGGATCCTGGTTTTTCAGTTTTTCGTACGAGCTCGGTTGCCCGTTACCGGTCGGGCTGTTTTTCTAGAGTGACTTTTCCGGGAAGTCCCTCTCACCCGTCTCAGTGGCGTAGTTGGGAGTAGACCTATCCCTCTATTGGACCGTCCTTCCAATTAGGGGGCGAGACGGAAGAGCCCTTTTGTTGGCTTCTTCACCGCTTGAGTTTTTCTTTCGCCAACAGACTTGGCGATTCTACATCCAGATCATCCATATCTACATCTATATCTGCATCATCGAGAGTTACATCAGAGAGAGAGAGTTACAGTCATGGTTTGGAGGAAATCACAATTAAAATCGAGGTAATTAGAAGTGACTATAATCAGTTTTGAAATCCCCATAAAGATCATAGTTAAGTTAAGTAAATGGAAGTAACTATAGTCAAAATCGAAATCTAATTAAGCTAGTGGACGTGTTGGGAACTTAGTTAGGATGCATTATACAACACCGCATGCCTACGGAGGCACCCCAACCCTAAGACTTTTCCCAAGTCTTAGAGTCATAGTGTGAGGTTTCACACGAACCAAGACCACAGCCACTAGACTTAAGAATTTAATAAATCATTATATCTTCTCATCTCATCTTTTCCATCATCAAAATCCACAAATATGATCTCTAAGTAATATGAGAATGAAATATACTTACTATGATCAATTAGTTATAAAATAAATATGCTTATGTGGGAAATGTGGGGATAAGGGCTGATCATGAGATGTTCTTACTAAAAATTTGGAAACCTTTTACATTTGCAAGTAGAATTAAATTTTAAAATTGAGTTGCTCATGCCTCTCTACTTGCTTTCTTTTGTAAATAATAAATGCCTGTTATTTTTATATAAACATATGGGAAGTACCAGCACCCGCTGACGCCTTTTCTTCCTTGCACGCATGGCAGGCAAGGAGCCTTTAGCATAGTAGCGGGTTAATGATTTCAGGAGATAAATTTTATACCCAATGGTATGGGTTTATTTTGTGCCAATTTTTGTTCAATTTATATTGTATTATGTTTCTTTCTCTTCAGTCAGATATTTGGGATATACTGTATGACATCAGACCTTGTACATGTAAAATATATGGAAGTTAATGAAATAAGATTTTGGTGACAATTGTTCTAATAACTTGTGGTTATGATTGTGAATGTCATGTGGAAAATTATCCGCGCGAAAAATTTCCCTGTTTTTCTGTCACTTAATGCAATCTCATGTGAATGAATTATTGCGAAATGCGCGTAAACGGATACCCGGATCCTCGGGGGTTCACAATGCGGTTCTAACTGCATGTTATCTGGTCAACCGCATGCCTTCGTCAGTGTTAGGAGAGAAGATCCCGTTCTTGACTGCGTTTCCCGAGACGGATCTTTTCTCCCTAACACCACGTGTCTTTGGGTCTGTTGCATTTGTTCATTGCTTCTCTCCTGGTCTTGACAAGCTCTCTCCCAGAGCTGTCAAATGCATTTTTGTGGGGTAATCCAAAACCCAAAAAGGGTATCGGTGTTTTGATCCAGTTAGACGACGATACTATGTTAGTGCTGATGTCACCTTCTTTGAGTCCATTATGTATTTTTCTCCTACAGGTGACAGACTCACTCACTCGGAGGAAGGAGATGATATCTATGTACCTCCTCCTCCGTCTGTTCCATGTTCCACTCCACCATCACCGCCACAGCCTATACCACCACCGCCGCCACCACCACCAGCAACAATTTTTTATCCTCAGGTCTATCAGCGTCGGCCCTCTGCTCATGTGCCTCCTCCATCATCCAGCACGCCCGAGGTATGTACTGAACATTCGAGAACTACTAATGGCACGGGTGATTTGCATGTACAGATGGATGTACAGGTTACAGATGATTCTACTCCTCCAGTTGATGATCTAGACATTCCTATTGCTCATCGAAGGCAGAAGCGTGCTCGGACTTTGAATCCCAAATATGGGATGGATTTTGCCTCTCAGGCTTCTTTGGAGCGTTTATCTCCAGACTTTCGTCAATTTATTGTAGGGTTATCGGCTGTGGAGATCCCACGGTCATATCAGGAGGCCCTATAGAGCGGTCCGTGGCGTTTAGCTATGGAGGAGGAGATGGCTGCATTGCAGTCAAATGGTACGTGGAGTGTGGTGCAACTTCCACCAGATGCGTCAGTAGTGGGCAGCAAATGGGTCTTTACAGTTAAACATCGGCCTGATGGTACGGTTGATAGATACAAAGCCAGGTTGGTTGCTCGTGGGTTCACCCAAACATATGGGGTGGACTATCAGGATACGTTTTCTCCGGTAGCACGACACTCTACCCTACGGATTCTCATTGCCGTGGCTGTTGTATGTGACTGACCTCTATTTCAGTTGGATGTCAAGAATGCTTTCTTGTATGGTGACCTGCAGGAAGAAGTGTATATGCAGCAACCACCGGGGTTTGCTGCTGAGGGGGAGTCAGGTATGGTATGCCGTCTTCATAAGGCCATCTATGGCCTTAAGCAGAGTCCACGGGCCTGGTTTCAGAAGCTCTCAGAGTTGATTGAGAAAAGGGGCTTCGTCAGATCTACAGCAGATCATACTCTCTTTGTAAAGAGAGACCAGCGAGGTACTGTGATCATCTTAGTGTATGTTGATGATATTGTTATTACAGGCAGTAATGAGCAGGGCATTCAAGCTGCCAAGGAGTTTCTTAGTGAGAGACAGGTATGGCAGGGTGTAGACCAGCTGCTACTCCTATGGATTCTAATGTCAAACTTTATGATGATGACTCTGAGGAGGTAGACAAGAGACGATATAGAGAGCTAGTGGGAAAGCTCTTGTATGTCACTATTACCCGACCGGATATAGCCTTTGCGGTTAATAGGGTAAGTCAATTCATGGAGCAACCCAGGCAGGCTCACATGAATGCTGTTTTTATGATCTTGAGATATCTGAAGTCGTCTCCAGGTACTGGTCTTCTGTATGGAAGAGATACCTCTATAGCCGTCACAGGTTATGCTGATGCAGACTATGCTGGGTGTCCTAATGATAGAAAGTCAACTTCAGGCTTTATTGTATTTGTTGGCAGCTCACCAGTAGCTTGGAAAAGTAAGAAGCAAACTGTGGTGGCTCGATCCAGTGCAGAGTCAGAATATAGGGCAATGGCCCAAGGTAGTGCTGAGATGATGTGGGTTAAATCCGTTTTGACTGATTTAACTATTGATGTTCCTCTTCCCATGCATCTGAAATGTGATAATCAAGCAACCTTGTTCATAGCCAATAATCCAGCCTTCCATGAGAGGACGAAGCACATTGAAGTGGATTGCCATTATACACGGGACTTAATTCAAAAAGGACTTATTTCAACTTCTCATGTATCATCAGGAGAGCAGGTTGCAGACATGTTCACCAAGGCCCTTGTTAGGGGTCCATTTCATCTTTGCTGTTTCAAGCTGAGCATGTTGGATATATATGCTCCAGCTTGAGGGGGAGTGTTAGAGTAATTTTAGTATTTAGTCTTTGTTTGTCTTCTTTATGTAAATTACCCATAGAGCTTTTCTCCTATATAAGAGAGCTCTAGGGTTAATGGAAATTCATCTTGCTTATTCCCTTCAACAACCATAAACTCATTTTAGGGAGAAAGCACATGATATATATCATTGAGCGCTTCAATGTGCTATAATGGGATGCTCCTAGCATTCATTTGCCCTAATGATGCCCATTCTCTATTCCTCGTAACTAAGTATTGTCATACTAAGACAAAACGAACTTTTTAGGAAAGATGAAGTTGATTGTATTTTATCCATCCTCCCTAGACCTCAAAAAGTTGACGATAGAAGTTCTCGCAATATCTTTTCTAATGCAAAAATAGCACCTATAGTAATTGGTGCACTGCTCATGTTGACATTCAAAATGATTGGATTGCATGATAACAATCTATAAAATTAAGGGAGAAGGGAAAACATAATACAGATAAAAATAATAAGGTGATAGAAATGCAGTACTATTCAAATTGAGATGATAAGAAGTGAACTAAAGCATTAGAATTCTCTGTCATTCTTCATAGTGAAACTGGAATAAAAGGCTTTATATATAGAGATGCACACCTCACATCTTCTCTAATTGAGCAATGAATAGACAATGAGGCCTGGAGTTATATTGATCAAGCACATGAATTATGTGCTTGCCAATGCACTATAGGATTCATCCCCTAAGATCCATTTTCATGGACATATTTGAAAATTCCTTTTATTTTTTGTAGATATTTTATTAGCCCAGGCTACTGAGTGCTGCACTTTTTTAACTAAAATCAGTAGATTGGAGATAAAGTCTCCAAAATCAAGGAACAATGGCAACTTTTTTCTTGAAGAGACAAGGGACCATTTCTAGCAATGAGATATGCTGTGTGACATGCAATGCTTAATGATTAACTGTAGACATGCACATATAATGTAACTGAGATGAAGATGATCTATTGGATGTGTTACTCTGACTTCACAAAGAAGGATTGTATGTGTCTAGAAGGTTTGTAGGATGTCGACATAATATAAATAAACGAAACTCGTCTAAGGTAGTTCCAAAATTCCAAGAAGGCACTTTAGTGCTTCAGTTCGAAGATGTTAGAAGGTGAAGAAAGAGCCTTGCCTAGCAATGGGTATGTGGAAAATGAATTATTGGAGGAAAACTATTAAGACAGATTTTACATTTTTAAATGAGTTCATGCATGACCTGAATTAGGTCTATTTAAAATCAATGAGTTGAGGAAAACTATTAAGATGGACGACATTTTTGATCGCTGCTAATGTCGTAAGGGTAACTATTTCTGGAAATTATTTTTATGTGATTCGTTGCCCGAATGTAGTGAGCAGCTAACATGCAACTGATTCGAGCTGGAACCCTTCGATTGGAAAGTCTCATGAAGAATGAAGCCTCTGAGATTCTGACCTCTTGACCAACAAGGGAGGCCAAGAGAAGGGATTGTGACTCGACAACCTCATGAAAGGGCTTTAAGACAAACCTAGATGAATTAGATTCAATTGGTTCAGAGTAAGAAAATCAGTGGCATTTGATTAAGTGTAAGGGAATTCAGTGACTATCAAATAGTACTGGGAGTGATTGAGGCCTCCCTTATGTAGTATGTGGGGATTGCCTTAAAAAAGATGAAAGTACACATTGGTTGAATATAGTTCAGATGTTGCAAGAGTTCCTGCATAGGGAAAATGATTGAGTAAAAAAATGATCTGCTCTTTATCATTGCATTTGTGTAGCTGAAATGCTGTAGGGATTAATTTTTTGGGAAATTAGTTGCATATTTGTAGTTGGAATTCTGATTTCAACCAGCTATCTTGCAAAGTGGACACCATGATTGAGAATTCACAAATTTTATGATTACACGAGTTAATGGGTTTGGGGGTGAAATGACAGGAGAAGAAAATGACAAGGACTTCCTTATGAGCATCAACTTACTTGGCCTAGGCCCACCATAGGGTAAGGAATACTTGGCTTGCAGAAATGACCTCCAACGTGTTTGGCAGTGTCGCACACAACTGTGTGTGAAGGTCTTCATTTTATTGCTTAGGGTAGGATGTCTAATGACGAAAGTATATAGAGCCAAGATTTTGAGTGTCAATGATGTTTTGTGCCCAAGATGTTGTGATGCTAAGAGGGACCTAGAACGTTTCTTTTCCTAAATGAATTTTGGAGTGGTCGGGAGTGAGGAACTTGGTTGGGCTATCCCGGCGCAAGGAGCTTCTGGGCCTTCATTTGGTCTGCGTGTATTCATCTTTGCCGCCTCTTGTTATTCTGTGGGTGGTTTGGTTTGCACATAACAGGGTAATTTTCAAACAAGAATATACCTACGCAACCGGATAAGTTGTATCTGTAACAATGAAAAACTTATATTGGGATTCATATTGTATTTGGAACAAGACAAAACTCATATTGGGATTGGTATTATTTAGGTTTAGCAGTCAAAGGAGTGTGTGGTTTAGGTAAAGAGGTTCAGAGATATATTATCACAATAAATTGAGTTTGGAAGTGGATCTTATATATGTTTCTTCGATATGCACCCTAATCTGGTCTACAGGAAGAACTAAATGGGGGTTATGGCAGGAACTTGATTAGGTATCATGGAAATGCCACAAAAAAGATGTGGCAAAAAAGTCGCAAAGAAACTTTTTAGGGATCTATTAAATCCATAGTTTCTAGAAAAGATGATATTTTTTCAAAGCTAGTTGTGCTTTCTTCACGAAGGCAATATAGAACCATAATGCTTCACAATTTAGTTTTTTGGGGCTTCAAAGAGACCTGATAGTCATAGTATTCAACTTCTAAAATTGTGCATGACATCCAATTTATGTTGCATGATAGGATGCCTCCAGACAAGCTTGTCAATAGGTTGCTCATCTACCGGAACTGTAGTTCTAATTGAATATATTGTTGCAAGTAGCGGAAGCAAACACATACAAACACATACAAGCAAACCACACAGACAGATTTACGAAGTTCACCGTTAACTGGGTTATGTCCTCGGATGTCAATGATCTTTTCACTATATGCGAAGAAGTGGAAAATGTGGAGGATACTAAGAACCATAACCCTACGGAGTTTATATATCCCTCCTAGTACAACAAGACCGTCGTGTTGGTAGGGTATGGTGCGACTGTGGGTGTTTAAAACGGTTCTTCAGTTGGGTTCAATAGAACATATGGTTATTTCCTCGGATGTCAATGAGCTTTTCGCTATATGCGAAGAAGTGGAAAATGTGGGGGAAGAACCATAACTCTACGGAGTTTATGTGGCACTCGTAGTACAACAATATCGTCGTATTGGTAGGGTATGGTGCGACGGGGGGTGTTGAAAATGGTTCTTCAGTTGGGTTCAATATAACATATGGTTAGGATTCAAGTCATATCAACAAGCTCTACCTTGAATTGAATCCTTTACGAAGCTTGTCTACGCTTTGCCGCCGTCTACCCCTTAGGTGCCGTCCGGCACAAGGGTTGCCGGCGGGTTAGGGGGGTTTACCCCCCTTAAATCACATTCCCCTCTCTCATTGTGGGCCCCACTTTATTCCTTTTTTAAAAATTAAATAAATTAATTTTACATCATCAATCCTATCAAAAAATAATATATTATACCATCATATCATATAAAAATTATAAACTACTCCACTTCTACTCACTTTTCCAAGCTTCAATACAATCACATCACAATAACTACTCACTTTTTCAAACTTCAATACAATCATATCACCCCAAACCTACTTCTAACCCACCCCCAGTTTAACCCTCTATCCAAACACCAAAACACAAAAACGGGCTACCCTCTACCAGTTTAACCCGCCTTAACCCACCAACCAAACGCACCCTTAGTGGAGCTACTGCCAATCGTCGCCATTGAGCAAGTCCAAACAATGTTTGAACTTGTTCCTAGGAACTTCCTTTGTGAACATATCATCTGGATTATCTACTGTGCCAAAAATCTTCACATTGATCCTATTCTTAGTATGAATGAAGTGATGCATGACATCAATATGATAGGTCCTCTCATGATGCACTTGACCTTTGACTATGCATATTGCATTGAGACTGTCATAATAGACGATATCCTGATCCTATTGTAGACTGAGATCTCCAACTAAGTCTTTCAGCCAGATTCCTTCGTGCAGCCTTTGTTAAAGCCATATACTTTGCCTTTGTGGTAGACAAAGTAACAAGTAGCCTTCCAACTTTGTATTATTGCTTTTAAATTAACATAACATGTTTGTGGGTCCTAGCTTGGGACCACATCCCCTTTTCTCCTAAAAAAGTAGCCTTCCAACTAATAATAGAACTCCCTAAAATAAATACATAGCATTCCATTGACCTCTTCCCATCGATATCTGCAGCATAATCTGAATCTGAATATCCGGTAACCAAACATTTCTAAATTACTTCTATAAATGAGATCAATGTCAGATGTTCCTTTCAGATAGCGAAAAGTTTTCTTGACCGCCTGTCAATGCTCATTCCTTGGATTTCCATTAAATATACTAATAACACTCACTATATGAGCAATATCTGGTTTTATGCATACCATCGCATACATAAGACTCCTATATACAGTGGCATAGGGAATTCATGATATGTGTTCCTCTACTTTTGACTGAGATGAAAATGAAACATAAATATGTAATGAATGGAGTACTCAATGGCTTTACTGTATGTACAGATATTTATATATTTCCATATTCTCTATGTACCTTTTCTTTATTTTATTTCTATGTATCCATCTTATGTAATTTACCCATAGGTCTCTCCTCTATGTAAGAGAGCCTAGGGTCATCAGAAATAAACAACACACTCATTTCTTCCAACGTGGTATCAGAGCGGCGGTCCTAGATCGGTGCTCGTATACCCCAACCCTAATCCACACTCGCCAGCCCCTCCTCAATCTCGGTGCCGTCGCCCGTTAGTCCTCCTTTCCGCTGACGTCGCCGGTCCCCCACCCGTGCACCTTCTCGACGCCATGCACCCCCTCAACGCCGCCAAACCCTCTCGGGCCTCTCCACCGTTGTCGCCAGGCCATCGGCCTCCGCTGCCGTCAGCCCTCGCTTTCGCCATAGAGATCGCCAATGACATGTTGCATCTGCCCACTGTCAAGGCAATGTGGGATATTCTCGCAGCAACTTATTCTCAGGCACGGAATGAGACCAAGATCCTTCAATTACAACATGATATCTTCACTGTCAAGCAGAACGGACGGCCTCTCCACTCACTGTACTCATCCTTGCGCGGGATGCTTGAGAAGCTCCACAGCTTCATGCCTCTGACGGCTACTCCTGAGTCCTGAGTAACAAAAGACATACAAGAATGCTACCATGATTGGTGTATTCCTTGGTGCACTTGATGCTGAATATGACGCTGTTCGTTCTTAGATCCTTACGGATGCTACCATTCCTCCTATGGAGGAAGCTTTTCGTAGACTTAACATGATCACTGTCCCGACCCCTATTACAAGCCAGAAATCTTCGACAATGGCAACCTCCAGGGGCAGAGGCGGCTCATCTAGCTTTCTTGGACGTGGACCCTATGGTAGAGGGGGTCGAATCCGTCAGCCTTACACGTATTGTCATCGTCCCGATAACTCGGAGGATACATGCTATTCTAAGCATGGTTTCCTAGCATCAACACAGGTAGTGGAACAGGTTGAGTCTCCTGCAGCTTCTACTTCAGATCATCGATTTGATGATCTCGTAGCCAGACTAAGAATATCATTCCTCCTGCCTTATCTTCAGGAGGCCATTCAGATGTGGCAGCTTTCGCTTCTGCCAGTACGTCCGCTACAACCAGCACCTGAGGTAGTCCTTATGCTTTTACCTCTTGTCATGGATATGAGATTACAGAGTGGATTATGGATTACGGGACGACACATCACTTATGTGGAGACAGAGAGCTGCTTACAACATATAGACATGTTCCTTCAGGGAGAACCGTGGTGGTAGCCGATGGAACTCATTCCCCGATCAAAGGAGAGGGAGATTAGTTTGACGCCTTCGATGCGTCTGCAGAATGTGTTACGTGCTCTTGATTTCTCTATGAATTTATATCTATTAGTTAGATTACAAAGGATTTGCATTGTCGAGCTATTTTTGATCAATCACCTTTTGTTTTTCAGGACATTCTTATGTGCAGAGTGATTGGCTATAGTCGTGAGCATGGTGGCCTTTATCGCCTTTTCCGCACTCCCTTTGCATGCGCATCCTTTCATTCAATCGGACCTGTCTCTCCCTATACTTGGCATCTACGTTTTGGCCACCTCCCTCTCCAGAAGATGTGTCGCATTTTGCCGCAAATTTCTTTGGGTTCCTCCTTCCAGCGTGAAGCGTGTCAGTTGGGAAAGCATCATCTGTCTGCTTTTCCCAGTCGTCAGAGTCAGAGTAGTAGCTCCCTTTTGAGTTAGTTCATGCTGATATTTGGGCTCCAAGGCGTGTTTCTGATCACCAGGGACACATGTTTTATCTTGTTGCAATCGATGATTTTTCTTATTTGTCATGGGTGTTTCTATTGAATAATAAATCTGAAGCAGGGAATATGATCAAAACTTTTATTAATGAAGTGCAGAATGTTTACTCTTCTTCTGTGAAATTTGTGAGGATCGATAATGCTTTGGAATTTTGTACTTGTGCGCTATCATATTTCTTTTCCTCCCGTTGTATAATACATCAAACATCATGTGCTTACACCTCTCAACAGAATGGTGTTGCGGAGCGATAGCATCGACATTTCCTTGATATCACTCAAACCTTACTCATTTAGAGTCGTGCCCCACATTCGTTTTGGGATGATGTTGTTCTTACGGCATGTAATCTAGTGAATCACATGTCCTCGTCTGTCTTGGGTGAGAAAATTCCTTTCTCTATAGCCTTCCTTGAGCTGGAGTTCTCTCTTACTCCTTGTGTCTTTGGTTCTGTTGCATTTGTTCACCATGTGGCTTCAGGTCTTGACAAGCTCTTTCCTAGGGCTGTCAAATGTGTGTTTGTTGGGTACTCCAGGTCCCAGAAGGGATATCTGTGCTATGATCCCTTACGCAGGAAATACTATATCAGTGCTGATGTCACTTTTTTTGAGTCCGTGATGTATTTCTCTTTTACAGGTGACATGTTGGATCCTTCAGAGTCTGATACTGAGATCTACATGCCACCTCCTCTTACGAGCCAGTTGTCTCCCCTACCTGTTCCGCCACCACCACCTCCACCACCACCACTTCTCTTTACACAGACGTCTGTGACTGTTGTTTCACCATTACCAAAATTCTATACCCGTTCGCCAGTTTCTGCTCATGGTCATCGATCGTCATCCGACTTGCCCCAGGTTTGTTCTGATAACATGGTTTCTAACGATGGGTTGCGAGATATTTCTATACAGGGATCATTGCACGAGGAGATTCCCGAGAACCTGAACATACCCATTGCCATTAGGAAGCAAAAGTGTACATGCGCGCCATATTCGCTTGCTTCCCAGGTATCATTTCATCGCATGACAGTGGATTTTCAGAGATTTACTGCTGCTCTATCTGCTGTGGATATTCCATGGACTTACCAGGAGGCCTTGAACGATAGTCGCTGGCGTTTAGTTATGGAGGAAGAGACGATTGCTTTGCAATCTTGTGATACCTGGAGTTTGGTGTCTGCTCCTCTTAGCGCCTCTATTGTCAGTTGCAAATGGGTATTTACTGTTAAACATCATGCCGATGGGATCCTTGATCGTTACAAGGCAAGATTGGTGGCATATGGTTTTACTCAGACCTACGATGTAGATTATATGGAAACATTCTCTCCTGTTGCTCGTCACTCCACTTTTCGTGTTCTTCTTTCAGTTGCAGTGGTACGAGATTGGCCCTTATTTCAGCTATATGTTAATAATGTATTCTTGTATGGAGATCTACTGGAGGAGGTATACATGCAGCGGCCTCCGGGGTTTGCTGCTGTGGGGGAGTGTCAACAGGTTTGTAGACTCCATAATGCAATATATAGTCTTAAATAAAGTCCAAGGGCATGGTTTCAGAAGCTCTTGGATCTGATTGAACGATGTGGTTTCAAGAGGTTAATTGCAGACCATTCTTTATTTGTGCAGAGAACACCTAAAGGTACAGTTGTTATCATAGTTTATGTTAATGATATAGTTATTACATGAGATGATCGGCATGGAATAAAGATGGCAAAAGAATTTCTGGACCGTCAGTTTGTTACTAAGGATCTAGGCACCCTAAGGTATTTCTTAAGGTTGGAATTTACTAGGAATGCGCATGGTCTTGTGATGACCCAAATAAAATATGTTACAGACATGCTTGTTGAGACGAGCATGATTGGGTGTCGACCTTTTACTACTCCTATGATTTTAGCATGATGTTATACGATGATGATACAAATGAAATTGATAACAGGAGATACAAAGAGATTGTGGGAAAGCTTCTTTATGTTACTATCACCAGACTGGATATCTCCTTTGTTGTGAGTTGAGTGATTCAATTCGTGGAGCAGCCTCGACAAGTACATATGGATACTATATACTTGATATTGAGATATCCGAAATCTTCTCCAGGTGCAGGACTACTTTTCAAGAAAGGAGCAACTCTTTCTGTATCCGCGTGTGCTGATGCTGACTATGCAAGGTGTCTTAAGGATAAGAAGTCTACTTCGGGCTTTGCAGTGTTTGTTGGCAGTTCTCTTTTTTCTTGGAGAAGCAAGAAACAAACATTTGTGGTTGCAAGTGCCGAATCTGAATATAGGGCTATGGCGCAAACAAGTATAGAGGTGTTGTGGGTTCGAGTAGTGTTAGCAGATTTGCATATAGATGTTCCTCTACCCATGCAGTTATAATGTGATAATCAGCCTATCCTATTCATTGCAAACAACCCTGCATTCCATAAGAGAACAAAACATATTGAGGTAGATTTCCATTACACTATAGGATCTATTTAACCCATCCAAAGTTTAGTCCCACATCTACCGTATGTGGGACGTGGGATCCAGATGAGAAAAGCTATAGACTATCAGCCATGTGAGGTGTTTTCCCGTGGATTCATCTCGCTCCTTAAGGAGTAGGGTTCCATGTAAAATCCTTGTATCAAGTTTATCTTTCTGTTCTTTATGCCCTGTTTATCGTTCTGCTTCCGCATTCATATTTTCTAAAATGTAGTTTGGAAAATTGTATATAAATCATTCTCCGTATTCATGTGGTTTTGCATTGTGATAGAAACAATTTTATGCATTTGCTATAACTCTCAAACTACGAGCACATGCTATTCTTTGTTTTGGTTGAATATTTATCTCTTTATATGTTATCATGTAATTTTATATTTCCTCCAGTTATCTATGTAATTTTCAACTCAGCCGTGGCCGGTCCCAAGCCCGGGTAAATGAGGAGGGTTGCGTTAGGTAGCCGACAACCAACGTAAAACAGTTAGAGACAACTTCCTAAATAGTACTTTTTTTCTAAAAAAATACTATTTAAGAAGTTGCCTCATGACAGTCGGATCTTTTCAACAAGGATTTAAGCAAACATACAGATTTCGTTGGGGCGTTCCCTACCTACGACGTGTTACATCACCCGAATGCAATGAAAAATTGACAAGGGCCGCTATATCGCCGCCTGGATGTAGTTCAAAATTTGCAAGGGTTCTCGCATGAGGAACACATGCGGGTAATTAAGTTAGTTTCGCTGCATCACCGCCTGGATGCAGTCCAAAATTTACAAGGGTTCTCGCATAATGGACGCATGCGAGTAAAGAAGTTAGTCCAAAAGAGATTGCAACGGAAGTTGCGGATTGGTAGTTGGAATATTGGCACTTTAAGTGGAAAGTTGATGGAGATAGTGGATACGATGGAAAGATGGAAGATCCATATACTATGTCTTCAAGAGACTAAATGGGTTGGAGAGAAAGCAAGGGAGATTGAGAAGACATGCTTTAAACTTTGGTATTCAGGTAAAGATAAGGGTAGAAATGGTGTTGGAGTGGTTGTTCATAAGGATTTGAAGGATTGTGTGGTTGAGGTGAAAAGATTCGGGGATCGAATTATTTTGCTAAAATTGGTGCTTGAAGAAGAAATTCTGAATATCATCTCAGTTTATGCACCGCAAATTGGTTTAGATGAAAGGACTAAACAAGCTTTTTGGGAGGATTTGGATAAGAGTTTACAAGGAATCCCACAAAGAGAGATGATTTGCATCGGTGGAGATCTTAATGGACATGTGGGAAAAGATGCTTCAGGGTATGCTAGTGTTCATGGAGGACATGGTTTTGGGGATAGAAATGAAGAGGAAAAAGCCATCTTGGATTTTGCAATGACATATGATCTTTTCATAGCAAACACTCTCTTCAAGAAGAGGGAGGAACATTTAATTACTTATAAGAGTGTGCCAACTAGAACACAGATAGATTACTTTGCGTTGAGGAGAAGAGATAGGCTGTGTTGTAAAGACTGCAAAGTAATCCCAGGAGAAAGTTTGACAACCCAACATCGTTTGTTAGTCTTGGATGTACAAATGAAAGGGTTGGTAAAGCAAAGGAGGGTTTCTAAGATAACTAGAACTAGATGATGGAATCTTCCACTGAGGCAAGCGAGCTTCAGGAGAAGGTTTTAGAAGACTTATCTTGGGATTGTAGCGGTAGTGCAAGCGAGATGTGGGAGGCAGTAGCATCTTGTATCCAAAAGGTAGCCAAAGAAATGCTCGGCGAGTCAAAGGAAGGAGCTCCATGTCAAAAGGAGGCTTAGTGGTGGAGTGAAGGGGTGCAAGAGATGCTAAAAATAAAAAGAGCTTACTTTAAAGCTATGTCTAAGGATAGAACGGAGGAAACTGTCACAAACTACAAAATAGCGAAGAAGGAAGCAAAGAAGGCCGTAAGCGAAGCTAAGTCAAAAGCTTATGAAGTTTTGTAAAAATCTCAACTCTAAGGAGGGATAGAAGGATATATTCAGGTTGGCCAAAGCAAGAGAAAGAAAAACCAAAGACCTTTCTCAAATCTCAAGTGAGATGCATTAAGGACGAGGAAGGTCATGTGCTTGTTATTCAGAAGGATATAAAGACTAGATGGGAGCGGTATTTCCATAAACTTTTCATTGGGGAAGGAAATAGAGATATTACTTTGGGTGATCTAGCTTGTAGTGAAAGTTACTTGAATCGTGCATGCTATAGACGGATACAAAGAAAGGAAGTAGAGGAGGCTTTGAAGGTTATGAGACCTGGAAAAGGTGTAGGACCGGATGACATCCCTGTAGAAGTATGGAGAGTTTTAGGTGATCGTGGTTTGACTTGGCTTACGAATCTATTCAATATTATTTGGCGAAGCAAGAAAATGCTTGAAGATTGGAGGAGTATCGTGGTGCCTCTTTATAAGAATAAAGGAGACACTCAAAATTGTTCAAAAGAAGGTTCAAAGCTGATGTGTCACACTATGAAAATTTGGGAACGTGTGATCGAAAGAAGGTTGAGGCAAATTTCCAATGTAAAAGAAAACCAATTCGGATTCATACCAGGTCGCTCAACGACTGAAGCCATCCATTTGCTGCGGAGAACAGTGGAGATTTATAGAGCTAAAAGGAAGAACCTCCACATGATCTTTATTGATTTGGAGAAGGCTTATGGTTCTGTCCCACGAAAGATATTGTGGAGAGTGTTGGAGAAGAGACAAATACCTGTCCTATACATTAACCTCATAAAGGACGTGTATGATAGGGCTTTATCTTGTGTAAGGACCCCGTCTGGGAAGACTGTTTATTTTGACATCAACATTGGTTTACATCAAGGTTCTGCTTTGAGTCCATTTCTTTTTACTTTGATTATGGACGAGTTGACCAGTCACATTCAGGATGAGTTACCTTGGTGTATGTTATTTGCTGATGATATTGTGTTAATTGACGAGACTAGAGATAGAGTAAATGAGAAGCTTGAGGTCTGGAGACATGAGTTGGAGACTAAAGGATTTCGTATAAGTAGGGCTCAGACGGAATATATGGAGTGTACCTTTGATGGAAGCAATGGTGAAGGAATCGAGGTGAAGATTGGTGACGATAACATTCAGAAGAGAGATTCCTTTAGATATATGGGATCTATTCTGCAACATGATGGGGAAATTGATGTAGATGTTACTAATAGAATAAATGCAGGCTAGCTAAAGTGGAGAGGAGCCTCTACTGTTCTCTGTGATAAGAAAATTTCTTTAAAGATTAAAGGAAAGTTTTACAAAGCTGCCGTGAGACCTGCTATGCTTTATGGATAATGGATCTGAATGTTGGCCTGTGAACCATAGACATGTGTAGAGAATGAATGTAGCAGAAATGAAAATGCTAAGGTGGATGTGTGGACACATACGTAAAGATCGGATTCGGAATGATGCAATCAGAAAGAAAGTTGGTGTAGCTCCGATCGAGGATAAGATGCGAGAAAATCACTTAAGATGGTTTGGACATTTGTAAAGAAGATCAGCTGATGCACCAGTTAGGAGATGCGAGTGTTGGGATGTTGAGCCGGCTAAGAGAGGGCGAGGACGACCCAAGAAGTGTTGGAAAGAGACAATACGAAGGGATCTTAGTTTTATGGATATAAGCCCAGGATTGGCCCAAGATAGATCTGAATGGATGCGAAGAATTCATGTAGCCGACCCTACTTAATTGTGGTTAAAGGCTTTGTTGTTGTTGTATCTATGTAATTTTCCCTAGAGCTTTTCTCCTATACAAGAGAGCTCTAGGGTTACGACGAATATAACTTTTTCTTTCACATTTCTACATGGTATCAGAGCGACGATCCTAGACCGGAACATGTGCCGTAAATCCTCATCCCCGCTAAAAACCTCATGTGTCGCCAAGCTACTGCCGCCACACGCTCTGCCTCCGTGCGCCTGCGCCACTGCCTGCGCACCTGCACTACCGCGCGCCTACGCCGCTGCACGCTTGTGCGCTCCAGCACACGCACCTGTGCGCCCCATGTGCCTGTGCGTGCCTGCACGTCTGCGCAACCCTGCACACTTGCGCTCCAGCGTGCTCCTGCGCGCCTACGCGCTCTAGCGTGACTGCGCTCCCGCGAGTCCCTATGCTCTTGCGCGCCTTTGAATATCCTTACGTGCTTACACTCCCTTGGAGGGCTTCGTTCTAATCCCCTAGTTTGTCACTTGACTATCTAAAACACCCTTTCCTTCCAAAGGAGTCGTCAAAGAATGGAAGTGGTTGTGGTATGAATCTTCACCCACTGCCATCTTCCTATATGTCTGTATAGACATTCTCTGTCCAAGTTTGCAACCCTAGTTTTGAGAGATTGTTGTCATCATGTCAGACAACAAAGCAGATATTCCATCCCTTGGTTTCTTCAAAGGTCCAATACCCATTGTGAAGATGGATGGAACTAATTATGAATTGTGGGCCATGCAGTTCATGAGTCTAATGCAATGTAATGGCAAAAAGTATATCCTCACACAGGAGGAGCCTGTCGACAAGACTGGGGTTAATGCCTCATGGGAGGCAGACGATACGTATGCACGAGTATGATTTTCTGGAACAATATCTATGGAGATAACCAATGACATCTTGAGTCAGCCCACAACAAAGGCTATGTGGGACATTCTCGCTGTCACATATTCTCCGACGAAGAATGAAACAAAGATTCTGCAACTTCAGTACGATATCTTCACTTCGAAGAAGAATGGTCGTCCTCTCCATACCCTTTACACTTCTTTAAGGGGTATGTTTGAAAAATTACTTGGTTACATTCCCTTGACTGCTACACCAGAGCAACTCAAGGCATATAGGGATTCCGTGATGACAGGAGTCTTTCTAGCGGCACGAGATCCTGAGTATGATGCAACAAGAGCACAGATTCTTGCCAATGCCACTATCCCTCCGATGGAGGAGGCATGTCGTCGGCTGAGCAGAATCTCCATATCTTCTAGAAGTTCTTTCGTGTCTCAGACTTCTTCAGGCATGGCAGCATCTCGTGGCAGGGGGAGCACTATGCAGTTCCGTGGTCGAAGTGGCCGTGGAAGGGGGGGAGGGCAGTAGACCCCCTCGTAGCCTTGTACTTATTGCCATGGGTCAGGTCATTCAGAGGAAACATGCTATTCCAAGAGTAGTTTTCCTGCTTCAGCACGTGTGGCAGAACAGATCCAGTAGGGCAACAGTTCGTCTTGCGCATCTGACCAGAGGTTTGATGAGTTAGTTGCATGGCTCAGGGAGATTATGCCGTCTCCAGGGTCAACTAGCTCACTGTCGGGATCTTCGGAGATAGCGGCCTCAACCATTACATCCACATCAGGTACATCATATGCTTTTACTAGCTGTTACAGGACAGACTTGTCAGAGTGGATCATGGATACAAGAGCATCCCATCATCTCTGTGGCGATAAAGGACAGTTCATTACCTATAGCCCGACTCAGTCAGGCAGATCTGTAGTGATAGCTGATGGGACACACTCCCCCATTACTGGTGAGGGGGAGGTGCAGTTGACCCCAGAAATGCGGCTTCGGAATGTCCTTTGTGCTCCTGAATTCTCTATGAATTTATTATCTATTAGTCAAATCACCAATGATTTGCATTCTCGTGCCATATTTGACCCCTCTGCTCTTGTGTTTCAAGACATTCTAACCGGCAAGGTGATTGGTTCTGGCCTTGAGCAAGAGGCCTATACAGACTAGTGCAATCTCCGTATGCTACGTCTCTTCTCTTTGCACTGGATATGTCTCTCCATATACGTGACATCTCCGTTTTGGTCATCTTCCTCTGCAAAAGGTATGCCATATTCTTCCTCAAATCTCTCCTCGCTCTACTTTCCAGTGCGAGGCCTGCCAGCTTGGGAAGCATCATAAGTCCACATTCCAGAGTCGTCAATGTCAAAGTGGTCATGGTCTTTTTGAGTTGATTCATTTGGATATTTGGGGTCCCTGTCGTGTTCCTGATCTACAGGAACATCGTTTTTATCTTGTTGCATTTGATGAATTTTGTAGATTGTCATGGGTCTTTTTGCTTAAGAACAAGTCTGATGCTAGTCCTATCATTCAACCTTTTATCAATGAAATGAGGAATGTTTTTTCTGCTAATATCAAGTATATACATTCTGATAATGCTCTTGAATTCTGTAGTACACAACTTTCTTAGTTTCTTAGATCTTATGGTATTGTGTATCTGACATCTTGTGCATATACGTCCCAACAGAATGGGGTGGCTGAGAGGAAACATCGCCATTTCTTGGATGTCAATAGGACTCTTCTGATTCAGAGTTATGCTCCCCACTCGTACTGGGGGGACGTTGTTCCCACTGCGTGTTATTTGGTGAATCGTATGCGTCCATCGATTCTTGGGGAAAAGATTCCATTCTTGATTGTGTTTCCCGAGAAGGATCTTTTTTCTCTCACACATCGTGTTTTTGGTTGCGTTGCTTTTGTTCATCAGATGTCTCCAGGTCTTGACAAGCTCTCGCCTAGAGCAGTCAAGTGTGTTTGTTGGGTATTCCAAGACCCAAAAGGGGTATCGTTGCTTTGACCCTGCTCGGGGAAGGTACTATGTTAGTGCAGATGTCACCTTCTTTGAATCCGTCATGTATTTCTTTCCTACAGCTGACAAGCTCATCCCTTCAAAGAGTGGAGAAGATGTTTACATGCCACCACCTCCTATCTCTCTTACTACACCGCCACCACCACCACCACCACATCCTCCACTACCACCACTATCACCTACACCTCCAGCCACGTCCACTTTCTTTCCTCAGGTTTACCAACGCCGACCTCATGCTTATGTGCTTCAACTAACATCCGGCATGCCCAAGGTATGTCTTGAGCATTTGAGTTCTACTAATGGCACTTGTGATTTAAGTGTGCAAGATGTTTTGGATGATTATATTTCTGAGGAAACAGTGGACCTGGATGTGACTATTGCTCTACGACTAAAGCGGCGTGCATGTACGATGCATCCTCTTTCCTCTCATGTCTCTCTGGCGTGACTATCTGGGGACTTTAAGATTTGTTGTTGCCTTATCAGCGGTACAGATACCGAGATCATATCAAGGCGCATTACAGAGTGACCCTTGGCATTTTGCTATGGAAGAGAAAATGACCGCTTTACAATCCCGTGGTACATGGAGTGTCGTCTCTGCTCCTCCAGGTGCTTCTATTGTTGGCAGTAAGTAGGTGTTTACTATTAAACACCATGTATATGGTTCTGTGGACAGATACAAGGCCTGCTTGGTTGCTCGAGGATTCACCCAAACTTATGGGGTGGACTATCAAGACACCTTTTCTCCTATTGTGCGTCACTCTAGACTCCGCATTGTTGTTGCCATTGTTGTGGTAAAGGACTGACCCCTTTTCAATTGGATTTCTAGAATGCTTTCTTATATGGCGATTTGCACGAAGACGTGTATATGCAGCAATCACCAGGGTTTACTGCTGAGGGGGAGTCTAATATGGTATGTAAACTTCATAAGGCCATATATGGCCTTAAACAGAGTCCGAGGGCATGGCTTCAGAAGCTCTCAGAGTTGATTGAACTACATGGTTTTGTTAGATCTACTGCGGACCATTCTCTTTTTGTTAAGAGGACCCAGAATGGTACTGTTGCTATTTTGGTTTACGTAGATGATATTGTTGTCGCTTGAAGTAATGACGAAGGAATTCATGCAGCCAAGGATTTTCTTGGACAACAGTTCGTTACCAAGGATCTTTTTTTTGAAAGCTGCTAGGTAGGGGGAAGCACTCGGAGATGCCTGCCCCGTTAAAATATATTTATAACATAACCGTTACCAAGGATCTTGGTAAGCTGAGGTATTTTCTTGGATTAGAATTTGCAAGAAACCAGCAGGGAATAGTAATGACACAAAGGAAATATGTCATTGATCTCTTATCTGAGACAAGTATGACATGGTGCAGACCTGCTACTACTGCAATGGATCCCAATGCACGACTATATGCTGGTGACTCTGCAGAGGTAGACAAGAGACAGTACAAAGAGCTGGTAGGGAAGCTATTGTATGTCACCATTACCAAGTCTGATATATCCTTTGCTGTCAGCAATGTTAACCAATTTATGGAGCAACCTAGGCAGTCACACATGAATGCAGTCAACATAATCTTGAGGTATCTCAAATCTTCTCCAAGTGTAGGACTTCTATTCATGAGAGACACAATCCTGACAATATCAGGATGTACGGATGCAGACTATGCTAGTTGTTCCAAGTTTAAGAAGTCAACTTCAGGCTTCGTTGTGTTTGTTGGCAGCTCATTAGTTTCATGGAAGAACAAGAAACAAATAATTGTGGCCAGATCTAGCACAGAATCAGAGTATAGGGCAATGGACTAAGAGAGCACATAAATGATGTGGGTCTAGACATACCTAACTATGGAGGTACCTCTTCCTATGCATTTACCATGTGGTAACCAAGCTGCACCATTTATAGCAAATAATCCGTCCTTTCATGGACGGACAAAACACATTGAGGTTGACTGCCACTACACCCTGATTTGATTCAGAGAAGGTTTATATTCACTTCTCATGTTGCATCAGACGATCAGATTGCTGACATGTTCACTAAAGCACTTGCAAATGGACCGTTTCACCGTTGATGTTCCAAGCTGAGCATGCCAGCTTGAGGGGGAGTGTTGAGATATTTATATCTCTTTATATGTTATCATGTAATTTTATATTTCCTTCGGCTATCTATGTAATTTTCCCCAGAGCTTTTCTCCTATATAAGAAAGCTCTAGGGTTACGTTGAATATAACTTTTTCCTTCACATTTCCACAGGTTTGATCCATTTATTCCGCTTGTTTTGTGGTGTGCAAGGCTAAACCTCCCTTCAGGATTCCCATTAGGTTTTGGTACCCTTTCTTTTATATAGAAAGGTGGGTGGCCAGCGATTAGGACTTGGATTCAAAGCAAAAATTTCGAATCCAATCGGTGTGATCTATTCAATATAAATTCATCAAATATATGCGAATCAAATTTACGTAATTATTCTTCTAAGTTCATTTTTTTATTCAAAAAAGGGGGTGGGGATACACTAAGGTGGTTGTCCCATGTTTATTATTTGTTCAGTCATGTGCTGTGGGAACTATATGTACCACAATTTTCAGCTATGATTCGTCTTATTTTGTTGTAGCAAGGAGAAACAAGGAAGGCACTAGAGGTTCTTCGAAGACCTAATGTCTCTGTAGATTTGCAGGTAAATTTTTTGTACATCATATTATTGATAGTGTTGATTTTTGATCTTCCTTGCCTTAGACATAGGTGTTTCTTTGCAGTACAAATTTGCTGCTGATCTAATTGTTCTTGATGCTTATGAGACGGTTGAATCTTGGATGACAACAAGCAATCTCAACCCAAGAAAACTTATACCAGCCATGATGCGCTATTCAAGTGAACCACATGCAAAGTATGACTGGGATTGTCACATAACTAATGGTTTCAGATAACGAAGCAATTCAACTTTTGAAAATCTTAACATGATTATTACTCTTGTCATGGAGTGATCTTACATTGTCTCCATTCCTGTAATTTGTCGGTGTTACCCAACATCTTTTTCCATTAAGTGACTAATTGATTTCTATGCTGAATTCATGTCCGCCATAGAAGTGTTATGATTATTTCGTTTCGGATTAATACTGTTATAATGACATTGTTATATTGCACTGGAAATTGATAGTCACTGAATTATCATCTTTAGAAACTTCTCCAACCCTTCATCATTTTGAGCTCTAGTAGTTCCCTCTAAAACTTTTCGGTACCACTCTTCTTGATGTTACCTAATTTAAACATTGTTTTTTTATCGATATATTTCTTGTTTTTTGTTGTAGGAATGAAACTCATGAAGTCATAAAGTATTTGGAATTTTGTGTCCATCGATTAAGCAATGAGGATCCTGGGATCCATAACTTATTGCTGTCTCTGTATGCAAAGCAGGTTGGAACTGTTGCAGTCTTACTGTTTTAGATGCATGGCCTCCTGTTACACACGCTTCTATGCAATCATCGTGAAGTTCCACTTCTGGCACATAACACTTTTTGTCATATCAGCAGAACTGCATGATTTTCCTTATTTTAGATGTTCCGGATATACTACTCTAATAGAGAAATTCAGCTAATCTTTAGGTCTTGAGCAAATATAAAACAAGAAAGCATTAGCGGGAACCACATAGTTATATGGCGTTATGTTGGACATTCAATTATTGACATGTAAGGAGCGCTTACGGATGCCAATCTTGATCTACCTATTGGGTACTCAACCCAAATCTGCCCCATTTAAGGACTCTGAAACCCATCCCACTTACTTCTGGACGAGTTTGGGTTTTAAATCTATTAGCCATGCGGGTATGGGTATATGCATGGGTTTGGGATTTCTTCGTGGGTACCCGATCCAGCCTCAAACCCGAATAAGAAATAAATATAACTATAGATGTGTATTGCATTTTAGTCAAACTAGTGATTTTTTGCTTGTTGTCATCCTCTAATACGCACTACACATTGCACATCTTTGTATACCACCCATTAATGGCTCTTTGGGCTAGTGGGAGATTGTTGGACATGCGAGCCCATAACGAGAATGTTATTGTGAAAATCATTCCCTAATTTGAAATGAAGAATGAATAATTTGCATAATAGGTCCCTCTGTACAATAAGGGTTATGTACCATGGCCAGCTTGATAATCATACAGCTGTTGATTCATTGACTGACTCATAGAGGCTGATGATTGGATGGATATCTAAGGAGTTAGATAGATGACTCATCAAGCATCATCAAATGATTGTTAAGTGATGATCTCCAGCCTGAGTAGAAGATGACAATCCTTTCTCATCTGGCTGATATCTGACTGACCTCTTGATGCAGGTCCTCTGCATGGGAATAGTGATTCGGAGGTGTCAGATTAGTTGAGTCAATGGGTTGACTTAACGAGATCGAGATAACCAAAGACCTATGTTGAATACTGTCACAGCATAGGCATGCATCCTCTGACCAGCGACATATGTGTTGCTATATGTCTGAGTGTGTACATTTGGCAGACTAATAGGTTGATGACCTAGCCAAGGTCTATACACCGGTGAGCTGGTGTACACGTATGGACATATGAGTAATACGATCTCTCAAAGGGATCATACAGGTTCACATGTGAACCGGAGGACATGAGCTCACTCATGAGGTATTGGGACTGATCAAATTCCATGCATGGTCGTCATGCTTTGGAAGCATGACATGAATTTGAAGGTAAGATATATGCTTTGGGAAAGCATATGATCTATACCAATTCCCAATGACCAAGATTGAGAAACTTAATGATCAAACCCAGAAGATGACAGTGTAAAAGTGATCTATATCTTCAGAATGATCATAAGTCTTCCAGTATGCAAGATGTACATGTATTGGGAATACCTGAGGGTGATGTGATCATAAATGATTGTATAACCATGACGCTTCCATTCCGAGAGAGTGATGAAACCTGTTTGGATTTTAGTGACTCCTCTCAATAGAGAAGTGACCTAATCTTAGTCCATGTATTGGACATTGATCTGAATGAGATTCAGATGCAATGAGAAGATTATGTCTACGGTCTTGATTTGATCAAGCATCTGTGGGAGGTCCATGAGATCTGGATTTGAGATGTGATCTCAACATCCAAGTCACTATACGTGGAACAATACAATCGCCCTGTCCTTATCTCCAAGTATCTACGGAGAAATCGCATTATTCTTGAAAGGGTTCAAGAATAATTCCATAGATCTGAGCATTAAAGAATTAATGATTAAATGTGATTCAATCATCTTGATGTGTGTGGAAATCATCCAATATAATTAAATGTGATTTAATTATTGTGGATAAGAATAATGTGGATAGCAATATCCAATTATTCGTAATATATTATAAATGTGATTTATAATGTATTAGAGAGAGCTAATTATAATTTATATTTGTTGATTAATTATTAATGTGTATTGGATACACATTGTGTAATTAATTGAAAATGTAAATTATATTTTGTTTTGGGTTGTGAATGTGATTCACATATTTCCTATGGTAAGATTGCAATATTCTCAAATATAATTATGAATTATTTTTGAAATTACAACAAAAGTTGTTGAAAATTATGGGAGAAATTCATGGAGATATGCAATCTCATGAGATTGCATGAGATTGCCTCCACCACGAGGACATGGTGGATGACCACCAATTCGCACAAGGAAATTGGTAGCCAACCCCACCATTCCTTATGGGGAGTGATCTCCATGCTAATCTCTCCTTAATTGGTTGATCTAATTTAGGATTGAATTATATTTGACATGCCAAATATATTTGATTTAAATTAGATCGATTAATTGTTGGTTTTTTACCAACAACAATCTTGAGTACATCTCTCTCTCTTTTCTCTCACACGTCAACTCTCTCTCCCTCTCCTTGGTGGCCGTCCACCAAACCCTAGAGGAGAAAGCCGTCGATGCCTTCGCCACCGCGCCGCTGCGTCGACAATCTTCGGTTCTCCGTCTTCTTGGAGTGCTACGCTCACGAAGAGGACGTTCGATCTCGTACGATGAGATCAGGAGTTCACCGTGCTTGGATCATCTTGTTGGATTGTGAGGATCACACGGTTCATCCCCGCGCTCGCAAGCGTCTTCTCCGATGATCGGACTTGAAACAGGAGGTCTCTTTTCGTAGAGACCTGATCAACCACGCTTCAATAGGTATTCCTTTATACTTGATGTGGTTCTAGATGAAACGATCCGAGAATCGTTCTTGGATCATGTGGTTTCATCGCATGAAAATTTTTAAATTCCGCTTCATAGAACAACTAGTACGACTAGTCGTTCTACGTCTTATTCGATACGACGATCACGCTTCCGTGATGCGCTTGAGGATATACCATATCCTTCAATGGTTGCAGGTTGAGTTCTTCAGGGACACGGTCTCTTGTTAGTGGTCGTCTTTTGAGATATCCGGATCGGCAACCTCCCGCGTGGCGCAGAAGTTGGTTCTGTTGCGATAATTTCTTTTCCGTTTTAAGAGAGAGAACAGGGAGGCCCGTTTGGTTGCGTGGGTGGCGGCAGAGGTGGAGGTTGCTATGTTTGACGTGTTGGATGATGGCAGATGTTTGGGGATGTCGGAGTTGGAGCAGAGGGTTGTGGCTCAGAGGGTTATTCTTGCCGAGGACAAGAGGTGAGTAACAGAGTGGAGGCAAAGATCCTGGGTGGGGTGGCTCAAGGAGGGGGGGTTGCAAACACAACTTTTTTTTACAGGGTCGCGAGCAAGAGACGACGACGTAACTCTTTCCAGTCACTGGGGTCCTGGTGGAAGGGGATAGGGGGATGGGGCTTGCAGCGGCAGGCCACTTCTGGGACCTCTACGGTAGGGCTAGTAATCATCCTTAGAGGTGGAGTGGGTTGAGGGTTTCTCGGCTCTCGGAAGAGCATGCTAGGCTCCTGGTGTAGGTGGTTACCATGGAGGAGTTGAAGAGCGCAATGTGGAACCTGAATGTGGATGGTGCATCGGTCTGATGGTTTTCTAGTCTCTTTTTATAGGGAGTTCTGGTATGTGATTGGGGACGAGATCTTGGAGGTGGTTAGGGAGTGTTGTCGTTGCAATGTCGGTTTTGGGAGGCTAAACATTGCTCTTATCTTCCTGCTGTCCAAGCATGATACTTGTGTGTCTTTGGATGACTTTAGGGCTATTGCCCTCTCCAATGTAATCTACTTGATTGTGGCGAAGGTTTTTGCTACTAGGCTGAGAAGAGTGTTGGTATGCTTGATTTTGTCATCGCAGTCGGCTTTTGTTCTTGTAGGCATATTACAAACAACCTTGTTATGGCTAATGAAATTGTTGGGGACTAGAGTAGGAAGAAAAAGAGGGGCATATTGTGGAAGGTGGATTTCTCAAAGGCGTATGATACTATGGATTGGCATTTTCTCTGGGCAGTACTGCACAGACGTGGCTTCTCTTGGCGTTGGATTACGTGGATGAAGCGTTGTGTTACAACGGCCTCGTACTCTACTTTAATTAACGGGCGCCTGGAGGGTGGTTTCTTCCAGCTACGGGGGGGGGGTGAGGCAGGGTTGCCCTCTTACCCGTTTGCTTTTTGTGGTAGCGACTGACGTTCTGGCCTGCATGGTGGAGTGGGTGGTGGCGATTAGGCTCTCGGCTGGCCTTTCCATTGAAGCCATTTCTATTCCTATGTTGCAGTACGCAGATGATACAATCTTTTTCATCGAAGAGAGCAGGTGTAAGGCTAAGGGAAGGGCAAAACCACCCTCGAGATTTTCAGTGAAATGTCTGGTTTGATCCTTAATCGTAGCAAGTCTCATTTTGTCGGCAGAGAAGGCCTTCCTTTGCGACGAGGATTTAGGTACTGCGTGCGGATCTCTCCCTCTTTGTTACCTGGGTCTCCCTCTTGCCGCTGGCATAATCAGGTTGTCTGACTGGTTGTCGGCTGTGGAGAAGATGGAAAAGAAGCTCTTTGGTTGGAAGGTGGCTATTCTGTCGAGCGGGGGTCGCTTGGTGCTACTGAAGGCGGTTCGTGGCGCTATCCCTATATTCTTTATGTCTACCCGTGTCATGCTCGTCGGCATCCGTAAGCAAATGAAGAAGTTGATGCGCCGCTTCCTTTGGAGTAGGTCGGGCCATGAGGTTGGCGAGATCCACCTGGTGAACTGGTAGATGGTGACGCACCCTAAACTGGACGACAAGCTTGGTGTCAAGAACCTAGAAACCATGAACATGGCACTGTTGCTGGAACGGGTGGGTAGGTTTTGAGGGCAGAGCGAGGACCTTTATTGTAGAGTGCTGCGATGCATTTATGACATTAGCTGTCCTGATCACTGGTCCAGCCCTCTGGCACAGACTACTCGCCGTTCTGGAAGGGGATTGTTTCCGTGTTCTGTTCTTTTGAGAATGTTTCATACCGATTCTTGGTGATGGGCGCTCCTTCGCATTTTGGACGGATAACTAGTCTGGGAATGGATCTTCCGCTACCCGATTCCCTCGCCTTTTTGCTCTTGCGGCTGACCATGATGCTTGTTTTGCTGACTGCTAGGAGCATGGTAATTGTATGCTCTCTTTCTCTACTAACTTTTCAGATCAGCGTATGGAAGAATTACTCTAACTTATGGAGTCGCTTATGCAGCTTGGTAGGCCTTCTGAGGGTCGTGATCATTGGGTCTGGTAAGGCAATTCTTTCTCTATTAGGAAGGCCTACGGGGAAATCTGTAGGCCACCGGCCTCAAGGACTGACACCATCATTAGAGATTGCACCCTTTTCTGGAAGCTAAAGTTGTCGGAAAAAGTCGGCTTCTTCCTTTGGCTTCTGAGGAGAAAGAGAATTATGACGAGGGATTGTTGTGTGAGGCTCTTCTCCAATATATCCAATACTTGCTCGCTCTGCTTGAGACAGGTGGAATCTATTGACCACCTCCTTTTCCTCTGCCCGATTTCGTCCTAACTCTAGGTTGACTTTGGTCCAAGATGGCTCAACACTCAAATCTTGGAGGAGTTCTGGAGAACGCTTGTGGAGGCAAAGGATAAGCCATGGTAGGAGATTCTTTTTCCGCTGGCCCTTGTTTGGAAAATCTGGTTAGCTAGAAATGGGGTCTTATTTTCCAACCAACGCTTTTATCTTGAAAATGTAATCATGCATACCGGGCTCCTTGTTGAATCCTGGCTCCTGTAAGTTTCTTTCTACTTTTCCTTTAATAAAACTTTGGGACGGTCACCATAGCGTGTTACCTCTTTTTTTGACTAAAAAATCTTTCTTATTGTTTTCTTATTATGTATTTATTTTGTCTTCTACTTGTGATTTTCCCAATAGATTTCTCTCCTATATAAGAGAACCCAAGTACCTCTCATTAATGCAATTCATTCTTTTCCCTCTACAAAAACTATTTTTACTGATCAATCATATTCCACCTGGATTTCGTTTTCATTTCTGATTATTCTGAGTTTGATGTTTCCGGCATACCCAGCGTTGCCAACTGATGCTATTTCGGCCTCCTTGTTGAATGGGTTGCCTGCAAACCATTTCCAGCTAATCACTCATTAGTTTGGGACTCTAATCTGAGTCATGTCTCTGAAGCCCATCATTTTTAATAATATTATATTGTTTTGCACTCTTAGCTTTGCAACTGTGATGATGTTTCTCTCTGTGTATTCGTCTCAGGAGGATGATAGTGCACTTCTTCGGTTTCTGCAATTTAAGTTTGGGAAGGGGCGTCCTAACGGTTCTGAGTTCTTTTACGATCCTAAATATGCACTGAGGCTGTGTCTCAAAGAAAAGCGCATGCGAGCATGCGTGCATATTTACAGCATGATGTCAATGCATGAAGAAGCTGTAGCCCTTGCCCTACAGGTAAAATCCCTGACAGATCTGTTCCTGTGACAGGAATAGTTTCTACGTGATTAAAGCATTATTCATTGACTGATAATTGTTTGATTACCTTCAGAGGAATTTCTAAAATTATGAGCGTTTGGTTCAATTATTAATAAAGCAACTTTGATATCAGTTTTAAATATTAATAATTTCCACAAAGCTATTTCTTTTGGATTCATGAATATTTTTTAAGGTTAGTCTATGTTCCAGATGGAAAATTGGTTTTAGTAAACTTTCTTTCTTGTGGTATTAGATGTGCGTGGCTTGATTTGGATTGTTAATTTAATCATGTCAATATTATGGAAATGGTGAAGAAACAATTGGACGAGTTAGAGTTCATTTATTAAAAGAATGTAAAGAGCGTCTGTCTAATTTGTATTATGGACTGACATGTAAATGTGCATCTCTAATGCATTGTGGTTAGTTACTGCTTTATGCGAAATGTCAAATTTCCATGGTCCATTTAATTACATCACGGGTCATTCATAGACATACTCCAAATAAGCAAGTTATGTCCTAAGCCATGCCTCCACTACATTTTCATGTTTTCTTAAACAATTTGCTTTCGATATATTCAGTTTTTCTAAGTTGAAAACTCCAATGACATGAGCTCTCTCTTGTGTTATAGTTTGTGTTGACTTCGTCTCATCCTTCTGACTACAGATTGTCGTTTGCAGAAGTTTCCACCTGGTTTCATGCTTTGAATGTTCTCTGTCAGCATGGATGATTAAAGTAAAATGGCGAATGTTTAAGCTGATCATGTGGACGATATTAATATCAAAGCACTCTATAAAACTTTTATAAAAATCACAAAACGAATCCTGTAACTTCCTCTTTCCCATGATTATCTTGAGGACAACCCCTGTGATAATATAAGAATCCTATCTATGTTCTTATATTCTCAATACTCCCTGGCACTTTGTTCTAAGACGATGCCCCAAAAGACCTATCGCATCATTTATAGATCTATGAGAGATGAATCATATAACTTTTTTCTCTCATGAGAGGCTTTCCACATCCTTTTCCAGAGCTTCATCCTATAACCCTTCAACATGATACTTCCATAAATTTATCCTTGAGTTATGCAATTTCGTCTGTTCTTATATAACGATATAATTATATTATACTATTATTTCTTTGGCATTTTCTTGTACCTTCAAGTGGCATTTGAAGCAAAATAAGCATGCATGCGTTTCAGTGCAAGTGATCAAGGGAAACTGAGTTGTTTATAATTTTATGTACCTGTAAGATAGACTAATCATTTCATATCATGAGTAGGTGGTATCTTTCTACTGTCCGTGCAGAGCGTGCTGCAGGAGATCCTATTTGGATGTATACTTATCCTGACTTCTAGAATTGATTTATTGAGCTTGAATGCTGCATGACATGCGTTAATAAGTCATTTGCAAAGATTACTTCTTTTTAAATTTCAGTATGGTACTGTCTAAATAGTAAAGGAAAAAATGACTCATAATTTATTACGCAAATCAAAGCTCTCTTTATATAAAAAAATCAATGAGAAAATTACAAAGGAAGCCCAAAGTACAAAAAGTAGTGTTGGTGGAAAAGAGTTATCTGTTTATTCTATAGAACCCTTGGCTCTTTTATATATAGAGGACCCATGGGTAAATTACATAAGAGGTTATTGTTGGGAAAAGAGTATTCGATAATGATTCAGAAAACCCTAGACTCTCTTATATAGGGAGAGACCTTAAGGGTAAATTACAGAGAGATCTATCAAAGATAATGAAATATCAAACAGATACATAAAGAGATAATAATGCTACGAACTATCTCTACACTCCCCCTCAAGGTGGAGCATAGATGTCTATCATGCTCAGCTTGGATGAACATCTCTGAAACGGTCTTCTGAGCAGTGGCTTGGTGAACACATCTGTAGTCTGATCTCCTGAGCTCACGTGTGCAGTAGATATTAATCCTCTCTGGATCGGGTCCCTAGTATAATGACAATCAACTTCAATATGCTTGGTCCTTTCATGGAAAGCTGGATTATTGGTAATGAACAATGCTGCCTGATTGTCACACTGAAGCTTCATAGGTAGGGGCACCGCTACATGTAGATCTTCTAGTACTGAACGAACCCACATCATTTCCATGCTGGCTTGAGCCATGGCCCTATATTCGGATTCGGCACTGGACCTTGCCACAACAGTTTGTTTCTTGCTTTTTCAAGAAACCAAAGAGCCTCCAACAAAGACTGCAAATCCTGAGGTTGATTTCCGATCCTTAGGACATCCTGCATAATCTGCATCTGCACTGAACGACCGGGAGGAATATCCCTGTAGGCCTATAACCTGCCTCTGTCTCGGCAAAGATGATGTGTGGCTCCGGAATCTATAACCCAGTCAGATATATCATGAGGTGTTGTGAATGCAGGAGATCTACCTGAGGTGCTCGCAACAGCGGATGAACTGGCAGAGGCAGTGGCGGTAATATCTGAAAAGCCACCAGACGAGTCAGCAGATGAATGTGGCATAATATCTTGGAGACGGGCCACAAGTTCGTCAAATCGACTATCTGCAGTAGCGGGTAAAGGAGACTGAGAGTGCTCTGCAACATGTGCCGATGCGGGGAATCCATGCTTAGAATAGCATGTCTCCTCTGAGTGTCCTGTGCGGTGACAATATGAGCATGTCTGACTGAAGCGACCACCCCTTCCCTGGGGTCCACGGCCACGTCCACGACCACGACCAGAAGGCGATCCACCTCTCCCACGCGAGACAGCCATCGCAGATGGAGGTGGAGTAGAAGAGCTGGAGGAAACTGGAATGCGACCGAGCCTTCTGTAAACATCCTCCACTGGAGGAATAACTGCATCAGCTAGGATCTGGGACCGGGTGGCATCGTACCCAGGATCAAGAGCCGCAAGTAGAACGCCCACCATGGTGGCATTCCGGAACGTCTTCTGCTGTTCAGGAGTAGCAATGAGAGGAATGGTACTGTATAACTTCTCAAACATCCCTCTTAGGGATGTGTATAGGGAATGAAGAGGTCTGTCGCTCTGCTTCATTGTGAAAATGTCATGTTGAAGCTGCAACATCTTTGTCTCATTTCGCACCTGCGAATATGTAGCGGCAAGAATGTCCCACATGGTCTTGGCAGTAGGCTGATGGAGGACGTCGTTCGCAATCTCCATCATCAATGTACCGGCCAACCAGACCTTCGCGTAGGCGTCATCAGCCTCCCATGAGGCATAGATCCCTGTCTTCTCTGCGGGCTCATCCTCGGTAAGAATGTGTTTCTTACGATTAGACTTCATGAGACTCATGAACTGCATAGCCCAGAGCTCATAGTTAGACCCGTCCATCTTCACTATTGGCGCATGACCTTTGAATGCGCCGGTGGAGGGCATATCGACTTTCGATTCTGACATACTGCCTGTTGGAGAAGAACACGGGTATATAGACACAATGATGAATGTCTACACCAACTGCATCGAATTTGAATGCATAGGTAGACATTACGCACTCAAACCCATATATCGGATAAGTAGAGTACTAGGGCACGCCTTTGAGAAGGCTTACAGCCCTACGGCGACTGGTTGGGACCTATGGCAGCAAGTAGCAGCCGCAGGCATTGGCTGGGACCCGCAGGCAGCAGGCTGGGACCCGCAGGCGACGGGCTGGGACCCGCAGGCGACGGGCTGGGACCCGCAGGAAGCGGGCTGGGACCGTTGGGAGCCGCAGGCGGCGGCCTGAAGACCTAGCGGCTGTCGGCGGCGAGCCTGGGAGGCGGTTAGGGATGTAAACGGACCGAACCTGAGCGAACCTATATTTTTTAGGTTCGGTTCGTTTATTTAATCGAGCCTAAACTTGTGTTCAGGTTCGGTTCGTTTATTTTCGAACCGAATCCGAATCGAACCTCTTTTTAAACGAATCGAACTTAAGCGAATATCAAACTTAAGAATTCTCTAATAAGAGGGAGTGAAAAGAAGAGAAATGGAAATATATATGTATATACAGTTAGAATAAATATTCATTTAGTTTTTTTCTTTATCTAACTCATCTTCTTCTTTTGAAAAAATTAGATTAATAAGGATCTGTCTCTTTGAAAGTATAATTATAATACATTTTATATCTATTCAGATGGGAATAAGGAATAAGAATAATGCGGAGATATTCGATAAGTAATGTTTGTACTTGTTCTATTGATTTGAAGATAAAGTAGGGAAAGTACTAGACCATAGATGATAGATATTGTAAACACGATGTGACTATTTATTTTTGGATAATTTATACAGGATAAAACCCAGTTATTCCGTAAATATCTAGTTATCTCTAGATGAAATTCACTTACCTTGGGATAAAAATGACTCATCTCAAAATAAGTCCACTTCTACGGATAAGGATTTGTAAATATATATATATATATATGTGTGTGTGTGTGTGTGTGTATGTTTATCGAGCTTTTATCGAATCGAACCTGAGCGAACCTATGATTTTTAGGTTCGGTTCGTTTATTTAATCGAGCCTAAACTTGTGTTCAGGTTCGGTTCGTTTATTTTCGAACCAAATCTGAATCGAACTTTTAGCGAGCCGAACCTAAGCGAATATCGAACTTGAGAATTTTCTTACACCCCTAGAGGCGGTGGGCTGGGGCTAGGCGCGCGGAGATGCGCCGAGAGGAGGAAGGCGGTGGGCTGGGGCTAGGCGCGCGGAGATGTGCCGAGAGGAGGGAGGCAGGTGGGGAGAGGAGGGGCGGCGGGTATAGAGCCCTAGGGCGGCTCTGATACCATGTTGGGAAAAGAGTATTCGATAATGATTCAGAAAACCCTAGGCTCTCTTATATAGGGAGAGACCTTAAGGGTAAATTACAGAGAGATATATCAAAGATAATGAAATAACAAACAGATACATAAAGAGATAATAATGCTACGAACTATCTCTACAGTTATCAAGAAAATAAAAATAGAATAAACGATACACCGGCTACATAATTATCTCTACACCCCCCTCAAGATGGAGCATAGATATCAATCATGCTCAGCTTGGAAGAACATTTCTGGAACGGTCTTCTGAGCAATGGCTTGGTGAAGATGTCGGCAGTCTGCTCCCCTGAACTAACATGTGAAGTAGAAATTAGGCCCTTCTGGATCATATCTCTAGTCTAGTGGCAGCCTACCTCAATATGTTTTGTTCTTTCATGGAAGGATGGATTATTGGCTATGAACAAAGCAGCTTGATTATCACATTGTAGCTGCATGGGTAGAGGTACATCTATACGCAAATCTTCTAGTACAACTCGAACACACATCATCTTCGTGCTTGCTTGTGCCATGACCCTATATTCAAATTTAGCGCTAGATCTAGCCATAACAGTTTGTTTCTTGCTTTTCCAAGAAACCATGGATGCCCTCAAAAATTGCAAAGCCCGAAGTAGACTTTCGATCCTTAGGGCATCCTGCATAGTCTGCATCCGCACATGCTGAAATAGATAAATCTGTCCTTTCTAAACAGCAATCCTGTGCCTGGAGACGGCTTTAGATACCTTAGTATCACATATATGGCATCCATATGTATCTGTCTTGGCTGTTCCATGAACTGGCTCACTCGACTTACTTCAAAGGCAATATCAGGTAGTTATAGTGATGTAAAGAAGCTTACCCACCATTTCTCTCTTCCTTCTCCTGTCAACCTCCTCAGTATCGTTATCATATAATTTCATGTTTGGATCCATAGGAGTACTCAAGGGTCTAAATCCAACCATGCCCATTTCAACAATCAAATCTGTAATGTATTTCCTTTAAGTCATTGCAAGGCCCTGTGCATTCCTGGCAAACTCCAGCCCCAGAAAGTATCGTAGAGTACCAAGATCCTTCATAACAACTGACGACCCAAAAATACTTTTTCCATCTCTATCCCCTGATCATCGTCTCATGTAACCAGAATATCATCAACATATATCATAATGACAATCGTACCTCTAGGAGTCTTCTAGATGAACAACGAGTGATCCGCATTTGATCTTTTGAATCCTTGTTGTTCAATTAGATGGGAAAGCTTCTGAAATTACTCCCTTGGGCTCTGTTAAAGGCCATATATCGCCTTGTGAAGTCTATACACCATATGATTCTCCCCCTCAGCAGCAAACATCGAGGGCTGCTGTATGTAGACTTCTTCCTGCAGATCGCCATACAAGAATGCATTCTTAACATCAAGTTGAAATAAGGGCCAGTCACGTACAACAACAACAGATATAAGAATGCGAAGAGTGGAGTGACGAGCAACTGGAAAGAAGGTATACATATAATCCACACCATACGTCTAAATGAAGCCTCTCGCGACTAGCCTTGTCTTGTAACAGCCAAGGCTACCATATGCGTGGTTCTTTACTGTTAATACCCATCTGCAGGTAACAACGGATGCGCCTGAGGGAGCGGGAACCAAGCTCCATGTACGCTGTGACTGTAAGGCAGCCATTTCCTCTTCCATAGCAGAACGCCAACATTCACTCTTCAATGCATCCTAATAATTCTTTGGTATCTCCACGGAAGACAAAGCCACAACAAATCTCTGAAAGTTTCATGTGAGATGATGAAAGGAAACCTGGGAAGCAAGGTGATATGTGCGTAAGTACGTTTCTCCTTCCGAATAGCAATAGGAACATCGAGATCATTATCCACTGTACTCGCTGGTTCATATTCCTTCTGCAAAGATGAATCCTGCACATGCACTTTATCTGACCCATCATTAGTAATAACATCTGATCATACCTGAGGCATACTGGATGATTGACATGCAACACGAGCAGGACCTGACCGACGTGTATAGTATTTAGGTAATGGCAAGACATGTGATTTTGGTGGTGGTGGTGATGGGGATGACGTTGGCATGACAACCGAGACAGGAATGGACGGAGGTGGACTCAGAATAGGAGGAGGAACATAGACGTCGTCATTAGATGTAGTTAGATGTGGATGTGGCCAACCTGTCACCTGCTGGTGAGAAGTACATAACTGACTCAAAAAATGTAACATCGGCACTAACAAAGTTGTAGAGATAATTATATGGTCAGTGTATTGTTTATTCTATTTTTTATTTATCGGATGACCTACTATGTAATTTACCCATGGGTCCTCTCTATATAAGAGAGCCTAGGGTTCTATGGAATAATAGCTTGCTCTTTTCTTCCAAGATGGTATCAGAGCAGGAAACCTAACCCTAATCCTAACCCTTCACCGTCGACCCCCATCTTCCCTTTCGACGCTGCCTCCTATCCCCTCTCGTTCTCCCGCCGCTGCCGTTGAGCCCTAGTGGCGCCACCGCCCCTTCCCCACCTTCCCCCCTTCTCTCTTGTTCTATCTATCGCCGCCGCCCTCTAAGGCCCTCCCTCCCGGCGCCGTCGAGCCCGCCACCGTCGGGGCCTTCACCGCCCGGCCTCTCTCCAACGCCGGCGCATTCCTCTTTCGTAGGCCCCTCTCTCTTTCCATGGATTTGAGTGCGTAACATCTACATATGCACTCAAATTCTGTCCAGTTTATGTAGACACTTCTTCATTGGTCTACGGATCATAGTTCTTCGTCTTCGACATCATGTCAGATAATAAAGTTGATATGCCCTCCATTGGCACATTCAAAGGTCCTGCGCCAATAGTCAAGATGGATGGGACAAATTATGAGCTCTTGATGATGCAGTTCATGAGCCTCATGAAGTCGAATGGTAAGAAACACATTCTTACCGAGGAAGAACCGACAACGAAGACTGGGATCTATGCCTCCTGGGAGGCTGATGATTCATACATCAAGGTTTGGCTTTCAGGCACGTTGACGATGGAGATTGCGAATGATGTTCTCCATCAACCCACCGCTAAGGCGATGTGGGACATCCTGGCGGCTACCTATTCGCAGGTGCGAAAGGAGACGAAGATGTTGCAGCTTCAGCATGACATATTCACTATGAAGTAGAATGAAGGGCCACTACATTCCTTGTATACATCCTTACGGGGGATGTTTGAGAAGCTTAACAATACTATATCTCTCACGGATACCCCTGAGCAATAGAAGGCTTTTCGGAATGCTACCATGGTGTGGGTACTGCTCGCGGCTCTCGATCCTGAGTATGATGCAGCCAGATCTCAGATACTTGTCGATGCTACCATTCCTCCTATGGAGGAAGTATAGCGGAGGCTTAACCGCATCTCTGTCTCTTCCAGTCCTATTACAACCCCTCCTTCGGCGATGGCTGTGTCGTGAGGGAGAGGTGGTCAGTCTTCATTCCATGGACGTGGACCTCGTGGTCTAGGAGGTCGTTTTCGCCAACCATGCACTTTCTGCCATCGCACAGGTCACTTCGAGGATACATGCTATTCTAAGCATGGGTTTCCAGCATCAACACACGTAGCTGAGCATGTCACATCTCCATTGGCATCTACGTCAGATCACAGGTTTGAGGAGCTTGTGGCACGATTGCGTGATATTATGCCTCAAGCATCTACAGACTCCCCAGGAGGCTCTTCAGACATTGCTGCATCAGCATCTGCCAGTACTTCTTTCTCTGCTAGCACCTCAGGTAGTGCTTCTACTTTTACATATGGTCATAGTATTTCAGAGTGGATTATGGATTCTGGTGCAACCCATTATCCTTGCCGGGGCAGACATAGACTTGAGTTATACCGAGACATTCCACCAGGACACTCAATGATCATAACTGTTGGTACTCATTCCCCTATCGTTGGACAGGGGGAGATTACCCAGTCACCTTCCATGCATCTACATAATGTTTTGCATGCCCTGATTTTTCCATGAATCTACTGTCCATTACTCAGATTACGAAAGATTTGCACTGTTGGGCTATATTTGACTCATCTTCTCTTAATTTTCAGGACATACCAACGGGAAGGTGATTGGATGTGGTTCTGAGCAGGATGGTCTATATCGTCTGGTCCGGACTTCCTTTGCCGGCGTCTCCTCCTACTCAGCCAGATTAGTCTCCCCGTACACCTGGCATCTACGTTTTGGTCACCTCCCGCGTCAGAAGATGCGTCATCTTTTGCCTCAGATTCCTCTCAGTTCGTCTTTTCAGTGTAAAGCCTGTCAGTTGGGAAAGCACCATCGAGTTAGCTTCCCTTTTTGTCAGTGTCGGAGCAGTAGCTTCCCTTTTGAGTTGTTCCATGTTGATATTTGGGGTCCTTGTCGTGTTCCTGATCATCAGGGACACATGTTCTATCTTGTAGTTGTTGATGACTTTTCTCGTGTGTCGTAGGGTTTTCTATTAAAGAACAAATTTAAAGCATGAGATGTTGTTCGAAATCTTATAATTGAAGTGCAGATTTTTTCCTCTCATGTGAGATATGTTCGTACAGACAATGCATTAGAATTTTGCTCTCGTTCTCTCTCTCTCTCTTTCCCATTTCTTGTCGTCTAGAGGAATTATTCATCAAACCACATGTGCTTACACATCTCAACAGAATGGAGTGGCAGAACAAAAACATCGTCATCTCCTTGATATTACTCGTACCCTGCTTGTCTAGAGTTGTGCGCCTATCTCCTTTTGGGATGATGCGGTCCTTACGATATGTTACCTTGTGAATCGTATGCCGTCCTCTGTACTTGGTGAGAAAATTCCTATTTTGTCATTTTTCCAGATAAGGATCTATTTTCTCTTACACCTCGTGTATTTGGTGTTGTTGCTTTTGTTCACCCGTTGTCTCCTAGACTTGACAAACTCTATCCTAGAGTAGTCAAGTGTGTCTTTGTGGGCTACTCTCGAACCCAGAAGGGGTATCGATGTTATGATCCAGTCAATAAGAAATATTTCGTCAGTGCTGATGTGACATTTTTTGAGTCTGTTATGTATTTCTCTCCTGCAGGTGATAGGTTGTCTTCCTCTACATCCAATATCGATGTGTATGTTCCTCCTCCTCCTTGTGTGAGTCCACCCCCGTTCATTCCTAACCCGGTTGTCACGCCAACGTCATCCTCAATTCCACCACCACCACCACCTATACTGCCATTCCCTAAATACTATACACGTCGATCAGGTCCTGCTCAGGATGCATGCCAATTATCTATCACGCCTTAGGTATGTTCAGATGCTATTGCTAACGATGGGTCAGATAGTGTGCCTGTGCAGGATTCTTCTTTGCAAGAGGAAAGTTTACCAGAGGAGTCTGAAGCTGAAGCTCTTCTTGAGGTCGACCCCTTGTTTGATGAGAAGTTAGCAAGTGAACCATGATCTACTCCATATATATAGCTCTGAGAAAGAAAGGATGCCTACCACGAGATTGAGACTGCTGACGAGAGTTGCAGCGAACATTGACTTTCTTCCAGATCAAAATGACATATTATATTAGTAGCTCGAATGGCATTTATTCACGATCTTGATGTTCCCATTGCTATTCGGAAGCAGAAACGTACTTGTGCATCTTATCCCATTGCTTCCCAGGTTTCCTTTCATCGTCTCACAGGATACTTCCAGAAATTTGTTGTGGCTCTATCATCCGTGGAGATACCATGGAATTATCAGGATTTTATGTAGATGGACTGTTGGCGGTTGGCTATGGAAGAAGAAATGGCAGCTTTACAGTCACAGGGTACATGGATCTTGGTTCCCGCTCCCTCTGGTGCATCCATTGTTAGCTGTAAATGGGTATTTACAGTAAAGTACCATGCAAATGGCAACCTAGATCGATACAAGGCAAGGCTTGTGGCAAGGGGCTTCTCAAACTTATCGTGTGGACTATATGGATAGGTTCTCTCAAGTGACCCGTCACTCTACTCTTTGCATTCTTCTATCTGTTGCTGTGGTACACGACTGGTCCATCTTCCAGCTTGATGTCAAAAATGCATTCTTGTATGGCGATTTGCAGGAAGAAGTCTACTTGCAGCAACCACCGGGGTTTGCTATTGAAGAGGAGAATCATATGGTGTGTAGACTTCATAACAATGTTTTAAATTTCATGAAATTTTGGCGAAATTTCGGTTTCGGCACCCTACCGAAACCGAAATCGACATATCGATATATATCCTTCCTTCACAAATCTAGGCCGATTTTGGATGAAATTTTGAAATTATTTCGGTTTTTCAACATCTCGAAAGGAAATCGGAATTGAGATTTAGAACCTTGCTTCACAAGGAGATATATGGCCTTAAATAGAGCCCAAGGGAGTGGTTCCAGAAGCTGTCTCATCTAATTGAACGACATGGATTCAAAAGATCAAATGCAAATCACTCGTTGTTCATTCAGAAGACTTCTAGAGGTATGATTGTCATCGTGGTATATGTTGATGATATTTTGGTGACACGAGATGATGCTCGGGGGATAGAGATGGCAAAAGCATTTTTGGGCCGTCACTTTGTCACAAAGGATCTTGGTACCCTATAATACTTTCTGGGACTGAAGTTTACCATGAATGCACAGGGTCTTGTCATGACTTAAAGGAAATATATTACAGATTTGCTGGTTGAACGGGCATGGTTGGATGTAGACTCTCGAGTACTCCTATGGATCCAAGTACGAAATTATATGACAACGATCTGAGGAGGTTGACAGGAGAAGATACAAAGAGATGGTGGGTAAGCTTCTTTACATTACCATAACTCGACCTGATATTGCTTTTGTAGTGAGTCGAGTGAGCCAATTCATGGAACAACCAAGACAGATACATATGGATGCCATATACGTGATACTAAGGTATCTGAATTCTTCTCCAGGCTCGGGATTGGTGTTTAGAAAGGACACAGATTTATCCATTTCTGCATGTGCTGATGCCGACTATGCAGGATGTCCCAAGGATAGAAAGTCTACTCCAGGCTTTGCAGTTTTTGTGGGCAGCTCTCTAGTTTCTTGGAAAAGTAAGAAACAAACTGTTGTGGCTAGATCAAGTGCTGAATCTGAATATAGAACGATGACACAAGCAAGCACGGAGATGATGTGGGTTCGAGCTGTACTAGAAGACTTGCATATAAATGTACCTCTACCCATGCAGTTACAGTGTGTGTAGAGATAGTTTCTAATATTATTATATGTTTCTGTACCTTGTTTCTATTTCTCTTTTCTATTTAGACATCCATGTAATTTACCCTTAAGGCCTCTCCCTATATAAGAGAGCCTAGGGTTTTCCTATGAATAATAACGAAGACTCCTTTCTTCTAACATGGTATCAGAGCCGCCTTAGGGCTCTCCTCCCTTCCCCACCCACCGCCCCTCCTCTTCTCTCTCTCTCTCGTCTCGCCGCCGCCCCAGCCGCCCCAACAGCAGCCTCCCCAGCCGCTCAGCGGCTCCCAGCCGCCCCAACAGCGGCCTCCCCAGCCGCCCAGCGGCCCCCAGCCGCAGCCCCCCGCGGGCCCTCTACAGCCCAGCCGTCCGTGCGGGCCTCCGAAGCCCTAGCGGCACCATACTGCCCTCTACAGCCGCCCCAGCGGCCCTCGTAGCCCCATCGGCACCTCCCATCTGCCGCTGTAGGGATTCCAGTGGCCTCCAGCATCCCATAGGCGTTGTTCTCGAGGCGATTCAAGGGCTGTAAGCTTCCTTCGAGGCGTGCCCTAGACCCCTCTTCCTCCGGTTTATGGATTTGAGTGCCTAAAAGTCTACACACGTACTCAAATCCGATGCAGTTGGTGTAGACATTCATCACATTGTCTATTCTCCCTTCGTCTTCTTCGAGCAGCAGTATGTCAGAATCGAAAGTCGATTTGCCCTCCACAGGCGCATTCAAAGGTCCGGCGCCAATAGTCAAGATGGACGGGTCTAACTATGAGCTATGGGCTATGCAGTTCATGAGCCTCATGAAATCAAACAGTAAGAAACACATTCTTACCGAGGATGAGCCTGCGGAGAAGACAGGGATCTATGCCTCATGGGAGGCCGATGACGCTTACGCAAAAGTATGGTTGTCTGGTACGTTGACGATGGAGATAGTGAATGATGTCCTCCATCAGCCCACTGCTAAGGCAATGTGGGACATCCTTGCTGCTACGTATTCGCAGGTGCGAAATGAGACAAAGATGTTGCAGCTTCAACATGACATCTTTACGATGAAGCAGGCCGGCAGACCTCTCCACTCTCTATACACATCCCTAAGAGGGATGTTCGAGAAGCAATACAGTACCATTCCTCTGACTGCTACTCCAGAGCAGCAGAAGACGTTCCGGAACGCCACCATGGTGGGCGTTCTACTTGCTGCCCTCGATCCTGAGTATGATGCTGCACGGTCACAGATCTTAGCAGATGCAGTTATTCCTCCAGTGGAGGATGTCTACAGGAGGCTCAGTCGTATTCCAGTTTCCTCCAGCTCTTCTACTCCACCCCCATCTCCGATGGCAGCTTCGCGTGGGAGAGGTGGACCACCTTCTTGGCGTGGTCGTGGACGTGGCCGTGGCTCTCAAGGAAGAGGCGGTCGAGTCAGTCAGATGCGCTCATACTGTCACAGAACTGGACACTCAGAGGAGACATGCTACTCAAAGCATGGGTTCCCAGCATCGGCACGGGTCGCAGAGCACTCACAGTCTCCATTACCGTCTACTGCAGATCATAGATTTGACGAACTCGTGGCCCGTCTCCGTGATATTATGCCACAGTCTTCTGGTGATTCATCTGGTGACTCTTCAGATATTGCTGCCACAACCTCTGCCAGTTCATCCGCTGCAGCCAGTTCCTCAGGTAGATCATCAGCCTTCATATCTTCACATGATATATCTGACTGGGTTATAGATTCCGGAGCTACACATCATCTGTGTCGAGATAGAGGTAGATTACAGGCCTACAGGGCTATTCCTCCAGGTCGCTCAGTACAGATAGCAGATGGTTCCCACTCACCCCTTGTTGGCCAGGGGGAGGTTTTCTTATCCTTCACTATGCAGCTACAGAATGTTTTACATGCCCCTGAGTTCTCACTGAATTTGCTGTCTATTAGTCAGATTACAAAGGATTTGAATTGTCGAGCTATATTTGACCCGTCTTCTCTCATTTTTCAGGACATACTCACGGGCAAGGTGATTGGCTGTGGCTCTGAGCAGAACGGTTTATATCGGCTGGTCCGGGAATCCTATGCTGGCATCTCCACTCACTCTGCTGGACCAGTCTCACCTTACATTTGGCATCTTCGTTTTGGTCACCTTCCGCTCCAGAAGATGCGCCATCTTCTGCCCCAGATCTCTCCAAGTTCGTCGTTTCGTTGTGAAACATGTCAGTTAGGAAAGCATCACAGGTCGAGCTTTCCAGGTCGTCAGAGTCGGAGTAGTAGCTCCTGTTTTGAGTTGTTACATATAGATATATGGGGTCCGAGTCGTGTTCCCGATCACCAGGGGCACAGGTTCTATCTTGTGGTAGTAGATGACTTTTCTCGTGTCTCTTGGGTTTTTCTTCTGAAGAATAAGTCTGAAGCAGGGGATGTTATCAAAAATTTAATTAATGAAGTGCAGAATGTTTTCTCTTCTTCTGTCAATTATGTTCGGACTGATAATGCCCTGGAATTTTGTACACGTTCTCTTTCTCAATTTCTGTCATTGAAGGGTATTATTCATCAAACCACCTGTGCATATACATCCCAACAAAATGGTGTGGCGGAAAGAAAGCATCGCCATCTCTTGGATATCACTCGTACCCTGTTGATTCAAAGTTGTGCTCCTATTTCTTTCTGGGGGGATGCTGTCCTTACTGCATGCTATCTGGTCAATAGAATGCCGTCCTCTGTCCTTGGAGAGAAGATACCCATTTCTCTTATTTTTCCTGATAAGGAGCTATTGTCACTGCCACCACGTGTCTTTGGTGCTATGGCGTTTGTCCATCGTCTATCTCCTGGACTTGACAAGCTCTCTCCAAGAGCAGTCAAGTGTGTCTTTGTTGGGTATTCCAGAACCCAGAAGGGATACCGGTGTTATGATCCTACTACCAATAGGTACTTTGTTAGTGCGGATGTCACTTTCTTCGAGTCGGTTTGTATTTCTCGCCAGCTGGGGACAGAATGGTACCATCCACCACCGCTGATGATATTTTGGTTCCACCACCACCTGCTTGTCTTTCACCTGACTCGTCTCCTGTGTCAGTTCCTATGCCAGCACCACCGCCGCCACCACCTCCACCTCCACCACCACCTCCACCGCCACCCATTCCACGGCGAATCATATCACCATTTCCTAACCACTATACACGTCGGTCAGGTCCCGCTCAGACAGCAGATCAGCCAATCACTAAGCCTCAGGTATGTTCAGATGATGTTACTACTGACGGGTCAGGTTCAGTGCATATGCAGGATGACTCCTTACAGGTGGACCCAGATGATGATCTGGATGTTCCGATTGCTATTCGGAAACAGAGACGACAGTGTGCATCCTATCCTTTTGCTTCACAGGTTTCCTTCCACCGACTCACCGGTGATTTCCAGAAGTTTGCCACAGCTTTGTCTTCCGTGGACATACCACGGACATACCAGGAAGCCTTGAAGAGTGAATGCTGGAGACTTGCTATGGAAGAAGAAATGGGGGCCTTGCAGTCCCGTGGCACATGGTCGTTGGTCCCTGCACCTCCTGATGCATCAGTTGTCAGCTGCAAATGGGTCTTCACAGTCAAATATCATGCGGATGGCACATTGGATAGGTACAAAGCACGCTTGGTTGCCCGAGGATTTACACAGACATATGGCGTTGATTACATGGATACATTCTCTCCTGTGGCGAGACACTCGACTCTCCGTATACTCCTGTCTGTTGCAGTGGTTCGTGACTGGAGCATTTATCAGCTAGATGTCAAGAATGCATTTTTGTACGGGGACTTACAGGAGGAAGTCTACATGCATCAGCCACCCGGGTTTACTGCTGAGGGGGAGAAGCATATGGTATGTAGACTTCACAAGGCTATATATGGCCTTAAACAAAGTCCACGAGCGTGGTTCCAGAAGCTGTCCAACCTAATTGAGCACCAGGGATTCAAGAGGTCCAATGCTGATCATTCGTTGTTTGTCTAGAAGTCCTCGACAGGTACGGTTGTCATAATGGTCTATGTGGATGATATTCTTGTTACAGGAGATGATATTCAGGGCATAGCAAGGGCGAAGGCATTCCTTGGCCGTCAGTTTGTTACGAAAGATCTTGGGACCCTGAGATACTTTCTGGGGTTAGAATTTGCAAGGAATGCACAGGGTTTGGTAATGACCCAACGGGTGTATATTACAGACTTCCTGACTGAGACGGGCATGGATGGTTGCAAACCATCAAGTATTCGTATGGATCCCAGCGTGAGGCTGTATGATGGTGATACTGATGAAGTAGATAAGAGGAGATATAGAGAGATGGTGGGAAAACTCCTCTACATCACCATAACTCGCCCAGACATTCAATTTGCAGTTAGCAGGGTGAGTCAATTTATGGAGCAGCCAAGACAGGTTCACATGGATGCTATACACATGATACCGAGGTATCTAAAGTCTTCTCCAGGTTCAGGGCTGCTATTTAGAAAGGGCACGGACTTATCTGTCTCAGCATGTGCAGATGCAGATTATGCAGGATGTCCTAAGGACCGAAAATCAACCTCAGGGTTTGCAGTGTTTGTTGGAGGCTCCTTGGTTTCTTGGAAAAGCAAGAAACAAACTGTTGTGGCAAGGTCCAGTGCGGAATCCGAGTATAGGGGCATGGCTCAAGCCAGTACGGAAATGATGTGGGTTCGCTTAGTACTAGAAGATCTACATGTAGCTGTATCTCTACCTATGAAGCTTCAGTGTGACAATCAGGCAGCGTTGTTCATTGCTAACAATCCAGCCTTCCATGAGAGGACCAAGCATATTGAGGTTGACTGCCATTACACCAGGGACCTAATCCAGAGAGGATTGATATCCACGGCCCATGTTAGCTCAGGGGATCAGACTGCCGATGTATTCACCAAGCCTTTGCTTAGAGGACCTTTCCAGAGATGTTCATCCAAGCTGAGCATGATCGACATCTATGCTCCACCTTGAGGGGGAGTGTAGAGATAGTTTCTAATATTATTATATGTTTCTGTACCTTGTTTCTATTTCTCTTTTCTATTTAGACATCCATGTAATTTACCCTTAAGGCCTCTCCCTATATAAGAGAGCCTAGGGTTTTCCTATGAATAATAACGAAGACTCCTTTCTTCTAACAGTGTGATAATCAACCTGCCTTGTTCATTGCCAATAATCCAACCTTTCATGAAAGAACAAAACATATTGAGGTAGACTGCCACTACACTGGAGATATGATTCAGATGGCCTGATTTCTACTTCAAATGTTAGTTCAGGGGAACAGACTGTCGACATCTTCACCAAGCCATTGCTCAGAGGACCATTCCAGAGATGTTCTTCCAAGCTGAGCATGATTGATATCCATGCTCCATCTTGAGGGGGAGTGTAGAGATAATTATATAGTCAGTGTATTGTTTATTCTATTTTTTGTTTATCAGATGACCTACTATGTAATTTACCCATGGGTCCTCTCTATATAAGAGAGCCTAGGGTTCTATGGAATAATAGATTGCTCTTTTCTTCAATAAAAGTATTTCCCGTTAAAGGATCATAACAACGATATCCCTTATGAGTTCGAGAGTAGCCCACAAAGACACACTTGACAGCTCTGGGTGAGAGTTTGTCAAGTCCAGGAGACAACTAGTGAACAAAAGCAACAACACCAAAGATACGAGGGGTTAGAGAGAATAATTCCTTGTTTGGGAGAATAACAGAAAGAGGAATTTTCTCACCAAGTACCGAGGACGACATACGATTCACAAGGTAACATGCCGTAAGAACAACATCTCCCCAAAAAGAAATAGGCGCACAACTCTGGATAAGCAGGGTTCTAGTAATATCAAGAAGATGACGATGTTTCCTCTCTACAACTCCATTCTGTTGAGATATGTAAGCACATGTGGTTTGATGAATAATACCTCTTGACGAAAAGAAATCTGAGAGAGATCAAGTGCAAAATTCCAAAGCATTGCCTGTACGAACGTATTTGACATGAGAGGAAAAAATATTTTGCACTTCAATTATAAGATTTCTAATAACATCCCCTGCTTCAGATTTGTTCTTTAATAAAAATACCCACGACACACGAGAGAAGTCATTAACTACTATAAGATAAAACCTGTGCTCCTGGTGATCAGGAACACGACTCTGACCCCAAATATCAACATGAAATAATTCAAACGGAGAGTTACTGCTCCGACACTGACGACTAGGGAAGCTAGCTCGATGATGCTTTCCCAACTGATAGGCTTCACACCGAAAGGAAAAACTTGGAGAAATCTTAGGCAAGAGATGACACATCTTCTAAGCCGATGCGATGTATGGACTCCGAGGCGATGTATGGACTTAGATTACAAGGTGGTCTTAGATTACAAGGTGATCTAAGATTACAAGATTACAAGGCGATGTATGGACTTAGATTACAAGGTGATCTTAGTTTACAAGGTGGATTATGGACTCCGAGGCGATGTATCATTTGTGGAGATAGAAATATGCTTCTAGCATATAGACAGGATCCTCCAGGGTAAACCGTTGTGATAGCTGATGGGACTCATTCCCCGATAATAGGACATGGGGAGATAAGTTTGGCGCACTCGACGCATCTGCAGAATGTATTACATGCTCCTGATTTCTTTATGAATTTGTTATTTATTAGTCAGATTACGAAGGATTTGCATTGCTAGCTATTTTTTACCCACCGTCTCGTCTTTCAGGACATTCTTACGGGCAGGGTGATTGGTTGTGGTCGTGAGTAGGGTGGTCTCTATTGCATGTTCCGAACTTCCTTTGCAGGTATCTCCTCTCATTCAACATGACCAGTCTCTTTCTTCACTTGGTACCTACGCTTTGGTCACCTCCCTCTCCAGGAGATATGTCATATATTGCCGCAGATTTCACCGGGTTCGTCTTTCTAGTGCGAGGCATGTCAGTTGGGAAAGCATCATTGTTCTGTTTTCCCTAATTGTCAGAGTCGGAGCAATAGCTCCCTTTTTGAGTTATTTCATGTTGATAGTTTGGGTGTGAGTCATGTTCCTGATCACCAGGACAGGGAGACATGTTTTACCTTGTTGATGTTAATGGTTTTTCTCATTTATCATGGGTTTTTTTATTGAAGAGTAATTGTGAAGCATGGAATGTGATCAAAGCCTTTATCAATGAAGTGCAGAATGTTTTCTCTTCCCCAGTGAAGTTTGTAAGAACTGATAATACTTTGGAATTTTGTACCCGTACTCTATCACATTTCTTTTCATCCCGTGGTATTATTCGTCAAACATGTGCTTACACTTCTCGGCAAATGGTGTTACAGGGAGAAAGCATCGCAATTTACTTGATGTCACTCGAACACTTCTCATTCAGAGTCGCGCCCCACATTCGTTTTAGGTGATGTTATTACGACATGTTATCTAGTCAATTGCATGCCCTCATCTGTTTTGGGTGAGAAAATTCCTTTCTCCATGGCATTTCCGGAGGAGTTGTTCTCATGGACTCGTGTTTCTGCCATTGTTGCATTCGTCCACCAGTTGTCTCTAGATCTTTTTTTTTGGATAAGAAAGATGGGGATGCCCTCCCAAGACGAGAGTCACCAAACCAACACATTCATTGATCAACGAGATTGTACATCAGTTGGATAACCAGAAATTGTACAAGGCGTTTAGCTAGTACATTTTCAAAATAAAACCGCTGCCCCTTGAAGATTGTATCATTCCTGTCAAGCCAAATAGCCTAGAGCGCGGGCTTGGAGACATCGTCGGATGACCCAACACCAACCGGACGAGTAGATCTCCAAAACTGCTCAGCATCGGATGCCCGAACTCACGGGAGCCCCAACGACTCCCACACGCTGGATGAAGTCCTGCAACCAAAAAAGATGTGGTTCGCATCCTCCGCGCCGTCCTCACATCTGTCACACCTCGTATCCGTCGCACCCAGCAACATGCCTCTTCTCACTTTGTCACAGATTTGGTCCCTTCTTAGACACCAAAGAAAGTCCTTAACCCGAGTAGGGATCTTAGCCGCCCAAATCACCTTCAAGTCAGTGCAAAGGACTTCGTCTCGCTCCACCATCCCAGCAGTTAGCTTCCTCTAAGCTTTCTTCACTGAGAAGTTACCGCCTTCCCACACAAAATGATCGGGGTCACCGGACATCTCGTTAACGGGGGGGAATCTCCGACAGCAACCGTAACAAATCCTCCATCCTATGATTCGAGAGAACAACAACGAACCTTGGCGCCCACGACCCCGAGTCAGCCAAGCTGTCTCCTAGAGCTGTCAAATGTGCATTTGTTGGGTACTCTTAGACTCAGAAGGGATACCGATGCTATGATCCAATGTGCATGAGTTATTTTATCAGCATTGATGTCACATTTTTTGAGTTTGTAATGTATTTCTTTCTTACAGGTGGCAGATTGGCTTCATTCGAATCCGATGATGATGTTTACATGCCACCTCCTCTTGCGAGTCTGTCACCACCTTCACCTGTGCATGTTGTTCTGCCGCCGCCGCCACCACCACCACCTCCACCGCCATCACCTCCTACATAGTCACATGTACCCATCGTTCCACCATTGCCAAAACTCTATACCCGTCGGCCTGACTCTGCTTATGGTCATCGCTCATCATCCAACATGTATCAGGTTTGTACTGATAACAATATTTCTAACGATGGGTTTGGAGATATATCAGTGCATGCACCTTTGCAGGAGACTGGACCTTGGATGGAGGATGCTCCCAACGATCTAGATATATCTGTTGGGAGAAATAGAAAAGTTGTTTATTCCTGAGAACCCTTGGCCGTCTTATATAGAGGAGAGGCCTCTGGGTAAATTACATAAGATGGAAATAAAGAAATAAAATAAAGAAGAAGTCCCCAGAGAATATAGGAATATCTCTACATTTCCCCTCAAGATGGAGCATAGATGTCAATCATGATCACCTTGGAAGAACACTTCTGAAATGGTTCTCTGAGCAATGCTATGGTAAAGATATCTGTCGTTTGCTCTCCTGAACTAACATGAGAGGTAGAAATCAAGCCCTTTCGAATCATATCTCTAGTATAACGACGGTCTACCTCAATATACTTTGTTCTTTCATGGAATGCATGGCTGTTTGCAATGAATAATGCATCTTGATTATCACATTGTAACTGCATGGATAGAGGTACATTTATATGCAAATTTTCTAGCACTTCTCGATCCCACTTCATTTTTGTACTTGCTTTTGCCATAGCCCTATACTCAGATTCAACACTTGATCTAGTCACAACCATTTGTTACTTGCTTTTCCAAGAAACAAGAGAACTGCCAACAAATACTGCAAAGCTTAAGGTAGACTTCCTATCCTTAGGACACCCTACATAGTCTGCATTAGTGCATGCAGAAACATAAAGAGTTGCTCCTTTCCTGAATGTAATACTGCACATGGAGAAGATTTTAGATATCTCAATATCATGTATATAGCATCCATATGTACTTGTCGGCAATGCTCCATGAATTAACTCGCCCGACTCACTGCAAAAGAGATATAAGATCTAGTAATAGTAGCATACATGAGTTTTCCCACCTTTCTATATCTCCTCCTGTCAACCTCATATGTATCATCATCGTATAACTTCGTGCTAGGATCCATAGGAGTAGTAGAGGGTCGATACCCAATCATAGCCGTCTCAACAATCATGTTTATAACATACTTCCTTTAGGTCATAATAAGACCCGACGTATGCTTACCAAAATACCTTAGGGTGCCCAGATCCTTTGTAACAAACTGACGACCTAGAATTTCTTTTGCCGTCTTTATCCCCTGCACATCATCTCTTGTAACAAGTATATCATCGACATAAATCATGATAACAACAATACCTCTTGGTGTTCTCTGCATAAACATTGAATGGTCTGTGTGGAAAGATGTGAAATGAAAAGTTTTATTCATCGTAGTCCTAGAGCTCTCTTATATAGGAGAAAAGCTCTAATAGAAAATTACATAAAGTAGACTGAAGAAATAAAAAATATAAATAAAGACAAAGAGATATAAGTATCTCAACACTCCCCCTCAAGCTGGAGCATATATATTTATCATGCTCAGCTTGGAATAACAATTGTAAAAAGGCCCCATTGCAAGATCTTTGGTAAACATGTATGCAATCTCATCGTCTGAAGCAACATGAGAAGTGGAAATAAACCTCTTATGGATCAAATCACAGGTGTAACGACAATCTAATTAAATGTGCTTTGTTCTCTCATGGAAGCCTGGATTATTAGCTATGAACAGAACTGCGCGATTATCACATTTGAGGTGCATAGGAAGAGGCATCTCAATAGTTAGGTCAGTCCGGATGGACTTGACCCACATCATTTCCGTACTCCCTTGGGCCATGGTTCTATATTTTGATTCTGCGCTGGATCGAGCAACAATTGTTTGTTTCTTACTATTCCATGAAACCAGAGAGCTACCAACAAATATAGTGAAGCCTGAAGTGGATTTCCTATCCTTGGGGCGCCCAACATAGTCCGTATTTGCACATCCCGTAACTGTCAGAGATGTATCTCTTCTGAATAGAAGGCCAGCACCTGGAGACGACTTCTGATATCTCAAGATCATGCAAACTGCATCCATGTGAGTCTGTTAGGGTTGCTCCATAAACTGATTGACGCTGCTCACAGCAAATGCTATCAGACCTGGTAGTACTAACATATAACAAATTCCCTACTAGCTCTCTCTACCGTTTCTTATCCACCTCCTCGGAGTCATCATCATAGAGCTTAGCGTTGGGATCCATTAGTGTAGTGGCTGGTAGATCGATAACATACTTCCTTTGCGTCATAACCATCCCCTGCTGATTTCATGCAAACTCCAAGCCAAGGAAGTAACGTAGCTTGGTAAGGTCCTTGGCCACAGACTGTTGTCCAAGGAAATCCTTAGCTGCCTGAATCCCCTGTTCATCGTTACCAGTAACAATGATGTCATCAACATAAAACAGAACAACAACGGTACCTCTATGAGTTCTCTTAACAAAAAGAGAATGATATGTAATAAATCTGACAAAATTCCGCTGTTCATTCAACTCCAAGAGCTTCTGAAACCAAGCCCTCAAACTCTGCTAAGCCATATATGGCCTTGTGAAGTCGGTACACCATACTGGACTCCCCCTCCACAACAAACCTCGTTGGCTGCTGCATGTAAACTTCCTTCTGTGGATCTCCATACAAGAATGCATTTTTGACATCTAATTGGAAAAGCGGCCAGTCACATACCACCACAACAACAATAAGAATCCACAGCGTAGAATGACACGTAACGGGAGAAAAGTATCCTGATTATCCACCCCATAGGTTTGAGTGAACCCACGAGTAACCAATCTGACCTTATATCTTTCCACAGTACCATCTGCTCGATGTTTCACAGTAAACACCCACTTGCTGCCAACAACAAACACACCTGGAGGAGCATGTACAACACTTTACGTACCACAAGACTGTAAACCTGCCATCTTCTCCTCCATCGTCAGACACCACTGATTAGTCTGTAATGCCTCCTGATAGGACCATGGTATCTCCACGGCTGACAGTCCCACAACAAAGGTTTGAAAATCCTCAGGAAGTCATGCCAGAGAAATATGGGAAGCAAGAGGATGCATAGTGCATGCAGGCCTCTGCTTCCGAAGAGCAATCGATACATCCAAGTCCACAACATCCTCAAAGGGTACGTCCTCCAAGACATCATGTACCTCAAGATGCACATGCAAATCACCAGTGCCATTAGAAGAACTCAAATGCTCAGAACATACCTCGAGCATGTTGGATGATGGAGTAGGCACATGAGCACAAGGCAGGCGCTGGTAAACCTGCGGAAATAAAGTAGGTGTGGCAGGTGGTGGTGGAGGCGGTGGTGGATGTGGTGGTAGAGATGGCAGAGACGAAATCAGAGGTAGAGGCATTATAGACCTCTTCTCCATTCCTTGAAGGAATAAGCTTGTCACCTTTAGGAGAGATTCAAAGAAATACATAATGGACTCAAAGAAGGTGACACCCGCACTAACATAGTACCTCGTCGAATATGGTTAAAGCAATTATATCCCTTTTGGGTCTTGGAATACCCAACAAACACACATTTGTCGACTGTAAGAGAGAGCTTGTCAAGACATAGACATCTGATGAACAAAGGAAACAAACCTGAAAATATGCAGGGTAAGAGAGAAAGGATTTATCTCGAGAAACGCAATCGAGAACGGGATCTTCTCTCCCAGTATCGATGAGGGCATACGATTCACCAGATAACAAGCAGTTAGAACTGCATCCCCCAATACAAATGAGGAGCACTGCTCTGGATCAAAAGAGTTCAGGTAACATCCAAAAGATGTCGGTGTTTTCGTTCAACCGTCCCATTCTGTTGAGAAGTATACGCACAAGAAGTCTGATGCACAATACCATAGGATCTAAGAAATTGAGAAAGTTGTGTACTGCAAAATTCTTGTGCATTATCTGAACGTATAACCTTAACATTCACAGAAAAAACATTTCTTATTTCATTAATAAAAGACCGAATAACATGACCAACATCAGATTTCTTCTTAAGAAGGAAAATCCAATACAATCTTGAAAAGTCATCAACAATAGGAAGATAAAATCTATGTTCTGATGATTTGGGACACGACTAGGACCCCAAATGTCAAAATGAATTAACTCGAAAAGACTATGCCTACTTCGACCTAGACAACTCTGAAAAGTGGACCGATGATGCTTCCCAAGCTGGCAGGCCTCACACTGAAAAGTTGAGTGAGGGGAAATCTGTGGAAGAACGTGACACAGCTTTTGCAGAGGAAGATGACCAAATCGAAGATGCCATACATAGGGAGAAACGGATCCAATGCGAAGGGAAGAAGCACCGGCATAAGGAGATTGTACCAGCATGTAGAGACCTCCTTGCTCACGGCCAGATCCAATAACCCTACCTGTAAGAATGTCCTGAAATACACAAGAGCACAAGGGTCAAATATGGCACGACAATGTAAATCCTTGTTGATTTGACTAATGGGTAGTAAATTCATAGAAAGTTCAGGAGCATAGAAAACATTCTGAAGCCTCATTGCAGGAGTTAACTGCACATTCCCCTGTCCAGTAACAGGAGAGTGTGTCCCATCAACTATCACAACAGATCTCCCTGATTCAGTCGAACTAAAATTACTAAACTGTCCTTTCTCACCACACAGATGATAGGATGTTCCTGAATCCGTAATCCACTTTGACAAATCTGCCCTGTTACAGCTAGTAAAGGCATATGCTATACCTGATATAGATGTTGAGGCAGCTACCTGTGAGGATCTGAATGGAGAGTTGGTTGATCCATAGGCATGCATAATCTCCCTAAGCCGCACTTCTAGTTCATCAAATCTTTGATCAGATATATATGATGAACTCCCAACCTGCTGAGTCTGCTATGCAACACGTTCTGAAGCAGGAAACCCATGCTTGGTGTAGCATGTTTCCTCAGAATAATATTTCTTGTGGCAGTAGGTGCACAACTGATGGGGTCGACTACCCCCTCCCTTGCAATGGTTTGAGCTCCCCCTTCCCCCTTCCACGATACTGTCTAGAGAGCTCCCCCAACCACGAGATGCAACCATAGCTGAAGAAGTTTGAGACTACAGGATCCCACTAGAGGATATAGAGAGCGTGCTCAATCGACGATATGCCTCCTCCATTGGAGGTATTATTGCATCAATGAGAATATGGGCACGAGCAATATCATACTTAGGATCAAAAGCTGTTAGGAAGACCCCAGTCATGACAGAGTCTCTGTATGCCTTGAGCTGCTCAGGCATAGCAGTAAAGGGAATGTAACCATGGATCTTCTAAAACATTCCCCTCAGAGAAGTGTAGAGGATATGGAGGGGACGACCATTATGCTTCGATGTAAAGATATCTTGCTTGAGCTGCAATATCTTTGACTTATTTTTCGCGCGAGAGTATGTGGCGACAAGAATGTGCCACATAGCCTTCGTAGTCGGCTGACTCAGTATATCATTTGTTATCTCTGTTGAAGCAGTAATAGATAGCCATACTCGTGCGTATGCATCCTTTGCCTCCCAGGATGCATTTTCCCCATTCTTGTCGCTCGCTCCTCATTTATGAGGATATGCTTCTTGCCATTGCACTGCATTAAACTCATGAACTGTATGGCCTACAATTCATAATTTGTTCCATCCATCTTGACGATGGGTGCTGGACCTTTGAAGATACCTAGGGATCAAACATCAACTTTGTTGTCTGACATGATGACAACTATCTCCAATACTGGGTCTACAACAAGAAAAGAAACATGTGTTTACACTGACATATGGATAGATGGGTGTAGGTATAGACTCATACCACAACCTCTTCCATTCGATAGAAGTTTTTTTGGGAAAGTAGGGTGTTTTAGATGACCACGTTGCTCTCTAGAAACCCAGAAGTGGGCTTAACTGGCAGCGGCGACAAATAGGACGACCAATGACGGTGGGCAGAGCGGCAGCAAGCCGAACAACTGGCAATGGCAGCAGGTCGGTAGTAGCGGTCGACATGCAGGAGATGGAGAAACGACGTCCCAAGAGATAGGCAGTGGTGGTTGTTATAAAATATGAAGCGGAAGCAAAAACATGGAATAAAGATAAACATCAAAGAACAAAGAAAGAACAACGGGATTTTAACGTGGAACCCTACTCTGTGAGGAGCGGGATGAAACCACGGGAGAAGCCCTCAAAGGGGCGTGTCTTTCATTCCATTTTTTCAATGAGTACAGGAGGTCTGGGGCTCCTTATATAGCCTTCCCAGAGCCTCCAAGTCCCACCACTGGTCCATGTGGGACTAAACACAGAATGGGGTAATGGATCTTCTCCATGATCCATTTACCCTGTTACAACTCAATGGGCGCACACACGAATACTCCAACACTCCCCCTCAAGATGGAGCATGCAATGCTCAGCTTGAACAAACAGAAATAAACTCAACTCAACGCTACAGGACACTACAGACAATATCAACCCAACGCGCACATTGCTGCAGTCGAGGACGTTGCTTCTCATGCCGTGCAGGTGAGGAGGACGAACGGGCTAGAGTGTGAGTCAACTGAAGACTCGGAATCTGACCATCGAGTCTGAACTTGCGCCTGAAGTCTCCTCGTCGGAGAACTGAGTCTCTCCCATCTGGCTCAGAGAATGGTGCACTGCTCTGATGTACCTATGATACCACATGAAAACCCTTGCCCTCAAGGGAATGGTCCTCTGCTCTGGAGTCCCTATGGCTCACATGAAAACTCTGGCCGAACAACAACAAAAATGATGGGGACCTCTGAAAACGATGGCAACATATGCTCATCTGAAAATGACCGCAAACATATGCGTGTCTGAAACTGGTGACTCGGAAACAATGATCGTCGAGTCTGAAACCGAACTGTAGAGTCTGAATATCTGGCTGGTCTGAATAATCTGCATCTGGCATCTGAATCTGGATAAAGACCTGTGACTCTACATATATACTCCCCCTTTCTCCCATACTTGTCAGAAAACATGGTCGTCGACCAAGTTGGGAGAAGACAACAATGATGGGGATAAAACAAAAACCACTTAGCCGATTACACATTTATCGGCTTTCAAAACATTCATTTTTTTTCGAAACATTTTTTTTAAACCGTTGTTTTTTTTCATCAACATTTTTTTCGGCTTTTGCATTTTTTTAAGCCTCCAATTTTTTCTTTGCGTACGGCTTTTTTTTCCGGTGTACGCGCCTCTTTTTTTCCCAACTTCTCTCTTTTTTTTTGAAATCTCTCTCTCTCTGCTTTTTTTTTCGAAAACCTTTTTTTTAAATGTGGCCCACTTGGGCCCAACTACAGCACCCCCCTTTTTTTGTTTTAACCTCCTTCGGCTGCAGCCCACCTGGGCCTAAAAGAAAACATTTTTTTTTGAAATGAAGACATCGGGCCCCAACACATACACTGTTAATTAGGGTTCCTCTTTGGGAACCCTCAAATGAACGTCGCAACCACGAAGGGGGACACGCGCCGCCAAGCCCCCCAATTTTTCTTTTTAAAGAATGGGGTCCGCCTCCCCCTAGGGTTCCCTACACGTGAACCCCCATTCACCCCTGCCGCCTTTGTCTGAAATCTCAGAGGTGCGTCGCTGGCACTTGAGGAAACACGTCAACATGCATGATTGAAGATGACTGAGGGCTCGAGGGCGGCGGAAGTAGAACGACAACGGGGAAGCGCCTGGCTGAAAGAGGACTGTCGCGTAGAGGGCGCGATGCGGGCTCGACCTGGGAGGTCTTGCGCGCGAGATGGTGGGGTTCCGCTTGAAGGCGATGAAGGCGAGATCGGTGCCGCCTGCGCGAGAGGCCCGCGCGCGACCTGGAGGTCTTCGGCAGGAGATAGCGATGAAGGTGGGGGCGCGATGGCCTAGGTTTGTAGGGCCATCCCATGCACAAGATAGGGCGCCGTCTGGAGCATGCACGACGAGGTGCGCTTGAGGAAGGGTGCGACTAGGGCTCGCCGCTTTTGTCGATGCCGCCGTCAGAGAGGAGTTGCGCCGCCGCGCGAGTCCCGCGCGCCTGCGGGAAGAGGATATTGCGGCCGCGCGATGGAGAATGACGGGTGCCATCGCCTCGATTTTAGGGCTCGGGCTTGGGAACTGGATGAAGGGCCCGCTCCATCTGCTTCTATTGCGCATGGGTATCGTCGTTGGATGCGCTGGATGCGATGAAGTTGGGAGGGGCTTTTCTCGTGAAGCCCAGTGTATCTGGACTTTGATCATGAACAATACTCGAACGGAAGATTTCCAGAACTTCAACAATACAATACTCCAACGGAAGATTAGGGTTTCAAAACCCGTAAAAAAAAATCCCAGAACTTGAAATATAAATGATCTTCAAGAATATCAATCAATACAATCGAATCTGAAAAAATTAAAGAACAGGAAATTCTCGAGAAATGAACCCGCTCTGATACCATGTTATAAAATATGAAGCGGAAGCAAAAACATGGAATAAAGATAAACATCAAAGAACAAAGAAAGAACAACGGGATTTTAACGTGGAACCCTACTCCGTGAGGAGCGGGATGAAACCACGGGAGAAGCCCTCAAAGGGGCGTGTCTTTCATTCCATTTTCTCAATGAGTACAGGAGGTCTGGGGCTCCTTATATAGCCTTCCCAGAGCCTCCAAGTCCCACCATTGGTCCATGTGGGACTAAACACAGAATGGGGTAAATGGATCTTCTCCATGATCCATTTACCCTGTTACAACTCAATGGGCGCACACACGAATACTCCAACAGTGGCAGTTGCTTGCAGATCGCGTTAGGGTTTTGGTGGGGCAGGGCTCTAGGACACAGGCTCCGGTCTAGGACCGTCCCTCTGATACCATGTGGAAAGACGTGAAACGAAAAGTTGTATTCATCGTAGCCTTAGAGCTCTCTTATATATGAGAAACGCTCCAATGGAAAATTTACATTAAGTAGATTGAAGAAATAGAAAAATATATATAAAGACAAAGAGATATAAGTATCTCAACAGTCTAGATTTCATCTCTTGAACCCCTGCCTTTCAATCAGATTCAGGTGCTTCTCAAACCATGCCCTTGGACTTTGTTTAAGGCCATTTATGGTGTCTACAAACCTGCTGACACCCCCTCCCTCCAAAAGCAAACTAACAATCGGGAGAGATCCGAGGTCATACTGTTTCACAAGGCGAAACCACAGTCGGTGTATTGACCATTCAAAAGTCCCTGATTAGTCAGCAAATAACACACAGAAGAAATAAAAGCAATGAATAGCACAAAGTGCGTTAGAATTTATTATTCTCTACCACAAGATGTATAGCAAGTAAATACGTAGAGGTTGAACCACAAAGAGCAATATGGGTAGCCTATGGTTATTTGTGAACAACGTGTTTATGTACAACCATGCCATTTATCATGTATATACATATATCTTTTTGCGGGTTTTTACATTTCTTTTTTCTTTTAAAGACATATAGGTAGGGTATATAAAACTATATATATACAATATAGAATAATTATATTTATAAATACTAGTATATATAAATAAAATACAAAATAAAAATTGTTTTTGGATTTTATAAATTTCTCCTATGTTTTTGTAATTTTTGGAATTTTTGCTAATTTTGTGGATTTTTAAAGTAAAAATATCCCAAATTAGGGATTTAATGAATATCTGGAATTGATTTGAATTTTAAAAATAGGAAATACGGTCTAAAATTACTCATATCAATTTTATATATGAATATTTATATAAAGAAAATTATAAAACAGAAAAACTTGTTTTTGGATTTTTAATGATTTTTTAGATTGTTACGAAGGATTTTGAGGGTTTTCAATTTTTAAGTTTTTTTTATTTTTAGTGATTTTTGGGCCTAGAGTTAAAATATAGTAAAATAAACAACATATAAATTTTTTGGAATTTTTTCAAAATGTTTTTCTATTTTTTGTTATTTTCTTATTTAGTCAAGGGACATTTGTGCTCATTTTGATTTTTAATAAATGGATAGCATGCACAAAAATGCAAAACAAATTTGGGGCGTGAAAGTACATGGCAAGAGGTATCTATCCCTATTTTTGTGAATTTTTAGGAGTACAATTGCCATTTATAATAAATAGATGAAAGATATAAAAATACATATCCTGGGAGGGACCCGGATGGTCGAGCAGAATCTGTGCCACGTCCAGCTAGTGCTCATCTTAAAGTAGTCGATGGAGATGAACGAGCATTGAGAATGAAGAACATGTAGGTCGGAAATGCCTAGCTGATCTCTGCTGCTAAAATGGTGGACGAATCAGCCCAAAAGATCGTTGTAGTCTAGGCGCCGATCCATACGAGCTCCCAAAGTGCTTCTCTCTGATGTCCTCAAACTTTTCCTCTGCATCCGTAACCTCGGAGATGGAAGTGATGTGCAATCCGGCCAACTTCTCCTTTACCTCTTCTCTCATGCCTTTGATAAACTTTTACAGATTCTCCTCTGGAAATGCGACAACTGCTGGTGTATGTCGAGACAGTTCAGTGTATCTGACAAAGTGGTCTCTAGTTGTTATCCGTCCCTGATGAAGCTCTGCAAAAAGTCAACGTTGGGACTCCTTCCACTTCGCAGAAAAGAAGTGGGCTCTGAATCATGTCTCAAAATAATCCCATGTACGCTCACGGCCCAACACAAAAACTACATCATCCCACCATCTCTCAGCGAAATCTGTAAGTGAATACTTCATGAAAGATAGCCACGTGTCTCGTGGCACGCGAATCATCCTCAGCACCTTCATCATCCTCTTGAGCCACTGCTCAACAACGTCTGACATATCGGTGCCCTCAAACATGGGTACATTGGCCTGCTGATAAGAAGTAAATACTGACTGATGCCTGTGGATAACATAGTACTCACATGCATCATCATCTGCAAAGTCAACAGGGTCCTGCTCCCTGTCAAAGTCTCCAACCTCGGCTTTGTGCTCTGGTATCTCCTCAAGTGGATCATCGAAATGAGGTTGTTGTATCTCGACTGACTGAGGCTGGTCCTATATGGTCCCATCTTGAGATGGATGGTATGTGAAATCTGACAGCGTCTCAAATCTCATCTCTATATCTGTTTATTGGTCTGCGATCTCAGTCTGCTGTGCAAGAATCTGGTCCTGCTAGCCTCTCATAGCAACCTGCTGCTGCTGAAGGTCGATGAGAGCAATTAATATGCGTGCTAGCTGGTCAGTCGTTTCCTTGCCTTGTCCGGACGCCATGGCTCTGCATGAGAACCATTTTTAATCATAAAAAGTACCATTCGCATATACTTATCATTAATGTTTTTTCTCTTCTTGGGATATAATATGAAAATTAATGAAATTGGTGACATTTATGGTTATTTAATTTGAATATCATATTTCTGTTCTCGAACTCACGACAAATCATAAGACGATCGCTATCCGAGACTTAATGCGATCGAAATTGTAATACTGCGAATGTGCGTATCAGGGTACCACGGCCTGATACCAAACTTTGATGCCCTCGGATCCGGGTGCCCATTTACGCCGCATTTGTACTATTATATTTGTAATGATCTCAATAAGTAGTGAAAATCAGGGAAAACTTTTTCGCGCTACTGTTGCTCTGACATCAATCCATATTCATAAAGGACCCACCAAAATTTTATTCCATTCATTTTCATAATATATATATATATGTACAAGAGAAGTCGACCGTTCATACATGTGTCCCAAAATATATATAAAGAAGAGAAAGACAAATTTACATCATAACTGACCAAAAACTGCAACAAAAGAAATGTATCGTCTGGTATAAACCCGATCACCATAAGTCATCAACATCTAATATAGTGTTGCAGGCTCCTTGCCTGGCAAAACATGTAGGGAAGAAGGAGCGTCAACGAGCGCTGGTACTTCCCATAATCATATTAAAATAAGTAGGCATTTAATATGTATACAAAAGAAACAAGTAGAAAGGCAGAAACATATAGAATTTATTTCTACTTGTAATGTAAAAAGGTTTCCAAGTGGCTTGTATGTACCTCCCCCTGTTTACCTTTTATTCCTACATTTCCCATATAAAGTATTTTTATATTGTAATTGATTGTTCATAAGTGTGTGCATGTGTGTATGTATATTCTCATATTATTCAGATACCATATTTGTGGATTTTGATGATGGGAAAGATGAGATTGGAAAGGTTTATTGATTTATTTAATTTTCAGGTCTAGTGGATAGTCCGTGGTCTTGGTCAGTGTACGACCTCTCACTATGACTGTAAGACATTGGGAGTGCCTTAGGGTTGGGGTGCCTCCGGAGGCATGCGGTGTTGTATAATGCATCCTAATTAAGTTCCCAACGCGTCCACTAGCTTATAGGGATTTCGAATCAAATTCTATTATAGTCACTTCCAACCAACTCAACTTTGATTGTAACTCCTCCAAACCTCAATTGCAACTGTCTCAGGTGTAACCCTAGATGACCTAGATGTAGACATGGATGATTTGGATGTAGCATCGCCAAGTCTGCTGGCAAAAAGTAACCAAAAACTCAAGCTGTGAGGTAGCCTCATAAGGGCTCGTCCGTCTCGCCCTCTAATTAGAAGTGCGGTCCAATAGAGGGAAAGGTCGACTCCAAAGCTACGCCGCAAAGACGGGTGAGACTCTTCGGAAAAGTCACTTTAAAACTGGCCCGACCGATACGGATAAACAAGCTCGTACGAAAAACTAAAATCGAAGATCCCCCGCATGAATATCCTAAAACAAAGGGGTCGGTGGATTGGTCAAAAGTCGGGATCCCAAGGATGCGTAAAAACACTACGAGCTCGCGTAAAAATCGTGAAAAGGACTGGGATCCTAGACCCGCGTACTAACCGCTGCCCTAACTGGGCTTCCTATCTCCCGCCCAGTTGAAGGTCACCGTGCCATCGCACAGTCAGGTATAAGGATCAAAATGATCGCCACTATTAATTGTTAATTATAACTGATTCACCATTTTCATTCCTTTCTCGACTATCCATTTCATTCTCAGTCCTGATTGTGGTTGACTATAAAGATCTAGGTCTTTCGAATTTGGTGCGTAAAAAAAATTCATACGCAAGAAAATAAGAGACGTCTATTAAAAAATGGAAGAATGAAATAGCCAAAAAAAGAGAAAGAAAAGCCGGAAAAAGAGAAAGAGAAGCCGAAAAAATATCGAGATCGCTTTATTGGGTTTTTGTTTCTTCAATTTTTTATCTTCTTCCATCTTGCTCGATGTCATCTTTTCAGACTAGTATGGGAGATTGCGGGAGTATTTGTAGAGCATGGAAGGCCGTATCGGCGATATATCGGTATCGAGAGCTTGGGGGTATCGATATTGGAGTGTATATCCTTTTACAGGGATATCGCCGATATATCGCCGATATATCGGCGATATATCGCCGTATCGGCCGATATCGGTCAAAAATGAATGGATTCAGTACAAAAAATACAAGATATCGACCGATATCGTCGATATTTCGTGGATATCCCTATATATGAATGTTATTATTCATGCAAGCTTGATTCTACTACCTATCTAGCTACACCTAGTATTAAAACAATATATGATTTATATACTTTGTTCCGGGTAGGGGATGGTGCGATAGGAGGGTGCATATAATGGTTTTTCAACTTGGTGTTTATTTACAAGTTATTTCATGTTGTAAAACTTGAATGAAATCCATTTCTAATATCTATAAGTCAATTCCTAAAAAAATCTATAAGTTACGAATCAACATTAATATCGATATGTTCGAAATGATCGATATATGCAATATAAGCTTTATAGATGATCGATATGTGTGATCTAAGAGTATATTTGTACGTTATTTAGTGACCTAAGAACTTGGATATAACTCCATTTTCAATATATATGTATGTATGTATGTATAGGTCAACAACTAACAGTACAGTCGTATGGATATATGCGATATAAGGTTCATAGATGATCGATATGTGTTATCAAAGAGAGTAAGAGTACATTTGTAAATTATTTAGTGATCAAAGTACTTGGATGAACTCCATTTTCAATATATATAGTATGTCAACAACTAACAATATCAGCGATATGTTCGATATAACCGATATGTGCACTATAAGGATTATAGTCCTCATTAATGATCTATATGTATTTTCTAGGTGTATATTTGTAGTATTTCATGTTATAAGAACTTGAATGAAATCCATTTTCAATATTTATAAGTCAAGAATCAATATTAATATCGATATGTTTGATATGACCGATATGTGTGACACCGATATGTGCGATATATGGTCTATAAATGGACCGATATGTGTGATATAAGTGTGTGTTTATACGTTAGTTGTTGTTTTAATATCTTGGATGACCTTAATTTCTGAAAAAATGCCAAAAAATTGGCTTTTTTGCGCCATTTTCGACATTTCCACCGATATCGTCGATATATCCTGATATATCCATTTCCGGGCGGACCGAAACGATATCGATATCGATACGGCCTTCCATGTTGTAGAGTTCTACGACACTGATGATTCCAGTTCAGAGTCAGATTCTTCATATTCCAGGCCAACCAGATTTCAGACTCTACAGTTCATATTCAGACTCGGCATTCAGATTGGTTCCTCGTTTGCAGTTTATGCGTACATGTTTTCCATCATTTGTGTGGTGCCCATCTTTGTTTTTGGTCTCGGAGTTTTCATGTGATCCATAGGGGCTCCAGAGTAGAGATCGCATTCTCTATTCCATGTGGGCTAGTGTTTTCATGTGGTTTCATGGAGACTCCCCATTCTCTGAACCAATATGGGAGAGGCCCAGTTCTCCGACGAGGGACTTTCAGACTCCATTCTCTAGCGACCGTGGACTCTGACGAGGATGTTTGCATGACCTTTTCCAGTTCGGCCCTTCAGAGAGATGGAGCATTTGGGGGGTAAGAGTTCTCTTGGTGGAGACTCATTTCAGTTTCAATGACTCTGACAAGCACAGTATAGAGCACATGTTATCCGATGAGGAGACCTAGTTCGCCTTACCCTCCAGCCCGCTTGTTCTTCCTTACTTGCACGTCATGAGAAGCAACGTCCTCGATAGCAACCAACAATTGTGTATGCGTTAAGTTGATATTGTCTGTAGTGTCTTGTATTGTGAATTTGACTGTTTCTTTCTATGTGTCCAACTTGAGCATTGCATGCTCCGACTTGAGGAGTATTGGAGTATGCATCATGTGTAGGTAGGTAATTGGATCCCTCCAGGGTCCAATTACCACACCCACTTATGTTTAGTCTTGCATCTACTATTCATGGGACTTGGAGAATCAGTGGGGGCTATGCAAGGAGCCCCACACTACTTGTATCAGAGAGAAAGTTCATTAGAAACATCAGCCATTTGAGGCGTTCTCATGTGGTTTCATCCCACTCCTTAGGGAGTAGGGTTGCATGTAAAAATCCCGATGTTCTTTCATGTTCTTATTCTTTTTCTCTGATTGTGCATCTGTATTCTTAGTTTTCTAACAACTTTATTAAGAAACCCAAGACTCCTTTCATATGAAGACACACTAAGTGGAACGTTACAAAGGAAACCCAAAGTGCGCTAAAGTAAAAGCTAGAGAAACAATGAAATGACTAAAAACTTCTGCATAATCCTCAATATCCAATATTGATGACTTTTGTCAGAGAACATTCAATCTAGACAATTCAACTTACATCAGAAAAGGACACCATTTATAGGTTAAGTCGTTAATCTTTATGGATATCAATCATTATGTGTCGAAGGCTTGATTTCGCTGTTGGTTTTGAAGTGACTCCATCGTTTTCGCAAGTGGCATAACCTGGACATTATCTTAGACTGATAATATGCAGCAGACTGTGGTTTAATTGTCATGAAGGATATGAATTCGTTGAAATCCAACAATTTCTCTTCTTATGGGTCTGTGGGATGCTCAACTATTGGTCTGGTGTGCTAATGTAAGTAAAATGACAACTATTGGTGCCACTTGTCATTTCTTTGCTAGGTAGATCCAGATCTTGCAATGGCGGAAGCTGACAAAGTCGAAGATGATGAAGATTTGAGAAAGAAGCTCTGGCTTATGATCGCAAAGCATGTTGTTGAACAAGAAAAGGGAACGAAACGAGAGAACATCAGAAAGGCAATAGCATTTCTGAAGGAAACTGACGGTCTTCTTAAGATTGAGGATATTCTACCTTTCTTCCCAGACTTTGCTCTCATTGATGATTTCAAGGTAAGCCCAGAAATTTGACAAATTTAATCCCCTTATCTGTAGGGGGGTCTAGTAGTTTGTACATTCCATGCATTTAAATTTCTATTAGTATGTGTATTACGTGCATTTATGTTTAGTGTTATTTGCAATCGTGTTATTGGATATCCCTTTTCTTAATTACACTGCTCACTATGTACTTTCCTTCTAAACCTTGAAAGAGCTCATCGCCAAAATGTGAAAGTTAGAGGCATGCCATATGCGGATGACTTTATTTTCAGATGGAATAGTATGAGTGCTTTGAATCCCATCATCCAAAAGTTAGTGGGAATTGATTCCACCGCCTCTAAGATTCCGTGGGAAGTTAATTACTCTTCTTTCTAGCCAAAGGATCTGAGTAAATCCCACGTGAAACTGCTAGCCAATAATTTATCTAGAATGAATTCATTGTCTTTTCAAATGTCTTTCAGGAGCCATCGGGGATGATGGCTATCCCACAATTTTGTAGCTCATCCCTTGTCCAAAATCTATTTTGGACATGGGATGAGGGTGGTTTAGCTTGCCAACCCTAAATCCCCTCTGTCTCTGTGCAATCAGCTCACATTATCCTAACTCTCTCTTCAACAACTGCCCTCATTTCTCTCTCATCTTCAAACAAAAAAAATATACATCCTTCTCCTCAACCAAAAAAATACTATCACATCCTCCCATCCGATACAACAAAACCTTTTCCCACATTAAGTAAAGCTGGCTACATGGATTCTTTGCCTCCATTTAGATCTTTCTTGGGTCATTCTCAGGCTTAGATCCAAAAAAAACTAAGATCCCTTCGTATAGTCTCATTCCAACACTTTTTGGGCCTTCCTCACCCTCTCTTAGCCAGCTCAACATCCCAAAACTCGCATCCCCTAAACGGTGCATCAGCTGACCTCCTTTACAAATGACCAAGCAACCTTAAGCGGCTTTCTCGTATCTTATCCTCGATCGGAGCTACACCAACTTTCATTCCGATTGCATCATTCCGAATCCGATCTTTACGTGTGTGTCCACACATCCACCTTAGCATTTTCATTTCCATTATTGTCATTCACTGCACATGTCTATGGTTCATAGGCCATCATTCAGATCCATAGAGCATGGCATGTCTCATTGTAGCTTTGTAGAAATTTCCTTTGATTTTCAAAGGAATATTCTTATCACAGAGAACAACAGAGGCTCCTCTCCACTTTTGCCAGACTACATTTATTCTATTATTAACATCATCATCAATTTCCCCATCATGTTGCAAAATAGATTACATGTATCTAGAAGATTTCTCTTCTGAATGTTATCGTCACCAATCTTCACCTTGATTCCTTCATCATTGCTTCCATCAAAAGGGCACTCCATATATTCAGTCTTAGCCCTATTTATATGAAATCCTTTAGTCTCCAATGCATATCTCCAGACCTCAAGCTTCTCAGTCACTCCATTTCTAGTCTCATCAATCAGCACAAGATCATCAGCAAGTAACATATACCAAGGTATCTCATCCTGAATGTGGCTTGTCAACTCGTCCACAACCAAAGTAAAAAAAATGAATTTGAAGTTGAACCTTGATGAAAACCATTGTTGATGTCAAAATAGTCAGTCTTCCCAAACTGGATCCTTACACAAGATAAAGCCCTATGATACATATCTCTTATGAGGTTAATGTATATGACAAATACTTGTCTCTTCTCCAATACTCTCCAAAATATGCCACGTGGGACAGAATCATAATCCTTCTCCAAATCAATAAAAATCGTATGGAGGTTTTCCTTCTAACTCTATAAATCTCCATTGTTCTCCTCAGCAAATGGATGGCTTCAATGGTAGAGCGACCTGACATGAATCCAAATTGGTTTTCTTTTACTTTGGAAACTTTCCTCAACCTTCTTTCAATCACACGTTCCCAAATTTTCATAGTGTGACTCATCAGCTTGATACCTCTATAATTTGAATAATTTTGAATGTTCTCATTTGCTCTTGTAAATAGATACCACGATACTTCTCCAATCTTCAGGCATTTTCTTGCTTCGTCAAATAACATTGAATAAATTTGTAAGTCAAGTCAAACCACACTCACCTAAAACTCTTCATACTTCTATAGGAATGTCATCCGGTCCTACACCTTTCCCATGTCTCATAACCTTCAAAGCCTACTCTATTTTCTTTCTTTGTATTCGTTTATAGATTGCACGATTTAAGTAACTTTCACTATTTGCTAGATCACCCAAAGTTATCTTCTATTTCCTCCGCACTAAACGTTTATGGAAATATTGCTTCCATCTAGTCTCTATATTATTATGGGTAACAAGCATGAAGCATGTGGCATTCCTCATCCTTAATACTTTGAATATCGGTTTCTTATTTTTATTCTTAATATCTATCTTCTCTAATTTACCCACAGATCTCTCCTCTATTTAAGAGAGCCTGGGGTTCCTTGGAATAAATATTCTTTTTTATTTTCCTAACATGGTATCCGAGCAACAATCCTAAATTGAAGCTCCGTACCCTACCCCCCCTCCTTGACGTCTTCATCCCACACCTACCGAACCGTGGTCTCCTGCCACTGCCAGCCACCGTCGTTGCCGGCCCTCAACTATCGCCGATGCCTCTAGCTGCCCCCGTCGCGGCCATCTTCGATCTCCGACCGTTTTTGCCTGTATGGAGCACCTTTTTTGGGTTGATGGATTTGGTGCATAAGTCTACATATGCATTCAAATCCATGTATGTATGTGAGACATTCATCATTGCTTACAAAACCTTAGTTATCTACATCCGACAATATGTCAGAAAACAAAGTTGACGTACCCGCCACATGCGCTTTCAGAGGTCCAACGCTTATTGTTAAAATGGACGGGACAAACTATGAGCTCTGAGTTATGCAGTTCATGAGCCTTATGAAGTCTAATGGTAAGAAGTACATTCTTACCGAGGAGGAGCCGGTGGAGAAATCTGAGGTTATTGCCTCGTAGGACGCGGATGATGCATATGTCAAAGTTTGGCTCTCTGTTACATTGATGATAGAAATCACCAATGATGTGTTACATCAACCCACTGCTAAGGCGATATGGGACATCCTCGCAACAATCTATTCTCAATCGAAGAACGAGACCAAGATCCTCCAACTCTAGCATGATATATTTACTATCAAGCAGAATGGACGGCCTCTTCATTCATTGTATAAATCCTTGTGTTGGGATGTTTGAGAAGCTCTACAGCTTCATGGCCTCTTACGCCGACTCCTGAGCAGCAAGACTTACATGAATGCTACTATGGTTTCTTTATTCCTAGCAACTCTTGACCCTGAATATGATGTTGCTCGCTCTCGGATTCTAGCAGATGCCACTATTCCTCCATGGAGGAAGCTTCCACAGACTAAGCTGGATTATTGTTCCATCCACTGCCACTAGTCCGACCTCTTCGACGATGGCATCCTTCCGAGGTAGGGGGCACATCTTTCTTTTGTGGTCGTGGGACCTCGGGGTAGATGTCGTATTCGTCAGCTCTGCATGTTTTGCCATGACCCAGGTCATACAGAGGAGACATGCTACTCCAAGCATGGTTTCCCGGCATCAACCCACGTAGCAGAGCAGGTCGAGTTCTTCTACAACTACTTCAGATTAGAGGTTTGATGACCTCGTGGATAGACTTGTGAGATATCATGCTCCTTCTCCATCCTTAGGAGGCCACGCAGATAGTCACAGCTTCTGCCTCTACCATACTGCTACGGCTAGCACCTCATGTAGTTCTTATGCATTTTATCTTGTCATGGATCTGAGATTACAAAGTGGATTATGGACTCTGGGGTTACGTATCATTTATGTGGGGACAGAGTTCAGCTTACAGCATATAGACATGTTCCTCCAAGGAGAACTGTGGATGGTAGCCGATGTGACTCATTCCCTGATCCACGGGACATGGGGGGATTACTTTGATGCCTTCGATGCATCTGCAGAATGTGTTACATGCTCCTAATCTCTCTATGAATTTGTTATCAATTAGTCAGATCACGAAGGATTTGCACTGTCGGGCTATCTTTGACCCATCGTCTCTGTTGTTTAGGGGCATCCTTACAGGCTGGGTGATTGGTTGTGGCTGTGAACAGGGAAGTCTTTATGTCTAGTCCGAATACCCATGTAGACGCGTCCTCCATTTTGACAGGACCCGTCTCTCCCTTCACTTGACATCTACGTTTTGGTCATTTTCCTCTTCAGAAGATGTGCCTATTTTGCCGCATATTTTACCGGGGTCTCCCTTCCAGTGCGAGGTGTGTCAGTTGGAAGCATCATCGGTCTACTTTCCTAGTCGTCAGAGTCGGAGCATTAGCTCCCTTCATGTTGACATTTAGGGTCCGAGTCGTGTTCCTGATCATCAAGTTGTGTTCCTGATCATCAGGGATATATGTTTTATTTTGTTGCTGTTGATGATTTCTCTCATTTGTCATAGGTATTTTTATTGAAAAATAAATTTGAGGCAGGGGATATGATCAAAATCTTATCAATGAATTGCAGAATGTTTTCTCTTCTTCAGTGAAGTTGTGAGAACTGATAATGCTTTGGAATTCTATACATGTACTCTATCTCATTTTTTTCATCCCGTGGTATTATTCATCTAACAACATGTCCTTACACTTCTCAGCAAAATGGTGTTGTAGAGCAAAAGTATCACCATTTTCTTGATGTCACTCGGACACTTCTTATCAGAGTCGTACCCCACATTCGTTTTGGGGTGATGCGGTCCTTGCGGCATGTTTCCTGGTGAATTGTATGCTATCGTCTATCCCGGGCAAGGAAAATCCTTTCTCCATGGTTTTTTCTGAGAAGGAGTTATTCTCACTTACTCTTCGTGTCTTTGGTTTTGTTGCATTCATCCACCACTTGTATCTAGTTCTTGACAAGCTCACTCCTAGGGTTGTCAAATGTGTGTTTGTTGGGTATTTCTACGAATCAGAAGGGATACCGGTGTTATGATTATTTGCACAGGAAATATTATATCAGTGTTGATGTCACATTTTTTGAGTTTGTGATATTTTTCTCTCCTACATGCGACAGATTGGCTTCATCAGACTCTGATGATGAGGTTTACATGCCATCTCCTCCTACGTTATCTCCTCTCCCTGTGCCTTTGTTCCACCACTGCCACGACCACCACCACCTCCTCCATCATTACCACCTTCTACCCAATCAAACATTGTTCCACTATTACCAAAATTCTATTCTCGTAGAGCTATCCCTGCTCATGGTGCTTATCTTCCAGTACGCTTTAGATTTGTTCTGATAACTGATTTCTAATGATGGGGTCTGGAGATATATATGTGCAGGGATCTTTGGAGGAGACTAACTCACAATGGATGAGGTTACCAATGACCTGGATGTACCCATTGCATTAAGGAAGCAAAAGCGTACTTGTGCCTATTATCCTCTTGTATCCGGTCTCTCGTTTTATCATCTGACAGGAGACTTCCAGATATTTGCAGTTGCTCTATCTGTCGTGGATACTCCACGGAATTGTAAGTAGGCCCTAAAGGATAGTAGCTGACGTTTAGCTATGGAGGAAGAGATGGTTGCCTTGCAATCACGTGGTACCTGGAGTTTTGGTGTATGCTCCTCCTGGAGCCTCTATTGTCAGTTGCAAAAAACACCATATGAATGGGAGCCTTGATTGTTTCATGGCCAGATTAGAGCCCAGAGAATTACTCAGACCTACGGTGTGATTATATGGACACATTCTCCCTGTTGCATCGCTCCACTTTACGGTTTATTCTTTCAGTTGCAGTGGTACATGATTGGCCTTTGATTAGGTAGATTTTAAAAATGCTTTTTATAAGGAGATATACATGAGGAAGTCTACATGCAGCAACCTCCCGAAACCATGGCTTCCATGAACACTAGTAATATCATGATGCATCCTTTCCCACATCTCCATTAAGATCTCCACCCTGCTAATCATCTCTCTTTGTGGGATTTCTTGCAAAATTGTCTCCATATCCTCTCAAAAAGCTTGTTTAATCATTTCATCTAAATCAATTTGCAGGCATAAACTGAGATGATATTTAGGATTACTTTTTCAAGCACCCATTTTAGCAAAATAATCCGATCCTCGAATCTTGGCACCTCAACACAAAACCTTCAAATCCTTGTGAACAACCACTCCTCCGTTTCTACCATTATCTTTACTTAAATACCAAAGTGTAAAGCGTGTCTTCTCGGTCTCCCTTGATTTCTCTCCAACCCATTTTGTCTCTTAAGACATAGTATATGAATCTTCTTTCTTTACATCATATCTACCATCTTCATCGATTTTCCAGTCAAAGTGCCAATATTCCAATTACCTATCCGCAACTTCCTTTGCAACCTTTTTTGTACTAACTTCTTTACTTGCATGCGTCCATCATGCGAGAACCTTGAAAATTTTGGACTGCATCCGAGCGGCGTTGCAGTACAGCTAGCTTATTTACTCACATACGTTCCTCCAAGCGAGAACCCTTGCAAATTTTGAACTATATCCAGACAACGACGTAATGGCTCTTGCCAATTTTTCATTACATTTGGGCGATGCAATGCATCGCAAATAGGAAATGCCCCAACGATATCTAAAATGTTTGTTTAAAATCCATGTTGAAAGATCTGACTATCTTGAGGCGGCTTCCTAAATTGTATTTTTAAAAATACTATTTAGAAAGATGCCTCTGAGTATTGGTTGTCAGCTACCTAATGCAACCCTCCTCAATTTAATTAGGCTTGGGACTGACCATGTCAGAGTTAAATGGTGAAGCCTTCTCCCACTTTAATTAGGGTTGGCTACATGGAATTCTTGCTCAAATCTATGTTGAACCCTGATCTTTTGGGTGGTAAACACATTGTACTACAACCAGACCATTGGAGTGAGTAAAAATGGTGAAACCTTCTCCCACTACTATTGAATCGACTACATGGATTCTTGCTCAAATCCATATTGAAAGATTCAACTATTTTTTACGCTAGGTCAACTACCTAATGTAACCTCCACAAGGGAGGATTTGAATACTGATATTTTCGGGCGGTAGGCACACTGCACTACCACCAAACCATTTAAGTGGGTGTAAGTTAATTAAAATTAAAAGTCATTTCTCAAATTCCAATAAAATCACATCGTAGCAAACTGTCCCAACTACAAACTCTCCATCCAAATATCTTTTATACCACATAGACTATCCCACTATCTCAGGACTACCCCACTATTGGGATGATCTTCATTCCAAATGGCCGAGTGTTGAAAGGCCTTTGAACTAGCAAACATAAACAGATCTTAAACGTTTTGAAAAGGTTTCATATTCTTTTCATTAAAATGATTTAAAATCTACTTTTTTCTTTACAAACTTGGTAAATGTAAATGGGAGGATAAATCGTTCTAATCCATTAAATGTTGAGGTAAAACTCTGGCAAACCTTCTACCTAAATATACTATTTGCCCCCTAAAGAATGGCATTCCATTATTATAGATGTAGTGCTTACTGAAAATGGGGTGATGGAACGGAGCCCAAATGGTAGGTGAGAGGGTAGAAGAGGGCTATGGAGATGGCTCAGGAAGGGGGTTGGCGAGGTGCCTTAGGCACAGGGAAAGATAAAAGCTGATGGTGGTGTAGTGTTTCTAGTGTTAGCTTGAAATATACAACATAGTGTACTTTATGGCCTTTACTAATCTCCTTAGTAGGGATTAGGATATCTCACTTTGGGGTGTGCCATTAAAGAGAAAATGAGTAGTTTATGTAGCTAGCTAAAGGCATCAATGGCCTTGTTAGTCTCGGGGTTAGAAGTTAGAAAGGGCAAGTCTTTAGATTGGATTACCCTCGGGTAACATTGAAATCTTTGATTCTATGCTGCAATAAGTTATTAGTTAGTCAGGATTGGCATCATAGCATAGACTTGGGGAGGAATGATGATGGTGGAGAGGAGGTGATGTCGTTGAAAAGGCTGTGGTGGTAGAGGAGACTAGATGGTGATGAGGTTTTTCATGAAAAGGTGACGGATTGTATGGGCGTGAACTTTGCGTGTATTCCTTATTGGCTTCCAGTGAAGGTGATTGCTTGAAAGGTTAGGAGCCTGGGGTAGTTGGTACATCAATCAGGAATCGACAAAGCAACCTTGTTAATGAGGATTTGTATTAAGGCATGGTGTTTGCTCAGTACCAATGATGAAAAGAAAGTAGCGATGTTTGAGAGTTATCATATGAAGAAGCAATTCTAGGGCTTCTTTTGAGATGATTGTGGCCTGTCATATTGTTGGGGGATTGTGAGATCAAGATAGAACATCACTGATGCAAAGGTGACTTGAGGGGACTTTGAATCAATGTAGAGATCAAGGAGAATCCGAGAAGTTCGTGAGCTACAAAGCCATCAAGGAGATCAACATGCCATTATGCAATGTTGAGGGGAATGATAGATTATTCAAAGGAAGGCGAGACAACCACAGTCCAATCATGTAACCGAAGTTGTGGTGGTACGAAGGACAACCAATGATGATGGGAATTGATTCGTCATAAAAGCACACCTTAAATGCTTCTGCTGTGGGTTGCAAGTCACAACTGTCCAAGGTTATCTATCGGGATTATGTCCACCGAACCCAAAAAAGGCCATAAGTCGAAAACCTGTGAATCCTTGGGACTCCCATAGCACCCCTGCAACTACCTTTCTAGGCTGGAGACCACCTCACCTGATAGTGGCCCCCATTGCCCAGAAGAGGAAGAAGGGTATGCTCAATCCATGATGGGTAGTTCAATTCAAGGGGTTGATCGTGTTTCATACTTGTTTTCTAGCCGGCTACAAGTAAAGCACTCATGAGGGGTCTGGTGGGGCAATTTTTTTAATATAGGGATCGAATCAAATATTTCTCTTGTGGTTTTTCGGGTTACTAAAGGTGGAAGTGTTTAGCAGTAGGGAAGAAGATCTTAACGAGGTCACAACCCATAGAGGAACCTATCATCAACTCGATTCTCATCATTCTGTGTCATAGAGGAGCCGCATGCATCCGTGCTATGTTATCGAACATCCGAAAGAAGCTTGGTCGATCTTTTCAAGGAGACATTCTATATAATAATTTGATCTTTTATTTATTTACATTAATTAGCATTAATTATCTACGTAGTATATAATTTTAATTATATATAGTTAACTATGTGATTAATTGATTAGGTTAATATAGAGGATTAAAAAACTCAACATAATGTTGATGAATATGAGATTCATTGGTCCCCTATACTTAAATCTTGCTCATCCTCGAGCAATAAACTAATTATAAAGAATGAATAAGTAAATTGAATCCCGGATTGTGCATTTGAGATAAGAGACTTGAAATTCAGGATACAAGTTTCATGTGATTTTTGAACTCTAAGTTTGGCCAATTCTTACTCAAAAGGAAATCTACTTCCTTAACTATCAGACTCTCTGTAAGGATATATATATATATATATATATAAGTATGACAATTAGTGTTGACCACATATACAAGTATAGAGTCTAAGCTTTGTCCAAGGTCCTACTCTAAGAAGTCATCCTCAAAACCTCTTAAAGTAGTTATTGGTATGCGAGGATGCAAAAATCGGTTTACGCGGCCGTTTAAACAACCGTTTAAACTCATTCGGCCCTTGACCGCATCGATTACCTTTAATCGGCTATGTAAACGATCAAACCGCTTAAACAGGTGTAATCGGTTGTTTACACGTTGTCTAAGCAGTCGCATTTTGCATTAGGGTATACATAAACCCCCTTTAACCCGATTCATTTAAAACCCGAAAATTCCAAAACCCTCCATCGCACGCCAAGACCCCTGACTCCCTTTACCCGATAGCCCTAGCTTCTAAAACACATCACCGTCCACGTGATCGATGCATAGCCTCGCAGCTCGCCGCCTCCTGCCGCTCTGGTTCATTGGCGAGCCTCCTTCGAAGCCCCCGTGGTCGTGGTCCCTACCTAGCTTCGCCGTCCTCGTCTCGCCTCGTCGTCATCATGGACCTCGCTTCGCCTCAACACCACCGTGTTCCTCGCCTAGCCTCGTCGTCGTTGTTATTCTCAACTCACCTCGCCGCACTGAACGGTTGCACCATCCCATACAAAACCGAAGGTATAATCCTCTCATATTTTGTTTTTTGGGGATTAAATGTTCTATATTTATAAAGGACTAGTTGATGTTTATATATTTATGCAAGATGATTGCTTAAATTTGACCTCTTTCATATTCATATTTACCATTAGAATGTACAATTATTTCATTGAATCGTTACTGTTCCATTTATACTTTTTTATTAATTATATATATGTAATATTTTTTATTAATTTAAATATGTAAAACCGCATAGACCGTTTAATTTTCGTTTAAACTCTCGCATACTGTTTAGTCAGTAATCAGTGGCCCTATTGACTGTATATCACATACCATTTTTTCCAACTTTGTTGGTATACGTCATGGAAGGCAATATCGATATCGTTTCGATATCGTATCAATGTGATATTACGATGATTTATCGGTGACATATCACCGAAATATCGTCCATATCGACGTTCTTTTGTGAAGGAATGGCCTGAAAATGAGGATATGTCGACATATTGATATTGATATCGGTTTCATATCGATATCGATATATCTGCGATATATCGTTGATATATCGTGATATTTCCTTCTATGGTGTGCTTCAGAGGTCTCGCAAAAAAGGAGATTGATGTGTTGCTCGAGGTATCGCCCTTTGTGCAAATGGAGGGGATGCAACTTGGAGAAGGCTCGTATTCCAGGATGAAGTCCCTATCCTCGTGCATTACAAATTACTACTCATCAAGTGCTTACTGTTGTGATCAAGAGACTATAAAAACGATGGAAAAGATAGTCAATGGATTCGACGACCTCATCGCAGTTGTCTCAAACGGTCTCAATAAGGCCATGAGTATTCATGTCATCGTAGAGGTGATTGTCCATAGTTGGTATATGCCTTAGTTGGTGAATGTTGTCATTATACACGTGAACTTTCATATGAAGGTAGAAGAGGCACATAGCAGGAGGTGAGATCAGACACCGTTGAATAGTGTTCTAAGGAAGTTGCATGGGGAAGTTGAAACGTTGTATATGGAGAAGTGTAGTTGCGATCCTCTGAATAAAACATCATCTTTGTTCTAAGGTCGCGAGATCCCTTTCCCGAAAGAATCATATAGAGATGTATCAATGGGGACTTGGATCTTGGGTTCAGTTACTTTGTGTGGTGGAACTCTTCAGATTGGGTTAGATCACCGAAGATCAAATGTGTAGGTGTTGTCGGGTATTCGAATGCCTAGTTGCAGGATAGGACAAAAAGGGTACTATGTGATATCGGCTTTAACTCGTGGTTAGATCCAGGCTTAGAAAAATGGCCTTTTACTAATGATCTTATTGAAGAACAATTGGACCCTCTGGAACAATAGTCATTAGTAGTAGTACCAAACACATACTTAGATGAAAAACCCTTAGCAAAATGATGAAGGTTTCCTCGTCGGGTTTCCCCACCTTGCTCACAATAATGGGTGTTGATCCCGATGTCTTCCCCCCACAGGGGAGTTACCTTGCAGACGTCGATGACACCAAAGCAAGCCAGTTGCGGAAAGACACAAGAGCTTGGTCCAATGAGCTTGGACCTCAAGACTATTAGGCGGAGATTCCATCAAAAGGGTTGGGTTTTTAGGTCAGTACCTTCTGGAGCTGTAAGAATGGGATTTTATCTGGCCTAATGGAGGAAGAACATCTTGTTGCTCCTAGACAAAGCATGTGTGATTAGAAGGATGGTGTGCAGGGGTTCTTTATGAAGATTCTCAATTGGAGTATACAGGGGAATTGCGAGGCCTGACATGAGTAAGGTAGTTAGAGATCAGGCCATTTCCTAGAATGTGGATATCTTTTTTTCAAGAGACTGAGATCTCTTAGAGGAGAAGCTTTGGAGTAGCAGCTTTGGAGAAGCATTGGGAGAAAACGATTATCTGAATTTAGACCTATCAATGCTAATGGCAGGGTAAGAGGTGGCGATGTGCTAGGATGATGATGATATCATCCTGCATGATGAGATAATGGGACCTAGTCACTCGCTAATGGTGCTCCTCAAGAGACACAAGGATGATATGTTGCTATTTCTTACTAATGTCTATGGGTCGACTAATTGGACCTGCTACTCAGTTTGTGTTGGACCTATTAAATAAAGTAGAAGACTATAGAGACCTGACAGAGAGTGAACTTGTGAAACAACAAATACATATTCACATCATTAGAGAAGAAGACGAAAAATAGAAGCAGAATGGAAACAACGATCAACGCAGAGGTAAAGGAAGGGGTGTGAACGTTAAAATTTCCCTCTCTAGCTAGTGACATATAAAGGAGGAACTTTATCAGCTCTATTTGTGTTGATGACGCTCATGTTTATGGGGACCGTTAGGTTGGTCGTACCATTGCAAACTACTTTCAGGGCATTAGCAGAAGAGAGAATCTTGAGGAACGGGGTCGGCTTGTTGGGGGTGACGTGGATCTTTCAAGCATAGAAATACGAACTTGTGGTAGAATTATCTCCTCCACTAGTGTTAGGCTTGAGGTCTAGGGGCAACTTACTACACGTGCTACCCCATCTGAGTGAGGTGGTCGCGGATTATACATGAGCCGTGTTTGAGGCCGCTCAATTGCAGGTCGAGGCTGAGGTACATCCAGTGCACATTCTACCACAAGTTTAGGTGCTCGGAAGTTGTCTGCTACAACAAACATTGCTATAGGGTGATAGATTACAACTTGTCCTTCCCATGTTCCTCTTCTCCCAAAGTCTTTGGGTATGTCTCATTTATACATTCTCCTTGGTCCAAGAATGAACAAGCTTATAGCCAGAGCAGTGAAATGTGTTCCTATGGTTTGCTAGGAATCAAAAGGGATATAGATGCTATGACCCTCGGTCCATGAAGCACTACATAACCTCATGATACATGTCTCCTCCAGCCTCTTACATTGCACCTCTTCTTGTTCCTAGTCCACACGACGTTCTTTGTAGGACTAATTATTTGCAAAGACACCCCTTATGAGTTGACACCATCTCGTTAGGTATGTCCTTCGACTATTTCTTTACAGAGTAGTTGCATTTCTACATCCATGGACATAAACACCGGTACCACCGACTTAGTGAATGATGCAGTTTACCTTTTAGATAGCATTGCAGAAGGGGAACAGATAGGTAGTGTACCAAGCATCCTATCTCTATTGTTATGTCCTTCTCTGGACTTGGCTCCTCTTAGGGGCAATTCTTCGAAGCACTGACCGACATGTTCATTTCGCGTGAGGCCCTTCGTGATTCCAGATTGTACCTAGCAACAGAAGAATAAATGTCTACACTGATTTCTTACAATACTTGATAGCTTGTTGATCTATATGGTGACAACAGGATAGTTGGATCTAGGTGTTTGTTCACAGTTAAGTACAAACTTAACGAATCTATTGCTTTATGCAAGGTTCGGCTAGTGGTGGAAGGGTTCACACAAATATGTGGAGTTTACTTCTTCAATACATTCTATATAGTCGCTCGTCTCTCCGCAATAAAGATACTCATGCAGTTGTTGTATAGCTTGATTGGCCCTTGCATCAACATGATGCCAAGAATGCATTTCTATATGAAACCTTCAAGATACTGTGTATATACAACAACCTCCCTACTTCGAGGCTCAAGGGGAGTGTCAGGAGGTTTGCCTAGTACGCAAAGATATATGGACTCAAGTTGATTGCTCACGCTTGATTTTGAAAATTATCAGAAGTACTAAAGAATTTGGATCTTACCAGATCTTTAGCAAACCATTCTTTATTCATAATGAACAATGGGGAATCATGGAAATTTTCGTCTACATGGATGACATCATCGTCACGGGAGATGGATTTGAGGAATGTGCCATCATCAGTATGCAGATTATTTCTACCACATTTCCCCTCATAACATGAGGAATGAGGGGCGGCTTTAGACTCGAGCCACTACACCTACTTGAACAAAATGATGTAAATCTCCCCTATAATTCTCTATGTTGGGGAGAGGTTGTTGGATTAGTATTCGTGGCCATATATGACTTTGGTTGAGTTCAATTGAAACCTATCAAGGCAAATTGGTCGCAAAAAAAGCGATTTCTAGCCAAATTGAAATAGAGATGACCCTATTAGGGTAATATTGAAGTACGCAATAATGATTTGAGTTGGGAAAGCTTCAAAATGCAGGTAATCAAGTTTTGCATGGTGATTATTGTTGGAGTATTTGGTTGTGCGCCATATGAGTTGTAGGAGGGTAAGTGGATCCTGGAGAGATCCATTAACCACATCCACATGTTTAGTCCCACATCTACCTACGGTGGGACTTGGAGGTTTTGTGGAGGCTATATCAGGACCCCAAACCTCCTGTAACCATTGAGAGAAAAGCAATAGACACATACGCCCTCTGAGGCATTCTCCCGTGGTTTCATCCCGCTCCTTAAGGAGTAGCGTTCCACCTTAAATCTTTGTGTTACGTATTTCATATTTCTGTTCATATGCTCTTTTTATCATTCTGCTTCCGCATTCTCTATTTTCTAACATGGTATCAGAGCGGGTCGATTCTCGAGGATTTTGTCGTTTATTTATGTTCGAGTTTCGAAATTCAATTCTAGGATTTCTATTGAAACCCTATGTTTGTTCTTGAAGATTTCTTGAAAGTCATTGTATACGGATTCCATTTAGGGTTTTCTGAACCCTGGTTTCCTGTGAGCAAAATTCCAAGTGGCAGTAAGCAATGTTCCAGGCAGGGCCTCCAGCCTCTCGTCTCCATGCTAAGAGCATCTCCATGCATGGAAGAAGATCTAGACGTGCTTTTGAAGGTATAGGGTTTCCTCCTGAAACCCTAGGCGAGGTTTCCAGCAACATCTAAGGGGGCGAGAAACATATCCCAAGCTGATCGCACCTCCTGATCAGCAGCGGTGGTGCCGCCCCATCTCGCTAAGTATTCCCAAGCGGAAAGAGCCGCATCACTTCGCTTCAGGCGGCGCTACTCGCAAGGCCTACATCTCCATCTACGGTGCCATCAGCGGCGCATCCCAGCGGTGTGCACCTCCTACAGAACCCCCAAGCCCGATTCTTCTTCACCACCTCCTTGCGATCGCACAACCCCTCAGAGCACATATCCTCTCCGCTTTCACCCCTCTCGTGCAGTTGGTGCGAGGCCACTCCAAGCTCCCACGACGGTGCATCCCCCCAGGTTGGCGGCTCCTACCCACGCAATTTCCTGCACGATACTCACAGATCAACCTCCTCCAGGCCATATTCCACCGTGACATCGAGATCTTCAGGCAGCGCAAGACACCATCTGGGTGGCGCAGTCCTGTGCAGAGGCGGTGGAGGAGCATCATGGGATGCTCGCGCGCAGGCGATCCCTCCTCCTCCCTCACTCCACAGCAGCGGCGCCCATCTCTCACAGTCGGAGCGACGCTCCTGGCAAGTAGCAGCCCCATTGGGGGAACCCTTGGGCGGTGCGTGAGTGCCAGGCCTCCCCATCAGGGGCGGCGTCTATTTACCAAGGAAGGTGTGTTCAACACGTTGGGAACCCTAAAAATTGGTAGTGGGCCTAATGTAAAAAAAATGTTGAGTTTGGGCCCTTTGAGCCGTGAATGCAGATCAAAAAAAACCATGAGAGGATTCCAAATTGGTGATAAAAAAAGGAAAAAAAAGAAACAAAAGGGAGGCATGTTAAAAAAATAAGAGGGCCGCAAGTTTAAAAAAATATTATTGAGAAAAAGACGCATACAAAAAAATCGTACGCTGAAAAAAATGAAAAAAAAAATGAAAAGCCGAAAAATGATGATTGAACGGCTTCAATTTTTAAAAAAAATAATAATTGGGCGGCTATAAAAAGAGTTCAAATTGTACAAAAAAATCCATACGAAAAAAATGACTGAGAAAGCTGGAAAAAGAAATTGTTGTAGTGGCTAAGTATTATTTCGTTTTCTGTTGTATTGGCTAAGTATTATTTCGTTTTCTCCCTATTTGTCTTGTCTTTCGTTTTCTCCCTATTTGTCTTGTCTTCTCCCAACATAGTTGATATCATCATTATCATGTATTCCGACTAGTATGGGAGAAAGGAGGAGTATGTGTAGAGTCGCAGGCTAGTTTGTCAGATTTTTCATATTCTCTAGACTCCAGATTGTAGGTCATTTGGATTCCAGACTCTACAGAGGCAGTTCAGATTTTAGAATCGACATTGAAATCGGTCAGAGTTCAAGTTCGAGGCACGCCATGTTTGAATGGCCCATTTTTTGAGTTCTCCAGTGAGAGACTCATTTTCAGACACACACATGTATGCAGTCTTTTTAGATGTGCACATGTTTGCCATCTTTTGACGTGGTCCCCATCTCCTTCTTGTTTTGTCGGCCAGAGTTTTCATGTGAGCCATAGGAACTCCAGAGTAGAGGACCATTCCCTATGCCATGTTGGCAAGGGTTTTCATGTGGTATCATACGTACTCCAGAGTAGTGTACCATTCTCTGTGCCAGATGGGAGAGACCCAGTTCTTGGACGAGGAGACTTTCAGACTCCATTCTCCAGCGACCGTGGACTCCGACGAGGATTGCACTTCCACGGCATTTTCAGTTCGGCCCTTTTTTAGAGATGGAGCAGTTGTCCACATGTTGTAACGAGCCAGAGCACTCCGACGAGGATACTCATTTCCCATTGCAGTGACTCTAGCAGGCGTAGTTCAGAGCACATGTTCTCAGATGAGGATATCTAATTGACTCACGCTCTAGCATGTTCGTCCTCCTCACCTGCACGGCATGAGAAGCAACGTCCTCGACAGCCGCAACAATTGTGCGCGTTGAGTTGATATTGTCTGTAGTGTCCTACAACGTGAGTTGAGTTTCTTTCTGTTTGTCCAAGCTGAGCATTGCATGCTCCAGTTTGAGGGGGAGTGTTGGAGTATTTGGTTGTGCGCCATATGAGTAGTAGGAGGGTAAGTGGATCGTGGAGAGATCCATTTACCGCATCCACATGTTTAGTCCCACTTCTACCAGTGGTAGGATTTGGAGGTTCTGTGGAGGCTATATAAGGAGCTCCAAACCTCCTGTAACCATTGAGAGAAAAGCAATAGACACATGCGCCCTCTGAGGCATTCTCCTGTGGTTTCATCCCGCTCTAGGGAGTAGGGTTCCACGTTAAAACTTTGTGTTCCATATTTCATATTTATGTTTTTACGCTCTTTATCATTCTGCTTCCGCATTCTCTATTTTCTAACAATTATAAATGCATCCCCATATTTAAGATTAGGGTTATAATTTTTGTGAGTGTAATCACCACATTGCGAGACAGGTTTTTCTTTCAAGATTTGTGCATGCTGATCATTTTCTTCTTTGTCCAAAATGCATTTTTTGATTAAAAAAAACTAAACAATGCCATATGTGATTAAATCGTGCCTTCTCACTTAATCTTAATATTATATTCTTATTTATTTCTTTACTGCTTGTGTACTTGCTGCTTATATATTGCACCAATTTGAAGCCAGTATTTGTGCTCTGTTAGGACGCCATATGCTCTTCCTTGGAGGATTATAACAAGCAGATTGAGCAACTGAAGGAGGAAATGAATGATGCCACACGTGGTGCAGACAACATAAGGAACGATATAAGTGCTCTTTCTCAAAGATACGCTGTCATAGATCAAGATGAAGAATGTGGGGTATGTTACATATTTCTTCCTAGTAACGTGAGAAAAAAAAATCTGATTTGGTATATCCTCTTTCAAATTAACTCGGTTTTTAGCTAAAATGTGCAAAATTATACAGATGTAATTTTTTCCGAAAGGCAGATTAAAAGTCATCTTTTATTTTAACCACATATTGTGGATATATTGGGGTTTTTTCTTGCATGTTATGGTGTGTCCATTCAAATGCATGTATCCATACCCCATATCCCATCCTGGCCAAATGACTTGGAAATTTTGGTACAAGATGATGACAATGACGACCTTTTCTTTCATTGACCTGTATCTTCTCTAATGGAGTTGTATATTTAGAAGGCAATTGGATCCAAGATCCAACTAGGCTAGTCTCATGTTTTATTCCATGTGTTGTTTCCTGAGACTTGGGTGTGTTGGTTTGGCCTATATGAAATCTACATGGTTCTTGTACACTCAAGAAGTTTATATGAAGATTTGATCTCATTGGGGTTCTTTCCTATCGAATAGGGTGTTTCTTCAGGTTTATCTTGAACCATGTAGATCTTTGTTGTTGTGCTTGTGTTGTTGCATATATTATATTCAGTTTGTGTTGTTGCATATATTATATATTTTTTGCTTGTCCTGTGGTCGCGCAAGTTTGGCAGGAGGCGGATGTGGCTTGGTGCTGCTTTGATGATTTTCAGCCCTTCGGGAACTCGCTTCACGCTAATAGAGCCAGGCCTAGGAGGGAACGGTTGTATCCCTTAGCTATTCTTTGGGCGATATGGAGGGGTAGGAATGACCTGCTGTTCTCGGGTCATAGGTTCTATAAGGAAAATGTGGGGATTTTGGCAAAGAGGTTGGTGGACGACTGGGTGTTGTAATCTTTTCTGCGGTACTTTTTTTTGGGTGTCACAGCTTTATACTTATGTAATTCTACTTTTGGTTATCAATAAATTTTGAAGGGGCAGACACCACCGAGTGTTTCCCCCTCCCATACAGACTTTCAAAAAAAAATATTATATTCGTTTCAATTTTTTGCATAGTATTGGTGCAAGTTTATGGAGATATTTATGTAATTGGGCCTCTATGTGGAGAGAGTTGTTTAGTCATACACTCCTAAGTGGTGAGACTTGGTTGAGTTGGTGTGAGGCTATAAATAGAGCCCCACACCCCATATACTCATTGAAGGAAACATAATAGAATATGCAACCCTTTGTTGAGATACTTTTGTCTTACCCTTTGTTGAGATATTTTTGTCTCTTGGTGTTCTTCCTTTATTTCTATTTTTTCTATGTACCTCTTACGTAATTTACACGGGCTATTCTCCTATATAAGAGAGCCCTATGGTCCCTATGAATGCATCCGATTCTATTCTCTCCATATGGTATAAGAGCGGCGGTCCTAGACCGGAGCCCTGACCTAAAACCCGCTCCCCACCTCCAACCCTAGGATTCTCGACGCCCCACCTTCTCGTGACGCTTGTGCCACTGCCCCACCTTACATAGGCATTGCCCAGCAGCCTGAGCTGCACCTTCTCAGGCCGCTTGCATTGCCGCCCCACCTTCCATAGGTGCCACCCAGCAGCCTGGGCTGCTGCCAGCCAACAACGGCTTATGTCGCACTGCCTAAGGGCATCCAACCCCTCTCCAGCAGCTTGGGATGCTGCCCAGCCACTAGCGGCCTATGTCGTGCCGCCTACAGGCACCCAGCCCCTCTCCAAATCGCCAACAACAGTCTGATTTGGCCTTAAACGGTATGATTTTGATCGAAAAACGAGATTTCAAACTTATAAATCATGTTTTCTGGCTGTTATAAAATATGGAGAATGAGGAAGCGATTGATAAACAGAGCATAAACAAGAAAGATAGAACATGTGAACACCATGATTTTACGTGGAACCCTACTCCATGAGGAGCGGGATGAAACCACAGGAGAAGCCCTCAAAGGGGCATATGCTTCATTGCTTTTCTCATCTGATACAGGAGGCCTGGGGCTCCTTATATAGCCTTCCCAGAGCCTCCAAGTCCCACCACTGGTCCATGTGGGACTAAACACTAGATGGGGTAAATGGATCTTCTCCAGGATCCATTTACCCTGCTACAACTCAATGGGCGTACAATCAAATACTCTAACACTCCCCCTCAAGTTGGAGCATGCAATGCTCAGCTTGGACAAACAGAAAGAAACTCAACTCAACGCTACAGGACACTACGAACAATATCAACCCAACGCGCACATTGCTGCAGTCGAGGACGTTGCTTCTCATGCCATGCAGGTGAGGAGGACGAGCGGGCTGGAGTGTGAGTCAACTGAAGAATCGAAAATTGATCCTCGAGTCTGAACTTGCGCCTGAAGTCTCCTCGTCGGAGAACTGGGTCTCTCCCATCTGGCTCAGAGAATGGTGTACTGCTCTGGTGTACCTATGATACCACATGAATACCCTTGCCCTCATTAGCATAGGGAATGGTCCTCTGCTCTGGAGTCCCTATGGCTCACATGAAAACTCAGGCCGACAAAACAAGAATAATGATGGGGACCACGAACAAATGATGGCAACATATGCTCATCTGAAAATGACCGTACACTCGTGCGTGTCTGAAACTGGACTCGGAATCTATCGTCAAGTCTGAACAACCGTAGAGTCTGATCAACTGGCTGGTATGGAGATTGGCATCTGAATCTGGAATCTGGAATACAATACCTGTGACTCTACATAATACTCCCCCTTTCTCCCATACTTGTCAGAAAACATGGACGTCGACCAAGTTGGGAGAAGACAACAATGATGGGGAAAACAAAACATTCTCAAAAATTTCTTGCGGCTTTTTTTGTCATTTTTTTTAAACCGCCAATGTTTTTTTATAAGTTATTTCATCATTTTTTTCCGACTTTTCAACAAATATTTTTCTTAAAGGCCGTATCATCAAATTTTTTTGAAAACTTATGCAACTTGCGTAGTGCTTTTTCTTGTACGCGCCTCTTTTTTTCGAATATTTTTTTTTAAAAACTGGAATACCTCTCTCTTTTTTTTCGGATTTTCTCTCTCTCTCTCTCTCTCTCTCTCTCTCTTTTTATATCTTCCCTTTCCAGCCCACTGTTGAGCCTTTAAATAAACCTTTTTTTAGTAAAGCCTGCTACCCTTTAAGGTTCCCATTTTGGGAACCCCTTTTTTTTCCTTGTCACGTCCGTCGCCCTCCCATTAGGGCTCTACTGCCGCACCCCAATGGGGGATCGATGTCGTGTGCGCTGGAGGAGATCGCGGCTTCATCGCCGCCTGGAGCTGGGATCGGGGGCGAGGGTTAGGGCTACTCAAAGGGAGGAGAGTGCCGCCCCTGGGTCTTGATGAAACGGGAGAATGGTCGCCGCTAGGGAGATGCGGCTGTGCTGGCGGTGTCTTCGCCTGAAGCGCGACCCGCTGGAGGAAGTGGTGCGCGATGGCACGCACGTGTTGTCGGAACGCCAGGAGCTCCGTCTGGGATTTGTTGGCCTAGAGGTACGTGCGAGGAGTTGCCTGCACCGCCGCTGGATGGTCGCGCCGCCGCTGGAGGCACGCGTCACCCTTCTGGAAGCGGGCGACGTCGTTGTTGAGGCGAGGATCCCGCTAGGGCTTGAAGAGGAATGGGAGGCTCGATTCGCGCGAGCTTCTGCTTGTCTCGAAGAGGATTGGGTTGGAGGGCTTCGAGTGCCCGAAGGTGCCGCCAATTGAAGTGCGGGCTTCACCAACCGTATGCGATGAAGAAGATGGGGGTGCCGCCATCAACAGTGGACCGCGTAGGGTTGTATGTCGCCTGCTCAATAGAGATGCGGCTGGACTCTTGCATCAAGGGTTTTAGAAAACTCTATTTTCAAAACTCTTGGATTGTGGAACGCAAAATCATCAGAATTTTCATCCAAAACTTTAGAATCATCGAGTCAAGTGATGAACGAATAAAAACTCATCGATCCATGAGCAGGCGTGTCAGGAAAAGTGCGCATGGCTGCATCTTCGTCTCCTTGGAACAGTCTCCAGGCAATGAGAGTACGGGGATGCGCCGCCCCTTGAAACAAAACTAGGGTTTCAGAATGAAATCCTATAATTGAATTGAACCATGAGCAAATCTATGCACAAAAATTCAATCGAAACACGACTAAAATAACATAACATGATTCCTCGAGAATCGAACCCGCTCTGATACCATGTTATAAAATATGAAGAATGCGGAAGCGATTGATAAACAGAGCATAAACAAGAAAGATAGAACATGGGAACACCATGATTTTACGTGGAACCCTATTCCGTGAGGAGCGGGATGAAACCACGGGAGAAGCCCTCAAAGGGGCATATGCTTCATTGCTTTTCTCATCTGATACAGGAGGCCTGGGGCTCCTTATATATCCTTTCCAGAGCCTCTAAGTCCCACCACTGGTCCATGTGGGACTAAACACTAGATGGGGTAAATGGATCTTCTCCAGGATCCATTTACCCTGCTACAACTCAATGGGCGCATAATCAAATACTCTAACACTGGCCATAACACACACCGACGATTGATGAGGATGGTTGTATGAGTTTATCGTACGTCCAATCCTCTACATGATCATGTAGACATCATTTTTTACAGTTTATCCTCAGTTGAGTTCCATTGTAGTCTCTTTTTCATCATGTCAAGCAGCAAGGGTGACATTTTTTCTTCTACCAATGCCATCAAGGGCCCGACTCTCATCGTGAAGATGGATGTGACCAACTACATGTTATGGTCCATGCAGTTTCTCACCTTATGCAGTGTAGCAATAAAGAGCATATTCTGACAAAGCCATAGCCAACGGATAAGACCAGGGAACATGCTTCTTGGAAGCAAGACGATACTTATACATGTATTTGGCTCTCCAGGATGCACTACGGAGATTGCAAATGATATTGTGAATCAACCCACAGCCAAGGCCATGTAGGATATCCTCGCTGTCACATATAGTTAAGCGAAAAATGGAAGCAAGATCCTGCAGTTGTAGTATGATATATTCTCAACCAAGCAGAATGGTCGACCTCTTCATGCCCACTTCTCGCATCTTTGAGTCATGTTTGAGTGACTCCACAGCTTTATGCCCATTACTACTAACACAGAGCTACAATATGCATACAGAAATGTCACTATGGCTCTCACTCTTTTGATTGGTCAAGTCTACATGGCAGTCAGGGTCCAGGGTCGACGGACTTTGCGGAGTTGGTGGATCATTTGGAGCTGGAGGTGTTGGATGTTGCGGACGCAAGGTATACCTGGAGGAGTTATGGCTCTCGCTCGTGTATCGATCGCTTCCTGGCGTCTGCTGAACTCATGGAGTTGTTCCCCTTATCGTTTGCTGCAAGTAAGGCGCGGACCCGATCGGATCACTCTCCTTTGCTTTGGGACTCTGGGGAACTTTCGCCCCCTAGAGGTTTCTTTAGGTACGAAAAGGCGTGGCTTTTGGAGGACTCGTTCAAAGAGCTAGTCTCGTCCCATTGGTCTTCCGTGGTAGTGGTTGGCTCTGTTGTATCAAGATTCATTCAGAAGTTGACTTCCTTGCGTGGTAGGTTTTGTACGTTTGAGAGGGAATCTAGGGAGGCCTGGCGCACGGCTAGGGAGGCAGCAGAGGAGGAGCTTGCTAGCCTTGAGAGGTTGATGAACTAGCTCAAAAGACGGAGGCTTTAAAGAAGGTTGTTGTGGAAGATAGGAAGTGTCTAGCGGAGTGGAAGCAGAGATCCAAGAGTTGTTGATAGTGCAACACAGTTTTGCTTTTTAAAAAAACCAAGATACTAAAGCATTGCTCATAAACTGGCAAATGATGCTTGTACTTTTTTTATCTGTATGACTACCAGCATAGTTTGCATCGATATATGCAAAGAGATACATGTTGCTTGTCTTAGAATAAAACAAACCAAAACTTTCAATAGTAGCTAAATAATGAAATATTCTTTTAACAACTTTCAAGTGACTCTTTGGGAGAGAACAGAAACCGTACATCTAAACAAGTGTTGAAAAGAATATCAGGTCTACATGATGTAAAATAGAGTATGGATGTGATCATACCTCAGTAATATTTTGCATCGATAGGCGGATTCATTACCTTTATTCTTTTATTTTAGTTTCATTTCCATAGTCAAACACATATAAATACCTACTAATTTCACGAAATTATCATTTTGCATGCATTTGTTAAATATGCATTTTTAACACTTTTTATACTCAAATAAAAGAATAAAGAAGAAAAGAAAAATAAAAGAAAAATAAAATAGCTCAAAGAGGGTGACGCAAATACTGCTTTCTTCCACAGAATAGCTAACGGGAGGCATCATAGCAATACTACCTGGTCGGTGATTGTGGATGGTACCAGGATAGATGGCGATAGAGAGATGGGGAGGGTGATAGCAGATTACTTTCATACTTTCTCGACGAAAAGCTTCAGTAGGCGGTGGAGATTAACTGGTCTGGGTGCTACACAACTTTCGGGGGCTCACGCTTCGAGCTTGGTTCAGACAGTCACCATGGAGGAATTGAAGACAGTTGTTTGGAGCCTGAATGCAGAGGGGGCACTTGGCCCGAATGGGTTCCCAATTTCCTTCCATAGAGATTTTTGGGATCTTGTGGCCTCAAAGGTGTTGGAGGTCATGGAGGAAGTTTGTCAGTGTAATGCAGGTTTTAAGAAGCTGAATAAGGTTATGATTTTTCTCCTTCCCAAGCATGGGGCTTCCTAAAGAATCAAGGACTTCAGGTCGATTGTGCTATCTAATGCTTTATATTTGATTGTGGTAAAGGTCTTTGCAATCAGGTTGAGCAGAGTGTTGGACCACATTATATCATCTCCGCAGTCGGCTTTTGCCCCTAGTAGGCAGATTGGGGACTGCTTGGTTATGGCCTCAGCGATCATTACTGACTGGAAGAGGCGTTACTTTGGAATGTCGATTTTGCAAAGGCCTATGATACGTTGGACTAGCATTTTCTGTGGGAGGCTTTACATAGAAGGGGTTTTCCGGACCTCTGGATTTCTTGGATGAAGCATTGTGTAACCACTACGTCGTTGACGATTCTTGTGAACGGTCGTCCGGAGGGCGGCTTCTTCCAGGCTCCAGCCACAGAGGGTCAAGCAGGGATGTCCGTTGGCCCGTTTGTTGTTTGTAGTCGCCGCTGACGTACTGGCTTGTTTGGTCGACCAGGTTCAGAACTGTTGGATCATGTACGGTTTTTCAAAAGATGGATTGGTTATACATCTTCTTCAATATGCGGATGACACGATCTTCTTTATTGAGGGAGGCAGGGAGGAAGCCAACGGCGTGGCAGTCATTCTTGAGATGTTTAATGAGATGTCAGGACTAGTGCAGAATTCGGGCAAGTCTACAGTGGTTCCTTTTGCTCTATCTGAGGAACGAGGCGCACCTATGTAGCGCCGAGCTGGGTACGGAGTGCGGGGTACTTCCTATTCGTTACTTTGGATTACCATTGACGATGAGCATAATCAAAATGGCAGACTGGTTGCATGTTGTTGAGAAGCTGGAGAGTAAGTTGTCAGGATGGAAGTCCTTAATCCTTTCCAAAGGGGGTCGCCTGAAGGTGGTCCTCTCTGCAATTATGATTTTCTTCATGTCGACTCGCATCCTGCCCATCGGTATTCATAGGCGCCTTGAGAGACTGATGAGGAGATTTCTATGGAACAAGTGTGGTCAGGAGGCTAGCGGATGCACCTGTTAGACTGGGGCACTATCACTCTTCCCAAGGCGGAGGGGGGTCTTGGGGTTAGGCGTATTGATGTTATGAATGAAGCCTTGTTGATGAAGTGGGTGAGTAGACTGTGGGGGAGCGGCGAGGATACGTGTTGTACTCTAGTGCGCCGAATATATAGCTTCAATGGCATGTCATCGACAAGAATTGCTAGTGGGATTCTGCCCTCACCTTTCTGGAAAGGTTTTCAGATCGTTCTTGTTAGAAGAAAAGAGTCTTCGTTATAGTATTGAGAAAACCCTAGGCTCTCTTATATAGAGAGAGGCCATAGGGGTAAATTACACGGATGTCTAAGTAGAATAGAGAAATAGAAACTGGGTACATCAACATATAATAATAATAGAAACTAACTATCTCTACACTCCCCCTCAAGGTGGAGCATAGATGTCGATCATGCTCAGCTTGGATGAACATCTCTGGAAAGGTCCTCTGAGCAATGGCTTGGTGAATATATCGGCAGTCTGATCCCCTGAGCTAACATGGGCCGTGGATATCAATCCTCTCTGGATTAGGTCCCTGGTGTAATGGCAGTCAACTTCAATATGCTTGGTCCTCTCATGGAAGGCTGGATTGTTGGCAATGAACAACGTTGCCTGATTGTCACACTGGAGCATCATCGGTAGAGATACGGCCACATGTAGATCTTCTAGTACTGAGCGAACCCACATCATTTCCGTACTGACCTGAGCCATGGCCCTATACTCAGATTCAGCACTGGACCTGGCCACAACAGTTTGTTTCTTGCTTTTCCAAGAAACCAAGGAGCCACCAACAAACACTGCAAACCCTGAGGTTGATTTTCGGTCCTTAGGACAACCTGCGTAATCTGCATCTGCACATGCTGATACAGATAAGTCCGTGCCCTTTCTAAATAGCAGCCCTGAGCCTGGAGAAGTCTTTAGATACCTCAGTATCATGTGTATAGCATCCATGTGAACCTGTCTTGGCTGCTCCATAAACTGACTCACCCTGCTAACTGCAAACTGGATGTCTGGGCGAGTTATGGTGATGTAGAGGAGTTTTCCCACCATCTCTCTATATCTCCTCTTATCCACTTCATCAGTATCATCATCATATATCTTCATGCTGGGATCCATGGGGATGCTAGATGGTTTGCACCCATCCATACCAGTCTCAACCAGGAAGTCAGTAATGTACTTCCGTTGTGTCATCACCAAACCATGTGCATTCCTTGCAAATTCCAACCCCAGAAAATATCTTAGGGTTCCAAGATCCTTTGTAACAAACTGACTACCTAGGAATGCCTTCGCCCTTGCTATGCCCTGAGTATCATCTCCTGTAACAAGAATATCATCCACATAGACCATTATGACAACCGTACCTGCCGAGGACTTCTGGACAAATAACGAATGGTCAGCATTGGACCTCTTAAATCCCTGGTGCTCAATTATATTGGATAGTTTCTGGAACCACGCCCGTGGACTCTGTTTAAGTCCATATATTGCCTTGTGAAGTCTACATACCATATGCTTCTCCCCCTCAGCAGTAAACCCAGGTGGCTGCTGCATGTAGACTTCCTCCTGTAAGTCCCCGTACAGAAAGGCATTCTTGACGTCTAGCTGATAAATACTCCAGTCGTGAACCACTGCAACAGACAGAAGGATACGGAGAGTCGTGTGTCTCGCAACTGGAGAGAATGTATCCATGTAATCAACGCCATATGTCTGTGTAAATCCTCGGGCAACCAAGCGTGCTTTGTACCTATCCAATGTGCCATCTGCATGATACTTGGCTGTGAAGACCCACTTGCAGCTGACAACTGATGCATCAGGTGGTGCAGGAACCAAAGACCATGTGCCACGGGACTGCAGGGCCTCCATTTCTTCCTCCATAGCTCGTCTCCAGCATGCAGTTTTCAGGGCTTCCTGGTATGTCCGTGGTATGTCCACAGAAGACAAAGCTGTGGCAAACTGCTGGAAATCACCTGTGAGTCGGTGAAAGGAAACCTGGGAAGCAAGTGGATATGATACACACTGTCGTCTCGGTTTCCGAAGAGCAATCGGAACATTCAGATCACCGTCTGTGTCCACCTGTAAGGAGTCATCCTGCATATGAACCGAATCTGACCCGTCATTAGTGATATTATCCGAACATACCTGAGGCGTAGTGATTGGCGGAGCTGTCGGCTGAGCAGGACCTGAGCGACGCGTATAGTGATGAGGAAATGGTGAGACGATTTGCCGTGGGCTGGGTGGAGGTGGAGGTGGTGGTGGAGGTGGTGGTGGTGCTGGCATAGGAACGGACACAGGAGATGTGTTAGGTAAAGGACAAGTAGGTGGTGGTGGAACCAAAATATCATCAGCGGTGGTGGATGGTACCATTCTGTCTCCAGCTGGCGAGAAGTACATGACCGACTCGAAGAAAGTGACATCCGCACTAACAAAGTACCTTTTGGTAGTAGGATCATAACACCGGTATCCCTTCTGTGTTCTGGAATACCCAACGAAGACACACTTGACTGCTCTTGGAGAGAGCTTGTCAAGTCCAGGAGAAAGACGATGGACAAAAGCCACAGCACCAAAAACACGAGGTGGTAGTGAGAATATCTCCTTGTCAGGAAAAATAAGCGAAATGGGGATCTTCTCTCCAAGGACAGAGGATGGCATTCTATTGACCAGATAGCATGCAGTGAGGACAGCATCCCCCCAGAAGGAAATAGGAGCACAACTCTGAATCAATAAGGTACGAGTGATATCCAAGAGATGACGATGTTTTCTTTCTGCCACCCCATTCTGTTGGGATGTATATGGGCAGGTGGTTTGATGAATAATACCCTTCGATGACAGAAACTGAGACAGAACACGTGTACAAAATTCCAGGGCATTATCAGTTCGAACATATTTTACAGAAGACGAAAAAACATTCTGTATTTCATTAATCAAGTTTTGAATAACATCGCCGGCTTCAGACTTATTTTTCAGAAGAAAAACCCAAGAGACACGGGAAAAATCATCAACTACCACAAGATAGAACCTGTGCCCCTGATGATCGGGCACACGACTCGGACCCCATATATCTATATGCAACAACTCAAAAGGGGAGCTACTGCTCCGACTCTGACGACCTGGGAAGCTCGACCTGTGATGCTTTCCCAACTGACATGTTTCACAACGAAACGACGAACTTGGAGAGATCTGGGGTAGAAGGTGGCGCATCTTCTGGAGCGGAAGGTGACCAAAACGAAGATGCCAAATGTATGGTGACACTGGTCCAGCAGAGTGAGTGGAGATGCCAGCATAGGAATCCCGGACCAGCCGATATAGACCGTTCTGCTCAGAGCCACAGCCAATCACCTTGCCCGTGAGTATGTCCTGAAAAATAAGAGAAGACGGGTCAAATATAGCGCGACAATTCAAGTCCTTTGTAAGCTGACTAATAGATAATAAATTCAGGGAGAACTCAGGGGCATATAAAACATTCTGTAGCTGCATGGTGGAGGATAAGAAAACCTCCCCCTGACCGACAAGGGGTGAGTAGGAACCATCGGCTATCTGTACTGAGCGACCTGGAGGAATAGCCCTGTAGTCTTGTAGTCTTCCTCTATCTCGACACAGATGATGTGTAGCTCCGGAATCTATAACCCAGTCAGATATATCATGTGAAGATATGAAGGCTGAAGAGCTACCTGAGGAACTGGCTGCAGCGGATGAACTGGCTGAGGCTGTGGCAGCAATATCTGACGAGCCACCAGATGAATCACCAGAAGACTGTGGCATAATATCACGAAGACGAGCCACGAGTTCATCAAATCTATGATCTGCAGTAGACGGTAATGGAGACTGTGAGTGCTCCGCAACCCGTGCCGATGCTGGGAACCCATGCTTTGAGTAGCATGTCTCCTCCGAGTGTCTAGGTCTGTGACAATACGTGCATGTCTGACTGACTCGACCGCCTCTTCCATGAGAGCCACGGCCACGTCCACGACCACGCCAAGAAGGTGGTCCACCTCTCCCACGCGAAGCTGCCATCGCAGATGGGGGTGGAGTAGATGAGCTGGAGGAAACTGGGATACGACTGAGCCTCCTGTAGACATCCTCCACCGGAGGAATAACTGCATCGGCTAAGATCTGTGACCGTGCAGCATCGTACTCAGGATCGAGGGCAGCAAGTAGAACACCCACCATGGTGGCGTTCCGGAACGTCTTCTGCTGCTCTGGAGTAGCAGTCAGAGGAATGGTACTGTAGAGCTTCTCGAACATCCCTCTTAGGGATGTGTATAGAGAATGAAGAGGTCTGCCGGCTTGCTTCATCGTAAAGATGTCATGCTGAAGCTGTAACATCTTTGTCTCGTTTCGCACCTGCGAATACGTAGTGGCAAGAATGTCCCACATTGCCTTAGCAGTGGGCTGATGGAGGACATCATTAGCTATCTCCATCGTCAGCGTACCGGACAACCATACTTTCGCATAGGCATCATCGGCCTCCCATGAGGCATAGATCCCCGTCTTCTCCGCAGGCTCATCTTCGGTAAGAATGTGTTTCTTACCGTTTGATTTCATGAGGCTCATGAACTGCATGGCCCATAACTCATAGTTGGACCCATCCATCTTCACTATTGGCGCCGGACCCTTGAAGGCGCCGATGGAGGGCGAATCGACTTTCGATTCTGACATACTGCTGGTCGAAGAAGACGAAGGGATAATGGACACTGCGATGAATGTCTACACCAACTGCATTGGATTTGAGTACGTGTGTAGACTTTTACGTACTCAAATCCATAACCCGAAGCGCTTCTGGACCGCTGGAGATTATGGACGCCCTACAGCGACTGAGAACGGTGTTGCTGGAGCGTCTAGGGCCGCAGAGGCGGCTGCAGGGGGCGGCTGGAGATAGCCGCTGGTGCGGCTAAGGCCGCAGGCTGCTGGGGCTGCGGAGGGGCGGAGGAACCGCTGGTGCGGCTAGGGCCGCAGGCTGCGGGAGCAGCGAAGGAGCGGAGGGGCACCGCTGGTGGAGCAGCGGAGGGGCGAGGGCTGGGAGCCGCTGGAGTGGCGGCGGCAGGCGAGAGAAGGAGAGGGGAGGGGCGGCGGGTGGGGAAGGGAAGGGGTGGAGAGCCCTAGGGCGGCTCTGATACCATGTTAGAAGAAAAGAGTCTTCGTTATAGTATTGAGAAAACCCTAGGCTCTCTTATATAGAGAGAGGCCATAGGGGTAAATTACACGGATGTCTAAGTAGAATAGAGAAATAGAAACTGGGTACATCAACATATAATAATAATAGAAACTAACTATCTCTACAGTTCTCCCACGCTTCCATAAGCTTTTTCGATCTGATTTGGGAAATAGAGAGTCCTTTGCGTTCTGGACGGACAGTTGGACGGGTGATGGGTCGCTTGATGGGCGCTACCCTCGCCTCTACGCCTTGGTAGCGGACTATGAGGCAAATGTTGCTAGCTGCTGGTGTGATGGCAACTGGATGCCACTTTTCTGCGCTGACTTTTCAGACCAGCTGTTGGAGGAGTTACTCCTTTTGATTGACTCCTTGTCAGTCTGTGGGGGCCCTACGGAGGGTCGGGACCATTGGGTTTGGAGGGGAAGCTCTTTCTCGGTCAAGAAGGCTTACGGGGCGATCTGCAGACCGCCTCCAGCACGAACAGATGATCTGATTGGGGACTGCGTCTTTATTTGGGATCTTCGAATCCCCAAGAGGGTTGGCTTCTTCCTTTGGCTTTTTAGATGAAAACGATTGATTACGAGAGATCGGTGTGCGAGATTCTTCGGTTTGGTTTCTGACAGATGCCTTTTGTTTGAAAATGGAATTGAATCAGTGGAACATTTTTTTTTCACTTGCTCGTGCACGGCAGTACTGTGGGAGGACCTTTGCATGGACTGGTTGTGCGAGAAGCTTTGACTCTTTTTGGGGCTTCTCTGAACGGTCACACAATGTTCGAGGAGGGAGCTGCTTAACCCTGTGACATTGCTATGGTCTATTTGGCTGGCTAGGAATGTTGTGTTGTTCTCATGTCAGAGGTTTTATAGAGAGAATGTATGTATCCATTTTGTGGGTTTTGTTGAGGAGTAGCTATTGGTGCGATTGTATGTCTCTTCTTATTAAATTATTTTTAAATATAATTTTAGGGTGGACACCAATGCGTGTTTCCCTCTTTTTGACTCAAAAAAATGCCACTATGACAGAATTTTTCCTGACATCTCTTGATTTTGAGTACGATGTAACACGTACTCAACTGCTTACAAGAGAGTCGATACCTCCGATGGAGTAGGTCTACAAGAGGCTGAGTAAAATCACTGGTTCATCCACTAGCATGGTCAGACCCCCTCTGCAATGGCTGCTTCTTGCTAAAGGGGGAGTACTTTACAATTTCGTGGGCGAGGATCTCGTGGTCAATGAGGAGGACGTTAGCATGGCCCTTGCACATACTGCCACCGTCCAGGTCATTCTGAGGAGACATGCTATCAGAGGCATAGGTATCATGTGTCTACTTGTGCAATTGAGCAGACTGAGACTATTCCTACGTCCTCTCATAATGCGAGGCTCGACGATATTCTCTCGATTGAGAGAGAGAATGACTAAACCAACTACAACCATTGCAGGATCTTCTGATGTTGCAACTGTTGCTAGAGCCTCTATGAGTTCTTCATATATAGCTTATGCACCAGTTGTAGCAGCTCAGATTTGATGGACTGGATCATGGACTCTGACGCATCTCATCATATGTGCAGAGGTCGAGCACAGTTTAGCTCTTACAAATCTAGCCCTCTTGGTAGATCAGTGGTGATTGCAAATGGGGTTCACTCACCCATTGTTGGTTGGGGGAGATTGTCTTAGTGCCCTCGATGCACCAACAAAATGTCTTACATGCATCGGCATTTTAGGTGAATCTTTTGTCCATTAGTCAGTTTACAAATTTTTACATTGTCGTGCCATATTTGACTCATATTTCTCTTGTATTTCTGGACATACTCACGGGCAGGTTGATTCGATGTAGTCGTGAGCAGTGAGCGCTTTACAGACTGGTCTAAACTTCTTTTGCTGGAGATGTGACCATTCCTACTTGATCAGTCTCTCCATTCACGTGGCACATTCTCTTTGAACATCTTCCTCTGTAGAAGTTTTCATGTCCTCCCTCAAATCTTTACTCGTACCACCTTAGAGTGTGAGACATGTCAGCTTGTGAAGTGCCATCATTCCTCCTTTTTTAGTAGCCAGAGTCGCCACCGTAGTCAGTCATTTAAGTTATTTCATTTTGATATTTGGAGTCCTACTCGTGTTCTCGATCATCAGGGACATCGATTCTATCGGGTCATTGTAGACGTATCCTCTAGACTATCTTGGGTCTTCTTGTTAAAGAATAAGTTCGAAGCTGGTCATGTCATTAACCCATTTCTTATTGAAATAAAGAATACTTTTTTGCTCATGTGAAGTTTATTCGTTCTGACAATGCCGTGGAGTTTTTGACTTTACAACTATCTGATTTCCTCGGGTCTCTTGTTATTGTTCACCAGACTTCATGTACATACACATCACAACAGATCGGTGTTGTTGAACGCAAATACCATCATCTTTTTGATGTCATGAGGACTCTTTTGATTCAGATTCAAGCTCCTCATTCATTCTGGGGTGATGTCGTCCTCACTGCATGCTACTTAGTGAACTGCTTGCCTTCCACGGTTATTGGAGAAAAGGTTCTGTTCTCGATTGTGTTTATCCAGAAGGACATATTCTCTCTTGCTTCAAGGGTCTTTAGGTTTGTAGCATTTGTCCACAATCTTACTCTTGGTCGTGACAAGCTCTCTCCAAGAGATGTCAAATGTGTGTCTGTTGGCTACTCGTACCTAAAAGAGTTAGATTTTTTATCATGTCTGGAGAAAGTATTATGTGAGTGTGGATGTCACATTTTTTGAGTCTGTCATGTATTTCTCCTTCATGTGATAAGTTGTCTAACTCTGCCTCTAGCGAAGATGTTTTTGTTCCAACGCCACCTCCTCAGGTTGAGCCACAATCACCTTCTTCATTACCACCACTGTCTACACAGGCACAGTTTCTGCCACATTTTTACATTCGCATGCCTTCTACTCTTTCCTCTGCTCATGCACCTTCCCCATCATCCATCACGCCTCAGGTATGTATTGAACACATTGTTTCTACTGATTGCATTGATGACATGATTGCACCACAGGACACTATCCAGGAGCAACAGATACCTTCTTGAAAGAATAGAGACGCTGATGATCTTGATGTGCTTATTGCCTTGTGGAAGTCGCGTCACACCTATGCTACTTATCCTCTCGTTCTTCATGTTTCATTGGATCATCTTTCAGAGGAGTACAAGAGATTTGTTATGGTACTCTCTGTTGTTACTATCCCATGAACATACCACGAGACAGTACAGGATAATAGTTGGCGGCTTTCCATGGAGGAGGAGATGGTAGCTTTACAATCTCATGGCACATGCGGTATTGTTCCTGCTCCTCCATGTGCCTTTGTTGTGGGGCAAATGGATTTTTACGATGAAGCAACAACCCGATGGTAGTGTGGATCGCTACAAGGCGAGGTTTGTAGTGCGTGGGTTCACCCAGACTTATGTGGTGGACTACCAGGATATCTTCTCATTGATTGCTAGACATTCGACTTTACGCATTATTCTCTCTATTGTTGTGACTAAGGGTTGGCCACTTTACCAACTTGATATGAAGAATACCTTTTTGTATGGAGATCTACAGGAGGAGGTCTACATGCAGCAACCGCCAAGTTTTGATGCTGAGGGGGTCTCAGAAGGTGTGCAGGCTCCACAAGGCGATTTATGGCCTGAAGCAGAGTCTGAGAGCTTGGTTTCAAAAGTTCTCTGAGCTGATAGAGCACCAGGGGTTTGTGAGGTCTACTACCGACCATTCACTCTTTGTTCAGAGGACACAGAAAGGTAATGTTGCCATTTTGGTTTATGTTGATGACATAATTGTCACGGGTGATGATGAGCGGGGTTTTCATGTTCTTAAGGAGTTTCTAGGTCAACAGCTTGTGACTAAGGATCTTGGCAGTCTACGTTACTTCCTCGGATTGGAGTTTGTCAGAAACCAATGTGGTCTTGTGATGACCCAAAGGAAGTTTATGACTGATCTTCTACTCAAAACAAGCATGTCAGGTTGCAAGCCTGGTACTATCCCTATGGATCCGAGCATGATGATGACACTGCGGAGGTCAACAAGAGGAGAAATAAGGAGCTTGATAGGAAGCTCCTTTATGTTAATATCATCAGGCCAGACATATCCTTTGATGTGAGCAAAGTGAGCCAGTTCATGGAGCAACCCGGACAACCACATATGGATGCAATCCATATGATTCTTAGATATCTAAAGACTTCACCATGTACTGGCCTTATATTCAACAAGGTGCATTTCTTGTGGTGACAGCTTGCGTAAATGCAGATTATGTAGAATGTCGTAGAGACAGGAACTCTACCTTTGGTTTTGCATATTTTAGTGGGAGTTCACTCAGGTCGTGGAAAAGTAAGAAGCAGATAGTGGTTGCACAATCTTACGCAGAATTTGAGTACAGAGCCATGGCTTAGGGGAGCACAGAGATGATGTGGGTTAAATCATTCTTGACTGATCTTGCAATTAAGGTACCTCTTCCCATGCAGCTTCTATGCGACAATCAAACGACTCTATTTATTGCCGACAACCTTGCATTCCATGAACGGACCAAGCATATAGAAGTGGGATGTCACTATACCAGAGACATGTTTCAAAAGGGACTCATATCCACCACTTATGTCACTACTAGAGATCAGATTGCAGATATATTCACCAAAACACTTGTTCGAGGTACATTTCAGAGATGTTCTTCCAAGTTGAACATGAATATATGCTCCAGATTGAGGGGAAGTGTTGAGATATTTGTGTCTCTTGGTATTTTTCCTTTATTTTTATTTTTATATATACCTCTTATGTAATGTACACATGTCTATTCTCCTATATAAGAGAACCCTAGGGTCTCTATGAATGCATCCGATTCTATTCTCTCACCATTCATGGTTTTCTCCCATGGGTTTCATCCTGATTATTAGGGAGTAGGGTGCCATATATAATCATGTATTCTATTGTTTTTGAGTCCACAATTTTATCTCCTTCAATATTTTCACGGATATATCAGAGCATATTGACTCTTAGTTTTGTACTTGAAGTTTGATTTTCAGTTTGATTGTCATTCAAGTTATTTGTAGTTTGATGTTTGGTCATGTTACATGTTGCCAAGCCATATATCGATGTTGCATTAAGCCAATGAAGATGATGATGTGGTTCTTTATAGCCCCTGGACAATGTTGAGGATGATACACGACGAGCAACAAAGGCACCATGATAAATTAATATCAAATTCTAGCGATTCTAAGCTATAGAAAAAAAATAAAACAATGCATGTTGTTTGCTGGACCCTCTAAAGCTTGTAGACGATAGGGCCTTGATACGATGCGATGGTGATCAAATACAACATAATTTCTCAATGACATTAGATGTTGTTTCAATGCGAGATTAGACTCCATCGAGGATGCCTAGTGGTATGAGGGATGGCATTAGCCATGCTGATGATCGTGGTTACATTTTGGACCCATCATAGTGGATTTGTGCAACAAGAGACGTGTTAAGATGGTTGCATGAGAGGAAGCTGGCTAGAGAACGTGCATTGCCTTGAAGTTGTTTTAGACATGCTATAATTGAAGGATATGAGTACTGCATTGAGGATATGAGGCCTCAACTAACAAGGGAAGTGTCAGAGTCACTGAAACTGAATGAATCTCCTCGTCGGAGTACTTTGTCCTGTCACATGCAGAAGACTGAATTATGTGGACAACTGCTCCATCTCTGAACGGTCGAACTGAAAAGCCATGAAGACATCCTCGTCAGAGTCCATGGTTGTTGGAGAATGGAGTTTGAAAGTCTTTTTGTCGAAGAACTGGATAGATCTCTCTCATATTGGCTAAGAGAATGGGGTCTCTACTCTGGAGTCCTTATGCATCACGTGACAACTCTGAGACCAAAACAAAGATGGGGACCACACAACTAATAATCGCATACACATGTGCATCAAACTGAAGACTCGAAACCAATTTGAATGTCGAGTCTGAATCTAAAAATCTGTAGAGTTTGAAATCTGGCTGGTTTGGAATCTGGAGAATCTGAATCCGACCTGTAACTCTACACAATACTCTCCCTTTCTTGCATACTTGTCGGAAAATAATGACATCAACAAAGTTGGGAGAAGACAAGAAAATGTGAGGAGAAACAAAACATTCTGAAATGATTTTTTTCGCAGATGTTCCCTTTTTTTAATTGCCTTCCTTTTTTTGTAAAGAGCTATTCAATTTTTAATACGGCTTTTCTTCTCACAATTTTTCTCACATCATTTTTTGCTTCTGCATATGGCCTTTTTTATGTACGCTTGCCTTTTCTCAAAACAAATCTCCTTTTTTCATAAAACTCATGCCAACTGGGGCCCAAAAACACTGCCCCTCCTTTTTTCTTACAGGTCGTTTCCCTTTTTTTCTATGTACAATTTTTTTGAACTCTCGGCCCAAATGGCCTGGAATATTGGAACCCCCCACTACCTTTTTTTCTAACTAGGCCCGGTGGGTCAAAAATGAATAGCACTGCAGCCATCCATTTCCAATTTAGGAGGGTATCAGCCTTTCCCCCTCTCTGTTCGTGGGAGTAGGGTTCCCTGGAACCCATCGTTGCCAGAAGCTGGGCTGCTTGGAGATGTGTGTTGAATGCAGTACGGTGAACGTTGTAGCGCCGCCTTTACACTGCCCGATGCATTAATAGGGAGAAACCCATCGTTGTGTGTTCTTGTGGAGTTTGGGGTTGCTTATATATGGAGGAGGTGAGGATGCAATGCATCGTCGGGGCCCTCGTTGCTCCCCCCCCTTTTTTTGTTGTTGCTAGGGATTTCGTGTTGCCTCGCAAGATCTAGAGATGGAGATCCGAATTCAGCTGGGAGATTTCTTCCTGGAGATGATGATACGACTGGAGATGTCACCTCCTTCGGCTGGAGATGGTGATGCGGTTGGGAAGCGCTCAAGGGGGGAGATGTCGCTGCCTTCGGCTAGAACTTAGAGATGCAGCTGGAGATGTTGCCTTGACTTGGAGATCTGTGGCACTGGAGGTGCCTGAAAGTCATGATCCACATCGTACAGGACCAAGAGGATTAGGGTTCTATCAAGAACCCTAGAAATATTACTGATCAGACTGGTGTCGGTGGCTCTGATCTTTAGAATTTTGAATCTACTCTTGAATAGACAGACAAGAATCGAACCCGTTTCGATAATAAAACCATACAAAATTAGGGGTTTCTAATACTCTAAAATTCTTCTCAAACAACTCATGAAATAAGAATGATTTTCAAGAACAAATGACCGAAATCAAATCTCACACTAACGATGAAAATAGCTCCTCGAGAATCGATCCTACTATGATACTGTTGAGAGAAAATGATAATCTGTTTATTCCTGAAACCCTAGGCTCTCTTATATAGAGGAGAGGCCTATGGGTAAATTACATAAGAAAAATAAAACAACGGAAACAGTACATAAGACATGGAAATATCTCTACACTCCCCCTCAAGTTGGAGCATAGATATCAATCATGCTCAACTTGGACGAACACTTTTGAAATGGTCCCTTGAGCAACGCCTTGGTGAAGATGTTTGTTGTCTGTTCACCTGAACTGATATGAGAGGTAGAAATTAAACCCTTCTGGATCATATCTCTAGTATAGTGGCAATCCTCCTCAATATGTTTGGTTCTTTCATGGAATGCAGGATTATTTCAATAAATAAAGCAACCTGATTATCACATTGTAGATGCATGGGAAGTGGTATCTCGATGTACAAATCTGCAAGCACTGCTCGCACCCACATCATTTATGTGCTTACTTGAGCCATAGCCTTGTATTCA